>SJXQ01001907.1:235403-276163 GCA_006408695.1 Aepyceros melampus
CTGCATCCTAGACTCTTTTTTTTTTTTTTTTAATTAATTTTTATTTTTTAGTTTGTTTTGCTTTACAATACTGTATTCGTTTTGTTACACATTGACATGAATTAGCCATGAGTTAATGTGGACCCAGTGTTGAATTGTCGTTCAGGCCTTAATAGCAGGAGTTATTGCACTGCTGCTGAACAGCTTGAGGTGATTTCTCTCACTGACAATGAAAATCCCATGGCTGACTAGGTCTAACTGGTGTTGACTGCTAGAATACTCGGGCCCAAAGTTGAAGCACTCTTTTAGCAATTAAATAAAATAACACTATTACAGCTTTCTTTATGAATGAATTCCATGTTGCCAACCTTTACCAGAAATAATTCAATGTAGATTACATGTATTTTATGTACTAACTCAACCCTAGCTTCACTTTATTTTACTATTCTAAGTTACCCTCCTGAGAAATCTGTATTCAAGTCAAGTAGCAACAGTTAGAACTGAACATGGAACAACAGACTGGTTCCAAATCAGGAAAGGAGTACGTCAAGGCTCTTTGTCACCCTGCTTATTTAATTTATAAGCAGAGTATATCATGTGGAATACTGGGCTGGATGAAACACAAGCTAGAATCAAGATGCCAGGAGAAATATCAATAACCTCAGATATGCAGATGACACCACACTTATGGCAGAAAGTGAAGAGGAACTAAAAAGCCTCTTGATGAACGTGAAAGAGGAGAGTGAAAAAGTTGGCTTAAAACTCAACATTCAGAAAACTAAGATCATGGCATCTGATAACATCACTTCATGGCAAGTAGATGGGGAAACAGTGGAAACAGTGTCAGACTTTATTTTTGGGGGCTCCAAGATCACTGCAGATGGTGACTGCAGCCATGAAATTAAAAGACACTGTCCTTGGAAAACAATTTATGACCAACCTAGATAGCATATTAAAAAGCAGAGACATTACTTTGCCAACAAAAGTGCATCTAGTCAAAGTTACAGTTTTTCCAGTAGTCATGTATGGATGTGAGATTTGGACTATAAAGAAAGCTGAATGCTGAAGCACTGAAGCTTTTGAACTGTGGTATTATAGAAGACACTTGAGAGTCCCTTGGATTGCAAGGAGATCCAACCAATCTATCCTAAAGAAAATCAGTCCTGAGTATTCATTGGAAGGACTGATGCTGAAGCTGAAACTCCAATACTTTGACCACCTGATGCAAAGAACTGACTCATTTGAAAAGACCCTGATGCTGGGAAAGATTGAGGGCAGGAGGAGAAGGGGATGACAGAGGATGAGACGGTTGGATGGCTTCACCAACTCAATGGACATGAGTTTGAGTGAACTCCGGGAGTTGGTGATAGACAGGGAGGCCTTGTGTGCTGCAGTCCATGGGGTTGCAAACAGTTACACACAACTGTGTGACTGAACTGAACTGAACTGAACAATGTGCTTAGGACTAAAATAATTGAAATAAACTTTGCCCACAAGAACCTCATGGTCTAATAGTTTACACAAATGTATAGTCAATTAATTATAATATTTTCATAAATATTTTGATAGATATTATACAGGATACAGTGATAGAACAGAAAAGGGCATAACCAATTTTCTAGGCTTGGAAGATAGTCATGAAGGCTTAAAAATGCAAACATCTGAGCAATATCTATATGTATAAGCATATGTCCACAAAGTGAAAAAAAAAGAAAAAAGGATGAGTGTTAAGCATGTGTAAACTGTAGAATATTCAGGGTTTAAATATTTTGCTTTCAAGAAGAGTAATGGAAAAATAGTTTAAATATTTAAAAAATAGTCATATAATAAAAGGCCTAGCCTTTACCCCTAATGCCTTCCCTGGTGGCTCAGATGGTAAAGAGTCTGCCTGAAAGGCAGGAGACCTGGGTTCAATACCTGGGTCAGGAAAATCCCTTGGAGAAGGGGATAGCTACCCTCTCCAGTTTTTTTTGTTTGTTTGTTTTTTTTAACACTCCTGTATTCTTGCCTGGGAAATTCCATGGGCAGAGGATGCTGGTGGGTTGCTATCTATGGGGTCGCAAAGATTCAGATGTAACTGAGCAACTTACACTTTCACTTTAACACAGTACTAAAGTGTTCTAATTTGTAGGCTATGAAGAGAAATGAAAGCATTTTAAGAAGAGTTGAAAAAGTAATCAGATACTAATCTTAGGATGCTAACTCTGGAAACATAACAAAGACCAGATTGTTAGACAAGCAAAAAGACGTTAGAGAATTGATAGTGATTTCTAGTAAAGACTGGCACTTGCTTATTGAACTTAATTATTCTGAGATCTATGGTTTGTATAATTACATCATTACCCAATTTTGGTAAATTATTCTCAAAGTCTAACACTTGTATTGCCCACATAGGTAAAGGATCATTCCAAGTCTAAATTGTAATAATTAAGGATACATCATTTTTCCAGTGGAAAGTCTCTCTGTGATGATGCTGTTCCCTACCTTCCTTCTTCTGACCTCTGATCTGAATTAGTAAAAATCCTGAATTGCAGAATTTTTTAATGTACTCTTTTGTGACTTTCAGGAGTGCATGGTAACCAAAATATGCAGTGTGATACTGAGTTCAAGTCTTAGGAGGATTAATTTGGAAAAAATTTTCAAGGTCAACAGAGTGAGGACACATATTTTATCACCTGAGGCCAATGACTATGAAGTGAAATACTTCCCCAGCAGCCTCTGCTTTGGCACCCAGAATTGTTGCACAAAACTGCAACAAGATAAGAAGTTTAGTGAAGAGGATTGCTTTTGACAGACTTGTAAAAATTCTAAGTGAAACTGGGATAATGTTTTCCAAATAATTATTCTCCATGTCTAGTTTGGAAAGTACAATTAGAAAAGGACTTCCATTGTATGTCTGGAAAGGAATATTCAATTTTGGAATAAGATTTTCTCACAATCCACAAGTACCAAAGCCACACTAACTGATATCCTTACAATGAATTCAAATGAGGAGGATACTTCTATGGTTCCAGAACATGCAATGAAAATTAAGATGTTTTCCATAAATGGCAGTGTTATAAGGACAATTAAGATATCTTCAAAACTACTCTGGTGAAAGCAAATCTGTGTATCATGGAATTATAGAATGTCAAAGCCAGAGTGTCCTTAAATCCCTCAAATCCAGTCATGCACCCTTCATTTTAATTATTTCTACTAATCTTATATTATTTTATTTCCCAGGCTCCATTTAAAATTTCTGAACACAAGAAACCCAGTTTTTTTGGTTTTCAGCAGCTCTGTTAGAAAATCTTCTTCCACCTTCATTAAAGTCAGTAATAATCTTTGGCATCATTCAGAATTCAAATAATCCTGCTTTCACTCAATCGCCTTCAGAGTAGAGGAGAAAAGCTATCATACCCTAGGATGTCACTCCATTCACTCTCATCTCTCAAATATTCTCCATGCCGCTTCCACTTTAGAGATAAGCAAGGATACAAGAAGTTGTATATCTACTCCACCTTGATTCAAACTGGTCTACTTCTATTGAACAGGGCATATACTTCCATTATTCTACTCTAATCTTGTATCCTATCACTTCTAATCCTGGTAATAAATTTAAATGCATGTATATTTCCACATAATTAAAATATAAGCTTCACTTTGCTTATTTTCTATTCCTTAAGGCATCAGATACTCTTTCTTATTATTTTATTAATTACTTATGTTTTCATGTACACATTGTTATTTTTCCTTTCCATGACAGTTTTGTTTTATTTTTAATGACCAGGCTCACATTTGGGTTGAAGTTCTCTTGATATTACCAATTTGTTTTAGGATAAACAGAGCTGTTTCTAATATTCTAGGCTATAGTGTATTTTCACCTAGGAAGCCAGTTGAGCATTTCAGTTTATAAAGCCATTTTTCATAAATCCAAATTCCATTAACTTAAATCATAATAAATCCAGCTATTTACCAGTCTTGTCCCTCTCTCCCTGCAAGTGTGATAAGACAAAGAACTAACAGTAACCACACATGTATCCTTGAGTTTTCTAATCTCCTGTCAAAGATTTTGTAATCCCTAAAATGTTTTACTGGTCTCTCCATGAGCATCATCTGGTCCCACCATAAAATCAGGAGTATGGATTCAGGGAACATAGACATGATCTCAACAAATTCTCCATCATATTTCTCATAAACTCTGGGAAAAAAGCACAAATTTCACCTAAATTTTCTGTCTTCACAGATCAAATATTCCCCAGGGCTGTACCATTTACCAAGGATTTAACAACCAGCAGGACAGAAATCAGTTCATTTTCTGTATGAATTCTGCACCTCAAATTTTACTAGCATAAGTAAATTAGATCCTCTTGATGAAAGTGAAAGAGGAGAGTGAAAAAGTTAGCTTAAAGCTCAACATTCAGAAAAGTAAGATCATGTCATCTGGCCCCATCACTTCATGGGAAATAGATGGGGAAACAGTAGAAACAGTGTCAGACTATGTTTTTTGGGGGGGCTCCAAAATCACTGCAGATGGTGACTGCAGCCATGAATTAAAAGACACTTACTCCTTGAAAGAAAAGTTATGACCGACCTAGATAGTGTATTCAAAAGCAGAGACATTACTTTGCCGACTAAGGTCCATCTAGTCAAGGCTACGGTTTTTCCTGTGGTCATGTATGGATGTGAGAGTTGGACTGTGAAGGCTGAGCACCAAAGAACTGATGCTTTTGAACTGTGGTGTTGGAGATTATTGAGAGTCCCTTGGACTGCAAGGAGATCCAACCAGTCCATTCTGAAGGAGATCGGCCCTGGGATTTCTTTGGAAGGAATGATGCTAAAGCTGAAGCTCCAGTACTTTGGCCACCTCATGAGAAGAGTTGACTCATTGGAAAAGACTCTGATGCTGGGAGGGATTGGGGGCAGGAGGAGAAGGGGACGACCAAGGATGAGATGGCTGGATGGCATCATGGACTCAATGGACGTGAGTCTGAGTGAACTCCGGGAGTTGGTGATGGACAGGGAGGCCTGGCGTGCTGTGATTCATGGGGTTGCAAAGAGTCGGACATGACTGAGTGACTGAACTGAACTGAACGTGTATGAAGTTTCATACTCAATAGCTTTTAATTTTCCTGGAAATAAGTGAAAGTAGAATATTAACAGGAGCTGGACTCTCAGTTTCTAATCATATCTTTGCCATTTAAGAGCCTGGCTGCTTATGAAACTCTTTCTAGAGACAACTGTTCTCATCCATAAAAGGAATAAATGATACCTTTCTACTGTGATTTTCTAGTACAGGTTAGACTAAGGATGTTTCCCAAAATATAATCCACAAAGAAGCTGTGAGTTGAAGTAAAATCTGTGTATCTCTTCTATAATAGTCGTGAAGGAGCTGTCACTTGCATGGAGCACACTACTTTGAAAAAATAATAATATTTTAAAAAGTATTGCTATGAATTTTCCTCTTAGCACTGCTTTTATAGTGTCCCACAGGGTTTGGGTTGTTTTGTTTTCGTTATCATTTGTTTCTATGCATATTTTGATTTCTTTTTTGATTTCTTCTGTGATTTGTTGTCTCACAGTAGTCTCTTATGATCCTTTTTATTTCTGTTCATCAATCATAATGTTTCTTGCTTCATTTCTGATTTTATTTAATTGTCTTCTTTCTGTTTTTCTTAGTCTAGTTAATGCCTTGTCAATATTTTTATTTCTTCAAAAACCAACTTATAGTTTTGTTGTTTTTTTTTAAACTTTTTTCCATTTCTTCAGTCTTTTTAACTTCCTTCCTTGTGCTAACTTTAGGCTCAGTTTTTTCTTCTTTTCTAGCTCCTTAAGAAGTAGAATTGGGTTTTTTACATAATGACTATGAGAATTCCCATAGCCTTTTTTTACATAAACAGGAAAAAACAAATCTATAATTCATATGGAATACAAAAAGCCATAATAGCCAAATCAATCTTGAGAAAGAAGAATGAACCTGGAGGTATAATATTTCCTGATTTTAGAGTACTGTACCAAAGTTACAGTGATTAAAACAGCGGAACTGTGGTAACGACAGACACATGAATAAATGAAATAGAGAACTCAGATATAAATCCATATAGACACAGTTGACTGATTTTTGACAAGAGTGCCAAGAATGCACACTGGGGAAAGAATTGTCTCTTGAACAAATGATAATGTTAAAACTGGATCTTCACATGCAAAAGACTGAAATTGAATCTTTACTTTATACCATACAGAAAAGTCAACTCAAAATCAACAAAAGACTTAAATGTAAGATTTGAAACTTAAAATCCTAGGAAAAATATAGGTGAAAGACTTCATGGCATTGGTCTTAGCAATGATTTCAAGTAGGTACACCAAAAGCACAGGCCACAAAAACAGAAGTAGGCACATGATACTATATCAAGCTAAAAAGCTTCTGCACAACAACGGAATCAATGACAGTATGAAAGTGCAACCTAAAGAATGTAAGAAATACTTCCAGTAGTCTTGAACAGTCATAAAACCATCACAGGCATGCAAATGTCTTCTGCGTCATTAACGACATTGAAAACCATAACCCATTCCTGTATGCTCCAGGTGTGAAAGAAGAAACAATTACTCATACACACAAGCAAGTAACACCAGGATCAGTTCAGTTCAGTTCAGTTCAGTCACTCAGTGTCCAACTCCTTGCGACCCCATGAATCGCAGCACGCCAGGCCTCCTTGTCCATCATGAACTTCCAGAGTTTGCTCAAACTCACGTCCATCGAGTCCGTGATGCCATCCAGCCATCTCATCCTCGGTTGTCCCCTTCTCCTAGCCACAATCCCTCCCAGCATCAGAGTCTTTTCCAGTGAGTCAACTCTTAGCATGAGCTGGTCAAAGTATTGGAATTTCAGCTTCAGCATCAGTCCCTCCAAAGAACACCCAGGACTGATCTCCTTCAGAATGGACTGGTTGGATCTCCTTGCAGTCCAAGGGACTCTCAAGAGTCTTCTCCAACACCACAGTTCAAAAGCATCAATTCTTTGGTGCTCAGCCTTCTTCACAGTCCAACTCTCACATCCATACATGACCACAGGAAAAACCACAGCCTTGACTAGACGGACTTTTGTTGGCAAAGTAATGTCTTTGTTTTTGAATATGCTATCTAGGTTGGTCATAACTTTTCTTCCAAGGAGTAAGCGCTTTTTAATTTCATGGCTGCAATCACCATCTGCAGTGATTTTGGAGCCCAGAAAAATAAAGTCTGACACTGTTTCCACTGTTTCCCCATCTATTTCCCATGAAGTGATGGGACCAGATGCCATGATCTTCATTTTCTGAATGTTGAGCTTTAAGCCAACTTTTTCACTCTCCTCTTTCACGTTCATCAAGAGGCTTTTTAGTTCCTCTTCACTTTCTGCCATAAGAGTGGTGTCATCTGCATATCTGAGGTTATTGATATTTCTCCTGGCAATCTTGATTCCAGCTTGTGTTTCTTCCAGCCGCATCTCTCATGATGTACTCTGCATAGAAGTTAAATAAGCAGGGTGACAATAGACAGCCTTGATGTACTCCTTTTCCTATGTGGAACCAGTCTGTTGTTCAGTGTCCAGTTCTAACTGTTGCTACCTGACCTGCATACAGATTTCTCAAGAGGCAGGTCAGGTGGTCTGGTATTCCCATCTCTTTCAGAATTTTCCACAGTTTCTTTTGATCCACACAGTCAAAGTCTTTGGCATAGTCAATAAAGCAGAAATAGATGTTTTTCTGGAACTCTCTTGCTTTTTCCATGACCCAGCATGTGTTGGCAATTTGATCTCTGGTTCCTCTGCCTTTTCTAAAACCAGCTTGAACATCAGGGAGTTCATGGTTCATGTATTGCTGAGGCCTGGCTTGGAGAATTTTGAGCATTACTCTACTAGCATGTGAGATGAGTGCAATTGTGTGGTAGTTTGAGCATTCTTTGGCATTGCCTTTCTTTGGGATTGGAATGAAAATGGACCTTTTCCAGTCCTGTGGCCACTGCTGAGTTTTCCAAATTTGCTGGTATATTGAGTGCAGCACTTTCAAAGCATCATCTTTCAGGATTTGAAATGGCTCAACTGGAATAAGCATTGCTTATCAACAGGATAAGCACTGACATTTGGTCAGTGTCAGGGTTTGTCATTCATCTCAATCTTAAAGCTCTTGCTTCAGAGCCAAAGTGCTTGTATAGGAAACTATCCTGAACTTCTGCACCTTATTTCTTCCATTTATTGTCATATCATCTGGCCTAATGAGCTTCTAAAATTAGTTTTCACTTTACTTGGGATGTGTTTCCAAATGTGTTTTTAAATTAATCAGTGCTAGTAATAAAAGATAACGTAACCATGGAAAAAAATTTTTGCAGAAAATATATCCAACAAAGTTAATCTCCAAAATGTTTAAAGAGCTCCTACAACTCCTAGCAACACACAAAACAATAACAAAACCCCCTAGTAACCCAATGGACAAATAGGCTGAGAATTTGAATAGATATTTCCGCAAAGAAGATACAAATGCCCAACAGGTATATGAAAAAATAAAAATAGTCAGTGTCACAAATTATCAGGGAAATGTAAATCGGTACCACAATGAGATATCACCTGACATCTGTCAGGATGGCTATTCTCAAAAAACAAAAGACAACATGTGTTGGTGAGAATATGGTGAAGCTGCAACCCTTGCTTGCTATTAATAGGAATGCAAAATGATGTAACTGTTCTGGAAAACAGTAAAGAGGTTTCTCCAAAACTGTAAAGTAGAACCATACATGATCCAGTCTCACTTCTGTGTTTTTATCTAAAACAATGGAAACCAGGATCTCAAAGTGGTATTAGCACTAAAATATCAATAACCTCTACATGGACAGCTTCCTTCACCTCTGTTTTTCAATGTCCTTATGTTGCTCTGTCTTTAATTGTAAGTTGGCTAGATATTGATTTCTAGATTGACAGTTATGTTTCCTCAGCATTTTAAATATGTATTCCATTTCTTATTGCAAACGCCACTGCTGATAAAATGTCCACCAGGCTAAATATTGTTTTCCTGTAGGTCATTTGTCCTTTCTCTCAAGTGACTTTCAGACTTTATGTTAGTTTTGTATGCTCTGAATTTTTACCAAGATGTGTCTGAGAATAGTTTTAGTGTTATTCTTTCTGCTGTCAACTTAATGGACACTTTTTGATCCTGTAACTCATGCTTTCTCTAATTCTATTAAGTTCTCAGACATTATTTTTATAAATAATTTCCACTCACAACAGTCTCTAAACTTCTCTGTTTCATTATAAAATAATGATACTAGTAGATTGCAATAAGTTGAACAAATATAATGTAATACCTAGAACTGCAAAATAAGCTATATAAGAGACACTATCAAAAAATAAAATGAAATTTTTAAAATGGATCAAATAACCCACAAGAAGGCAGGAAAAGGGAAACTGCAAATGAAAAAGAAAGAGAACAATAGAAAATAAATGACAGACTTAAGCATTAACATATCAATAATTACATTGAATGTAAATAATCTAAATGTACTGATTGAACGACAGAGACTGGAAGATTAGAACAGAAACAATAACAACCATAAGCTAAATACAAGAAAGCCTTTCAATTATAACAACATGGGCATGCATACATAAGACAGGCATACTAAATCAATTTTCTTTCTATAAGCTAGTAATGAACACATGTACACAGAACTACAATTCCATTTTCAATTGCTCAAAAAAGAAATAATTATTTGTAAATCTATCAAAACTTATTGAGGACTTATTTGTTAAAACCTGCACAGTGCTGATGAATTAAACATGCTTGGAAAATGCAACCATTTCACGCGCTACAAATATAAAACTGAAGGAAACGTTCCTCCTGGAACTTTCACATTATGAAGTATGAACCTTGAAAACCTGAGTACAGATCACTGCAGTTAAGTGGTAAACATGCTAAGACAGAAAGAGTGAACTCTGTGCCATTGGCAATCATGTGGGATTGAGTCATTCTTCCTGGAAGTGACTTGTGTACTGAGTCTTGAACACTGGGTAGCTATTTTCCAGATGGACAAACATAAAATGCATTCCTGGAAGAGGAAGAAGAAACAAGTGCACAGATGTATGAATTAACACAGCAAACTGAGAGATCTCCAAATGCTTGTACTGCATTCAATTTAAAGGACTCGGGTGTGGTGACATGATAAAAAATGGAGTGAAAGTGGAAATAATTTTGCTTGGAAATATTCTGGAAAACAATTCACTTCTAGTGCTAAAATAGAGGGATTATATACTTAATTTTTAAAATAGTTTAAATCATTATATAAATGAAATCATATTCACCTTTGCAGCAGCATTGGTTTATTTCCAAGTCACAAAAACCAATTTCTTGGAAAAAAATCAAATTATCCATCTTTTCATTTGAGTAGTATCAAATCTTGACATCTTATCAGACTCTGAATTTCTCTAATAGCCTCCTGGCTTGATGTAGGTAAACAATGTATCTTAGTCATCTTTGTATACCTAGATATGCCACAGCAGCTGGAACTTTATAGGTGCTCTGTAAATTGTTTTGCATACACCAAAGGGACAGAACCACTAACATGGCTAAAAGCCTGGTATAGTATAATGATAAAGAGCATGGATATTGAAGTCAAATACACACCCATTTGCAAGTATTTTTGGCAGTTATTTAATTTCAATGAACTTTATTTTTACTACCTATAAAAAAAGGAATCTAAATTGCTTGTCTCTCCATGATACACATTTCTGAAAATACTACGTAATTCAAACTTGTTCAAGTTTGTTGTAAACGAGAAAATTCACAGCATGTAAACTACCAACATGTTGCATATTTTATTTTGATGCTACTTTTAATTTTTGACATTATTTCTTACAGATTTTTTCATTCACTCTGAAGAACAATAGTAAAAGATAATACCAAGATTATTTGGCCTTATTGTTGCACTTTAACACATACAGCTTCTGTTCCAATATTATCAACTAGTGAGTATAAATTTTAATATTAGATTTATAAACAAAGAGAATATTTGGATGGCATTTCATATTGATTAAGGCAATTTAAATACTAACAGCTACCATAAAAACCAAATTCTTGATAGATGATTTGATGCAAAAAAACAGCTGATCTAAAAGAATTTATGTTTCATAATTAAAGAAGCACAATTCTGTGGCAAAAAAATATAAACAAATTACAACCTCCAAGGAAGAGGTATCAACTTATAATTGATGATTTATTAAGACTAAAATTTGGGGGATGATATTATGATTACAATTTTCTCATACAAATGAGGTGGTAATAGCTTATGGTGAACAATGTTGAATTTGTGATCTCCAAAGATTTAGCTTCGGGATCAGGGACCAGGCTTGATCACTCAAAAGCTTTTGTGTTGCAGAGTTTTGTTAAAGTATGAAAAGCGGCAGAGAAAGCTTCTGACATAGACATCAGAAGGGGATGGAGAGTGGCCCCCTCACTAGTCTTTAGCAAGGGGGTTATATACTTTTTAATTAGTTATTACTATAAATCAAAAGAATGTCTCAAGTTTGTGAAAATTTTACCAGACCCACTCCCACAATTTACATTTTAGGATAACAGGATTAGAACTTAAAAATAGAAAGATCCTACCAGACCCACTCCCGTAATTTACATTCTAAAATATCAGGAGTAGTCAGAAGGTTTTCAGGAAGGAGAAACTGTCCTCAATCAGGATACACTGTCGTTATATAATCCCTAGTACAGAGTTTAAACTGAGTGGTTTGTTGTATAATCATCAGTTCCAGGCTTAAAGAAAAGAAAAAAATGAAAAAAAAAAAAACATTTTATGTGATTAAGCCTAAGGAATGTAGAGGGAAAAAAATAGTTTGTCCTTTCCTCCTCCTTGAGAATTCCAGACCCCTGTCTCCTTGGGAACCCCAGACTCTTATCAACCTGCCTAGTAATTGACTCTCTCAGTAGTTAATGTCACCCGATGTCACAATAGCACTATAGATTTCTGCTTCAAGAGAGAATTGAGTACTTTATAGCAGACCAGTGTTCCCACTGGCAAAAGTTTCTAACCTTTGATGAAACAAAATCTCATTTGATTAAGGATATCAGGCAGTAGCTAAGATAAAATGTACAACTGTCTTTATAACAGCATTATTCAAAATACTCCCAAACTAAAAACGTCTAAATGGTCCACCCATGTTAAGATGAATAAATAAATTATAGCAAGTTCATACAATGGAATATTCTTCAATAAGAAATCTGCTGCTAGCCATAAAATATGGCTGAATTCCACAGGGTTATGCTCAGAGAAGTATGTGACGTGTGTGTATAAAAGATGAGTCTGCTGATAATAATTTTCAAAAGCAGGTAAAGCTCACCTGCAATACTGGAAAACAGGATAGTGTTTATATTTCAGTGGGCTTCCCTGGTGGCTCAGTGGTAAAGAATCTGCCTGTCAACACAGAAGCAGCAGATTCAATCCCTGGGTGAGGACAATCTCGTGGAGGCGGAAATGGCCGCTCACTCCAGTATTCTTGTCTGGGAAATCCCATGGACAGAGGAGCCAGGTGGGCTGCAGTCTGCAGGGTTGCCAAAGAGTCAGATATGACCTAGTGACTGAAAGAAACAATATTTAAATGTAAAGGCTGGTGTTTAGTAGGTGGGGTCACAAGATACTCTAACAATAAGTGGTTTATGTTCTATTTCTTCATATGACTGTTGGTCATATCAGTTCAGTTGCTCAGCCAAGTCCAACTCCTTGTGATCCCATGGACTGCAGCACACCAGGCTCCCCTGGCCATCACCAACTCCCGGAGCTTGCTCAAACTCAAATCCATTGAGTCGGTGATGCCATCCAACCATCTCATCCTCCTGCCCTCAATCTTTCCCAGCATCAAGGGCCTTTCAAATGAGTCATTTCTTTGCATCACGTGGTCAAAGTATTGGAACTTAGTAGCTTCAGCATCAGTCCTTCCAATTCAGGACTGATTTCCTTTAGGGTTGACGGGTTTGACCTCCCTGCAGTCCAAGAGACTCTCAAGAGTCTTCTCCAACACCATAGTTCAAAAGCATCAACTCTTCAGCGCTCAGCTTTTTTTATGGTTGGTCACATGAGTGTATTCATTTTGTCAAAATTCTTTGTGCTGTACATTATGGTCTGTGCTGTTACATGTGATATATTATTGCTCAATGAGAAGTTTTTAAAAACATAAACTTTGAATAAAATGATTTCAACATAGTAACTGCTTCTAAGGTTTGGGAGGGTTAGTTAAAACAGCCTATAAAGGACTTATCTTAATGCTCTATTCATTATAAGTACCCAATAAAATGTAATATACTTGGTTTTACCCTTCCACCTGTCTTAAATTTCAAGTTTTATTGTATACCCTTTACAAAATGTAAAAAATGCGTAAGAACTCCAAACATGTTGCTACTCTTCCTACAAGATTGTCTTGCTTAATGAAATGTTATTAGTAACTGTCTTTAAGGTATACTATGCTTTCTCTAAAAATGGTAATCTAGTTTTCAGGTCTGACATTCACCAGTCTGCTATAAATTTTCTATTGAATATATATAGCTTTTTTATATTGAATAATACAGTGTCATGGCTAAGTGCACAGAGTCTGCAAATTGAATTGCCTTAGGTTCAAACCCCCACTTTGTCATGTACTAGCTTTGGAGTCGTGTAAGAACAAACCCTGCATCCATTTTCAGTGTGAAGAGTTCATTCTCATGTTGAGAATGATACAAAGCATTTAGTAAATGTTAGACATCACTACTTATTGCAGTGGATTTTAATAATTCAGAACCATTAACCGTCTTCAGCAGTTTAAATATAAGAAATAAAATTCATTACTGTGACAGTCTTGAAACCTTCAGATGTGGCTTATTTTTCTTTGAAAGTTGTGGATGTGTTTTCTGTAGGAAAGAGAAGTTGTTTTTTGCTTAATTCATCAAGCATAAGGTGCTCGCAGATCCTAATTAGTGGCATGCTTCACAAAGGACATGCTTGGTGAAATTTCTGTGAAATTTCACATTCTGCTTGGCAACCCAAACTTTTAAATTCAGTCACCTTCTGGACAAGTGGCATTTATTTATTTATTTTCTAATATCTCATCTGAAAGTTCACTCACTTTGCCTCTTAAAAGATGAATTTTCTCTGATTATCTGGATCACTCAAATAGAAGTCCCTCTCTCTGAAATGTTAATAGCACCATCATAAATTATCCTTTGTCTAAATGTGACTGCAACTTCTGGGTCTCAATAAGGAACAGTCTTACACATAATTTGTATTTGTCAATATAATATTTTACACTAACATTGTCAATTTATAGTAATTATTTTTTATGAAAAATTATGAGCTCCTAATACATTCAAGTCACGGTCTCATATTCAGAGAATATAAGCAGATCTAGGCTAATGCTCCTGACTTCCTAAAAGTTCACAATTTATTTATGGCAGTGATGCATATACACCAAAATAACATAAGAAAATATAGAGTTCAATATGAAATTAATTTTTTAAATTGGAGAAAAGCAAGCTGATACTTTCTAGTTTGAATATAATAGTGCTCAATTGAGTCTTAGAGCATAAATTAAATGAGATGAAAGAAAAGAAGAATGGACACAGCAAATTGAGGTAACAATTTAAGAAAAGAAAAAAGTTTGCTGTACATCGTATATTCCAAGGTACTTCAGTAGTGTCCAACTCTGTGCAACCCTATGGACTGTAGGCTCCTCCATCCGTGGGATTCTCCAGGCAAGAACACTGGAGTGGGTTGCCATGCCCTCCTCCATGGGTTCTTCCCTACCCAGGGGATCGAACCCATGTCTCCTGCACTGGCAAGCGTACCACTTACCATCTGGGAAGCCCAAAACTACCATGACTTCCCTTGTTTTTGAGTGCAGGCAGAATACCACTGAGAACAGTTTCCCTGCATAAGTGATTCAGAATTAAAGTTCAGCAATAATAACTGAATCAATTACTTAACACAATTTATAATCCACTGAATTAAACATGTTAAGATGAGTTTAACTTTTTTTATTACCAATGGTTGATAATTGGGAGTGGAGAGTATTAGCATTACCAACAATACCCCACTCCCCCCCAAAATCCTTGATTTCTTAATGAAATCACTTGGAAAATGTTTTTACTCTGCAATGTTAAGCACTTTAATTGAAAGAAACATGTTAAAAAAGCAAATGGATATCTATTATTTTAGAAGAAATTAAACTAGATTTTTTAAGAAATACTATTTCTGAAAAACAGTGTGAGTTTCTACATGAGGTTCTTGATGTTCTTTCTGTAGATCAAGAAAAAAAAAGGCTCTGCAGCTTGTATTTGGCTGTTGACCTTTAATAATAAGTATTTAATTGGTTCTCATACGTACAACCTAATGAACTATTGCATGTGCCTGATGAGACACCCACCTTCCTTCTGCTCCACAGCAAAAGAAAATATCTAAGTTTTGTCTTTTAAATCAGTAAATCAAGGATTCTGGAATTCTAAAAGCATCTGGATATTTTCTTTCTTTTGTATCTTGATATCCCATGGGAAGATGCCTTTCTTCTGGAAATATTAATCTTCTAGATTAATTTTTGAAACTCAGATGGACCATATTAAAATCTTTGTAAAACATTTCTTTTTTAATATAAATTTATTTATTTTAAGTGGAGGCTAATTACTTTATAATATTGTATTTGGTTTGCCATACAACAACATGAATCCACCACAGGTATACACGTGTTCCCCATCCTGACCTCCCCTCCCTCCTCCCTCCCCATACCACCCCTCTGGGTCATCTCAGTGCACCAGCCCCAAGCATCCAGTATCCTGCATCAAACCTGGAATGGCAATTCATTTCATACATGTTTCAGTGCCATTCTTCCAAATCATCCCACCCTCTCCCTCTCCCTCAGAGTCCAAAATACTGTTCTATACATCTGTGTCTCTTTTGCTGTCTCGCATACAGGGTTATCGGTACCATCTTTCTAAATTCCATATATATGCATTCAGTTCAGTCAGTCACTCAGTCATGTCCGACTCTTTGCGACCCCATGAATCGCAGCACACCAGGCCTCCCTGTCCATCACCAACTCCCGGAGTTCACCCAGACCCACGCCCATGGAGTCAGTGATGCCATCCAACCATCTCATCCTCTGTCGTCCCCTTCTTCTCCTGTCCCCAATCCCTCCCAGCATCAGAGTCTTTTCCAATGAGTCAACTCTTCGCATGAGGTGGCCAAAGTACTGGAGTTTCAGCTTTAGCATCATTCCTTCCAAAGAAATCCCAGGCCGATCTCCTTCAGAATGGACTGGTTGGATCTCCTTGCAGTCCAAGGGACTCTCAAGAGTCTTCTCCAACACCACAGTTCAAAAGCATCAATTCTTCAGCGCTCAGCCTTCTTTACAGTCCAACTCTCACATCCATACATGACTACTGGAAAAACCATAGCCTTGACTAGATGGACCTTAGGCAGTCCATAGGGCTGCAAAGAGTCAGACACGACTGAAATGTCTTAACACACACAGCACGGCAATACATATTAGGAGCAATTAGACTAGCTAGACATAACAGTTTATCATGTGAGAAGGTACATTTATGTGAAGTGAAGTGAAAGTGAAAGTCACTCAATCGTGTCCATGGAATTCTCCAGGCCAGAATGCTGGAGTGGGTAGCCTTTCCCTTCTCCAAGGGATCTTCCCAACCCAGGGATCGAATCCAGGTCTCCTGTGTTGCAGGAGGATTCTTTACTAACTGAGCTTTCAGGGAAGCCCTACATTTATGTGAGAAGTTTATGATTTTAGCTAGAATGATCTGAATATTGAGTGCCTTTTTAGCAAAGTAACTTACCTGTCTCTATAAGGTGATTAAAAAAAATCACATAATAATTCGGTAAGTGTCCAGTCTATTTGTTCATGGAATAAATGAAATATAATCACATGCATTCTCAAGGAATTTTAGTTCTTCTGCTGCACCACGTTTATCCCCTGGCTGCATTTCCTTCTAACCATTCGTGCCACCACCACGGCGCTACCTGTCTTTGCTGTCTGACCTGCTGCTTCTCTGCTTCCATTGTTGGGGTGGGCTGGCTGGAGAGCCTTTCTCCCATGGCAAGTATTGGAGTTCAGGAGTCAAGTCTCACGGGGCTTTGCCGGAGCTGGACAGCCCTTCGCTGTAGCTCAGGAGCACACCAGAATGGACTGTGTCATCTTCTCCTTTCCCACTTCCTGTCTATTCCTGTCTATTCCCACACCTGTCTATTCCTGTCTCAGGTTCTGTTTGGTGGGAAAACCAAGCTAAGAAAATGTCACATGGAGAAATTGTATCTGTCTAAAACACCTCACAGTGGATTTTTTAAAAAAGACATTTATGAAGAGTAAATCCAGAAAACTAAAGTCCAAATAGGAAGAGTCGTGATCTGCATGGAAATTCCAACGGTCATTTTCTCTGAGAGGTGATGAATGTGTGGCCACCTACCCCTCTGTGGACAAGGCGGCAAATCAACGTGGTAAAATGGGGACAGGTTTAAATGAAGAGAGGGAAGTGATCCAATGGCCTTTTATCCTCCACGAGGGGTTAAAGCCTCAATTATGAAATTTATATAGAGCCGGACCAGCTCACCCCATCCCCTCACTAGAAGCCCAATGAGGTACATTTCCAGTACTTAAATTTTACATACCGATGGCTTCCTTTTCTCCTCCTTTAAACTGTTTAAAATTTTAAAATTATGAATTATTTTAATATCATAGAAAATAAACAAGGGGGAGACAAGGGTAAGAGGAAACTTTTGCTGCTGATTAAATGTTCGTGATCTTGATTGCTGTAATGGTTTCACAGTACATTCCTAAGTCAAAGCTTATCAAGTGTATATGTTAATAGGTGCAGTTATGTCAATTAACTCCTATTAACTCTACTTTAAAGATTAAATTAAGTCTGACAGAGAGAGACAAATATTGTATGATATCACTTTATACGGAATCTAGAAAATAAAACAAACTAGTGAATATAACCAAAAAGAAACAGACTCATAGATACAGAGAACAAACTAGTGGTTGTCTGGGGGAGAGGATTGGGGGAGAGGTAAGAGGCAGTAGGGGATTAACAGATACAGACTGTATCTGTATTTATTGTATAAGACATTCATAAATAAGCTCCAAGGGTATACTATGAAACACAGGGAATATAGCCAGAATTTTATAGTAACTATAAATGGAACATAACCTTTAAAATTGTGAATCAATGTTATACACCTGTTACTTATGTAATATTGTACATCAACTGTACTTGAATTTAAAAAAGAAAAAATTAAGTTAGGAGACTCAAAAAATGATATAGGAAGTAATCAGTTACTTTCATATAATCTATATTAGTATATTATTATATTTCATCTTTAATACATTGAAATATTAGCTTTGAAATGGATATTTTCAATAAACTGGAAATAGTAACAGTAAAGCTGCACCTCCCTAAATCCTTTCTTTTCCCATCTTGCCTAGTGGTAATCATTCCTGCTGCTGTTTATTAGTTCGACATATAGTTGGTAATAATATTATGCATAATATACACGCTAAGTCACTTCAGTCATGTCTGACTCTGTGCGACCCCATGGACTGTAGCCAGCCAGACTCCCCTGTCTTTAGGATTCTCCAGGTAAGAATACTGGAGTGGGTTGCCATTTCGTACTCTAGGGGATCTTCCCAACCCAAGGATCGAACCCATGTCTCTTGTGTCTCCTGCATTGGCAGGCAGATTCTTTATCACTGCACCACCTGGGAAGCCCTATTAAAGTGGGAAATCCCTAAAGCAGGAGACAGTGCAGTGACCGGGAATGGCAGAAAGCAAAAGTTCTGTTCCGGATAGATTAAACGTGAGCCTCTTCTCAAACACTGAGGTGGAAATGTCAAGTAGATATTTGGGGTATATTTAGCTCTAATCTTAACAGTCTTCAAAACCGTGCATCTCGATGTTATCACTTGTATAAAAAAAAACATGAATAGAAAAGAGGGAAAACCTCAGATAGAAAGTGCAGGATACTCTAATATTTCAAGTTTGATCAAAATACTGTGATAAAGCCTTCAAAATAATAAAAGGAGTACAGAGGAGAAAAATCAAAAGGAAATACAGCGCCAAATACTATATCAAAAGCATCAGCATATTGAGAAGGAGGAACTGGTCCAGGTGGAAATGCTGAGTCTGAAAACAGAAGTACCAAAGCAGCCTTGTATGGGCAAACAGGAGAGAACTGGGGAATTGGATTATGGAGTTCCTGTGATGTGCAAAGATCAGGAGCTAGGTCCTGAGATGGGTGGGGAGAGAGCGGAAAGAAGGAGATGGACATAATTTGTATGGGTAGAGTTTTCTCTAAGGGGAGCGGGTAACAGCTCAGAGAAGCGGGTGGTCAAGGGTAGTCTTTTTTTTTTCCGTTTATGTTAGCTGTTTTCTCTTGACCTTTCTTTTAAAAAAAAATTTTATTTTCATGTATTTATTTATTTGGCTGCTCCAGGTCTTAGTTGCTGCATATGGGATCTAGTTCCCTGACCAAGGATTGAACCTGGGCCTTTTGCGTTGAGAGCATGGAGTCTTAGCCTCTGGACCACCAGGGAAGTCCCCAAGAGTTGTGTTAATGTAGTGGATACAGGAACATGCTTATGTGCTCACAATAAAATTCCAGGAGGAAGGAAAGAAAGGTGGAAGCAAAGGTTTTGAGCAAGTGAGATAAGCTGGAATTCAGATTTCAGAAGTTGTACAGTAGTTTGCTGAAAATGAAAGCAGGGCCCTTCTCTGAGTCAGCAAGAAGCAAGACAGTACAGAATGTAGGCAGGTAGGAAGTTGGGCTTGGAGGTGGGAAAATAGCACTCTCCTGTCCTTGGGACACACTCAAGGTTAGATGGCTTCTAGTCATCTTTTTTCATTCAGCTTTAGCCTTTTGCAATGAATGTAATGCATGCAATGTGTAATGCACACACACACACACACACACACACACACCCGCGCGCACACCAGTATTCATTGCTGTAAGCTTTTGATTGATCTCTTCCTTGTTTTATAATTGACCTGGCCATAACTGATTGTTTATTTTTATTGAAAAGGTTTGTAGAAATCTCCCAGGGGCAAAAATTAGAAAGCCATGAAAGTGAAAAAAAAAATCTGAACATGCTTTGCATAAGACAATATAGTGTATCCAAAACACAGCAGAAAGGTATTATAAGTTATCTAAAGTATATCGTGACATTTTGTTGTTTTAGTTGCGGTCCTGTTTGACCTTTTTCAGCCTACCAGGCTCCTCTGTCCATGGGATTTTGCAAGCAAGAGTCCTGGAGTGGGTGGCCATTTCCTTCTCAAGGCGATCTTTCCCACTTATGGATCGAACGTTGAGTTTCCTGCATTGGCAGGCAGATTCTTTACTACTGAGCCACGAGGGAAACCATCATGACATTAAAAAAATCTATTATTATTGAAGATAATCACATTTATAACTACAATGACAGTGTTTTTAATTCAGATGGCTGGATGTTGTACACTTTGCATGCACTCTCAGTCACTTCAGTCCTGTTCAACACTTTGCGACCCTATGGATGTAGCCTGCTGGGCCCCTCTGTCTATGGGATTCTCCAGGTAAGAATACTGGAGTGTGTTACCTTGCCCTCTTCAGGGGGATCTTCCTGACCCAGGGATGGAACTGGCATCTGCTTGCATCTCCTGCATTGTAGGCGGATTCTTTACCCACTGAGCTGCCACTTTACTCAAGCAAAATAAGAGTTTTCACAGAATGAATGCTACCTAAGAATCTGAGCATCAAACCACTTAAACTCTGATCCCCTGACACGGGGTGTAGTTGGACTTAACAAGAATGAAAGTTTAGAGAACAGCATTCAGTTTGTTTGCAGTCAGACTCCACTGTCCCTGTTTGCAGACTGCAAAGCCCCCAAAGGGAGCAAGTCCTCCATTTGCCTTTCCATTTTGAAATTTTTGTGAGTTCTTTCACAGCTGCTTAAATATCTGGAAGCCTCACTGGCAAATGTGTATTTAATCATTGAGTCAAATAATTAGTCTGAGCATTAAAATAAAGGATTTCCCTCTTCGTTTTGTTTCTGTTTTTATTTTTTTTAATTAACTGAAAATGCAAGTAACAAAGCCAAGTTATCAGGCTTTATTTTTCCCACTGCCTGGAGCACTGAAGGATTAAGTTCCTGCTGTATAACAATCTGTGTGCACAGAGAGCAAACCACAGTCAAGAACAATGCAAATCTTTTTTTTTTAAAGGACAAAAGATATGTTTGATGTTGATAGGAATAATAACCATTTAACAACACCAAAATGCTTAGCAAACCCTTCTTTGTAAGCTATTTCAAGATCCAAAACAAGTTATAAAATTCCATGGGATTGAATAGGAACAAATCCAAGACATGATATTATTTGTTATGTAGATGCATCTGGGATGCCTCTCCACCTGTCAGCAATCATTTCTGTACATTTTATGTATGCTTTTTCTCTAACGATTTGCAGAAAAAGTATAGCACCTTATATCTTCATATGTTCTTATTAAGGGCAGAAGTTTGAATTACTTAGCCTAAATCTCATTTGCATATTTGAATAATGGCAAATTGTTTGGCCTTGGAATGGCTTTACAATGTTAGGACAATTTAACACTTATAAAGGAATAACTTTAAAAAAGGAGTAACTGACTTGACAGTAGAATCTATTCCTGTAGAAACATTAGATTAAGTGTTTATATGCTGATATTGTAAAAGAGCATTGGCATAGAGAAAAATTGAAAAGAATCTTAAATTCTCCAAATCCATTTATGGATGTAACCCTTGATGCAAACAAATTCTATCTTTTGAATCTTCAACAATGGGAGTTATTCAAGCTGGTACTCTGTCATCAGGATTGCAGATGATACGCTAGTTTGGGGACCTGAATATTTTAACAATACTTCAGTTGAAAATAAAACCTAAATGGTAAATAACGGCCATCATTTAAATTACAATCTAGATCTAAATGTAGATTGCATTTCCTGAAGATAGGCTACACATATTTTATTTTAAGCTAATTAATTTTAAAATCCATTACACATTATGCAGTGCCTCATTGTATGACTTTAAGTCAGCTGATACCACTGCATTACTTATGATGAAATCTTGCATAACGCACAGCCATCAGCTAATATTCTCATCAAATGGACTTATCATTCAGCCCAAATGACAAATTTGGACTCAATTTAGGTTTGGGGGATATGGCAGGTTGAATAATGCTTCCCACATATGACCAATTCCTGACTCATGGAACTTTGGAATACTTTACCTTATATGACAAAAGAGACTTTGCAGATACAATTAAATTAAGGGCAAAGAGGGACCTCTCTTGAGGTTCGGTGGCTAAGACTCTGTGCTCCCAATCCAAGGGGGCTGAGGTTCGATCCGTGGTCAGGGAACTAGATCCCACATGCTGCAACTATGAGTTCACATGTGACAACTAAATATGGATTCTGCAATTAAGGCCCCACACAGCCAATTAATTTTTTTAAGGAATGAAGAGATGGGGTGGTTATGCTGGATTATATAGCTGAAACTCACAAGGGTCCTTATTAGAGAGAGGCAGAAAGGTTAGACTCAACAGATGACATGATATTGTGCTGGCTTTGAAAATGAAGGAGAGGAACATAAAACCAAGAAATGCAGGGACTGCCCCTGAGACCATCACATTAGGGTATCAACACAGAAATTTGAGGGAGACAAAAATATTGGGCCTATAAGCACTAAGATCATATCTGTCAGGAGTCAAACCCTTTCATGTGTCAACAATGATAAGGTGTTTGGAAATTCTGAATTATGTTTCTAATTATTGATTCTTACTTACTGTCAGCACTTTCTGTATACTTCAAGGGTCCCACCATGGTTGTCAAAGTAGAAAGCATTCACCTGTTCCTCATTCACTTTATATTTTGCCCAAGCACCATTTACATGAAACAAGAGTGAGTGGATAACTTGGTATTTCCATCGTTCGATGCAAGGCTATTTTTTGATATATGAAGCTGATAGGCCAGTCTCACTATTTGACTATTTCTCTGAAATCTTAAAGTATAAATTAAAACATTCCCTTAATCCTTTCTTTTCTTTCTAAATACAAGCTGTAATTAACTCCTTTAAATAAGGCTTAGTGCTTCCCAGAAATAACAGAAAATTTAACAACAGGAAAAATGTTACTCAGAATGTATAATTTCTTTCTTTAAAGCATTTGTAAATAGTGTGCTATATTTTAAGTAGGCAGTTAACAAAGAATCAAGATATTTTTGGTAGCTGAGAATTTTTAGGTAGATTTTCTTGGCATGCCCTAGCACAAGATCTACACAAAAATACTTGTTGAAAAACAATTCAATTTTTTTCAAAATTATTATGTGTACTATTATACCCAAGTAACTACTGAAATGTACAAATATTTATTTTTCTTTATTTGCTTCTTCTTATTACATCATCCAAGGTCATCACTTCTTTAAAAAGATTGCCAAACTTTAGTGAAAGAAAGGATCATTGCCATTTTAAAACTAAGATGTTGAGAATATAGTTAAAGTCTGATTATTTTCTCTACAAGAGAGACTACAAGAGTGAAAGTCCATTGCGCCCACAGTCTTCTAAAAATTTTTTAAGTCATAATGACTCTTTTCTGTTAAAAATTGCTAATTTCTATTAGTAATTACTTGTCCTTGCATGAACTATGCTATCCACAGCATTTTGCCTATTCCTAAGCATTTAGTTTCAGACTGAATAACTCAGATACAGTAGCCTCAATATAGAAAAACAAAAATAAAATTTTGATTAGTATTATCTTTACCTGCGTCTATGTCCACTGGAAAGACTATTGTTGAAGCTAAAACTCCAATACTTTGGCCACCTGATGTAAATAATCAACTCACTGGAAAAGACCCTGATGCTGGAAAAGATTGAAGGCAAGAGGAGAAGGGGGTGATAGAAAGAGATGTTTGGATGGCATCACCAACTCAGTGAACATGGATTTGAGCAAACTTCAGGACATAGTGGAGGACAGAGGTGGCTGGCATGCTGCAGTCCATGAGGTTGCAAGGAGTTGGACACGACTTAGTGACTAAACAAAAATAGCAGCAAATGTCCACTGTACAGTGTCATGATTCCTGGAATGACTTGGACCCCAGTAAGTATTTTGTGAGCAAATGAATGCTATTGACTTTAGGAACTTGTTTTGATCTGAATGAGCTACCTTCAATGTCCTCAAAAGATTCTGAAAGTCCCTGGCCACTGCTATCACCTGCACCTGAGTTGACAGATTGAATTCAGTATTATCAATAATCAATACTGTATTGGCTCTGAATATTGTCCACCCTGTGCATTTCACATATTTAAACAGATAATTTTGTAAGCTTTGAAAAATCACAAAATTGGCAGGACTAAGACACTTACTCCTTGGAAGGACAGTTATGACCAACCTAGATAGCATATTCAAAAGCAGAGACATTACTTTGTCAACAAAGGTCCATCTAGTTAAGGCTATGGTTTTTCCAGTGGTCACGTATGGATGTGAGAGTTGGACTGTGAAGAAAGCTGAGCGCAGAAGAATTGATGCTTTTGAACTGTGGTGTTGGAGAAGACTCTTGAGAATCCCTTGGACTGTAAGGAGATCCAACCAGTCCATTCTGAAGGAGATCAGTCCTAGGTGTTCTTTGGAAGGACTGATGTTGAAGCTGAAACTCCAGTACTTTGGCAAAGAGTTGACTCATTGGAAAAGACTCTGATGCTGGGAGGGATTGGGGGCAGGAGGAGAAGGGGACGACAGAGGATGAGATGGCTGGATGGCATCACGGACTCAATGGACATGAGTCTGAGTGAACTCTGGGAGTTGGTGATGGACAGGGAGGCCTGGCGTGCTGCGATTCATGGGGTCACAAAGAGTCGGACACGACTGAGCAACTGAACTGAACTGAACTGAAGAGACTCTTGTTCCTATCTAAACACACCTAAACAAAACTATGTTTTCCAGGAATATCCAATCTATAAAAACCTCTAGGGATTACTACTGCCAGAAAGAAGTCTGAAAAAAAAATGATGTCTGTAAGCCACAAGATCAAGAACATCTGACAATGATTCTTTGAAGACCTAGTAGGTAAGGACAAGTTGAAAAAGTATACATTCGCTTTGGTTATACTGAAAAAAAATTTTTAATTCATGTCACTTAATAATAACATATTTTGTCTACTAGTTATACTAGTATCAACAATCACGTAATATTATTAGGTACTTCTATGTCCAATATCTTTTATTTTGAACATATGTGCTGAGAAATTACTATATTCATTTGAATATCTATATTACAAACTGAAAGATAGTGCATTATAAATATATAAGCATATATTACATGTATATGTAATATATATTGATATATATTGATAAGTATAAGTATATATTATATAAGTGTACATAATATATATGTGCATACAATATAAATACCTGTATTATATATGTCTAATTACATATGCATATATATATATATATATATTCTCCTAGAGTCTTTCTGAAAACTCAGAATCATACAATGACACTTTTACAGAATTAACTATTTTTTTTTTTTAGAATTAACTATTATATGGAGACAAACATAAACACCTAAATTTACAAATCGGCCTAACATCTAAAGGTTAATGATCAGAAGTCCCATTTGTATAATAACATTAATTTTACCAAACATTTTTGAGTTAGTTTTGAATGTATCTTCTTGTCCTTATTTAAGAAGTGAGGAAGTGATGGAGGTCTTGCCCTGAATCTGGTTTGTGGCCTCAAGGAGAAAATGAGTGGGCATCCCTCGACTTGGTTTTTCTGTTAATAATTAGCTTTAGTTTTACTGTTTGGCATGAATACTTTCCGACATCACATCTCGTTCTCTCTGTTTTTCATGAATCATGCGCCACAGTTTTTGGATATAACGTAATAAATTATAGGGTATGGCTTCTGGCCAACAAAACTCTGCCTTCACTTATTTTAAGACACCATCATTAGTAGATCCTTCTGGATGTTATTTACCCACCACCCACTGCTGAGTCCTTAATCACAGCATTTTTACTTTCCTTGTTCTTGGAAGGAGACAAAAAAAAGTCAATTCAAGGTTTACAAAGAACAGTCTTCTCTCATGAGGCAGATACCCCTTTCTTTTTTTATGCATATTCTGTTATCTCCGTAGAACACAAGCAGAATGGTTTTTGTCTCATTTGCAATATTACTCAAGATCCATTGTATACTTGGCTGCTCAAAGCATAAGAAAGATGGTATTTTGCCTAAGATTTTCGAATCCAAGTGGGAAAAAAGCATTTTCCATGCCACTGCCAGATCTTATGTGGGAAAGAGTAAAAATAATGATGTGTTCTTCTTTCCTGGAAAGATGTGGGAGGCTTTGATCTCTGATGCCCAGCACATGCACCCAGGTCTGGTCCACACCGTATGGCGGCACTGTTTGTTCCTCTTGGCCATGGCTCCAAAGTGTTAGTCTGACTCTCTGTGACCCCTCGGACTATAGCCTGCCTGTCTCCTTTGACCATGGAATTCTCCAGGCAAGAATACTAGAATAGCTTGCCATTCCCTTCTCTAGGGGATCTTCCCAACCCAGGGATTGAACCTGGCAAAAGACCAATGCAAATATGTGGCTCCCAGAGCTAAGTTAAACAGCAGCAGCAAAACTAAGCATCTGATTCCACATTCCCTTATACGAAGTGTCTGCCCTTCACCCTCATGCACACGAGGAGGGATCCACAACTCCTTGCATACCTGGTTTTAACCTGAGCTACCTTAAATAAATTCTCATATTGCCTACTTCCCCTCTCATGGTCTCTTTCTCATGTTTGTGGTTACCTTGTGTCACCTTAGGTATTTAATTTTAGTGCTTTATGCAGAAATTCTTGCCCATACAAGTGTGTTTTATCCTTTTCTGGTGTTATTCTGACTTCTGTGGTTATCTTTACAGATAGTGTTTAAAAACTAAGAATGTCATACACTATTGATATTGTATAAAAACAGATAACTAAGGGGGACCTACTGCATAGCACAGGGAACTCTACTTAATGCTCTGTGGTAATCTGAATGGGAAGAAAACCCAAAAGGGAGGGGATATATGTATATATATATGCTTGATTCATTTTGCTATACAGTAGAAACTAACAAAACATTGTTAAGCAACTATACTCCAATAAAAATAAAATTAAAAAACAAAGCAAAATAACTAAGGATGGCTTTCAAGCATAATTTTTCTATTTCTATCACTCATAAGTCTTTTCAAGTCCTTTTAGCATGTATTCTACCCTCACATTCTCAATGGCACCTTCTGATGTAATTTCCTAGACCTCTTCGTTGGTGAAATAAACAACAACCCACGATGATGCCCTCATTTCAAAAACCATATTACCTAAGAAATGTTCTTATGTTACACAGACATGGTGAGTGAGAGCAGAAGAAGGGATTTAATGGAAATGCTCTATGGCCATCTTGCTACAGACAGACTTGATCTACCCTTGCCCCCACCCTCGAAGTACTTCATGTTGAATCATAGGGCGGCACATCCTTGAACGAATGATCTATTGCCTTGTTATGAGAATTGTGGTTGGAAGGCTGTGCTGGTTTTTGTGAATTACCAAATGGATGAGACACTATGAAGATTAGATTATAGTCCCACAAGAGGTGACCCTGAGACACAGAGAAGCAAGAATCGGCCTGAGAACTAGAGAAAATACACATAAGTGAAAGAGAGCCATGAAAATACAGAGGAAAGCAAAGAGGACTGCAGACTATACTTTCTGAAACCTGAGCATCGTCTGTATTCTGTTACATATTGACTTTAACACATAAGGTTGTTTCTTCCCATACTTCCCCTCCTCTTCCTACTGTTTTCAGCACTCCCTACCTTGCTGTATAACAATTTTATTAAGATGAACAAGGTATTGGTAAAAGGCAAAATGCAAATCAACACTTGTCCCTTGTCCGTGATGTGAAATTTCGGTCTCTATCTTCAGTGCTTTGGTTTGTTTTAAGGAACTGTATCATTTTGAAACTACGATTGCAATTTATCTGTTTTCTATATTTATAAAGCTATTTTGTAAAATCGTAAACTCCAGTTCTAATGATACATTTTCATCTCAAGAATAGCGGCTGCTGTAATTTTTTAAATTTATTTGGTTGCAACAGGTCTTAGCTGCAGCAGGCAGGATCTCAGTCTTTGTTGTGACATGCGAGGTTTTTAGCTGGTGTGCAGAATCTAGCTCCTTGACCAGGATCAAACCCAGGCCCTCTGCATTGGGAGTGTCTTATCCACTGGACCACCAGGGACATCCTATAAACCTATTTTGATGGACCAATCATGTGGATAATTGAGGTGGACTACAAGAAGGAAAAATCACATAAACATGATTATAACACATGAACTAATGTTAGATTATCTGAAAATAAGGAATAAGGATGACACTTATTTAAAAAAGAACAGCCTTTGACAAAGCCGGATGACAATGTGAATCACTAGATTTAAATTTAAGAAATGCACCTTTCTCATGATGACCTGAGGCAAAGTTCCCTAATATTTCTTTAGAATCTGAATAATATTTATGTGTTTCTCTCTTCCTCATCTCAGGATGAGACTCAGAGTCTTGTCTTGGGATTTGGGCTTTCCCTTGGAAGAATGAAGGTCATTGTTGTTCTCATACCCGAAGGCAACTTGAAAGGGACAGACCTACTGCCTCCTTCTTGGACCCTGTGCGGTGGGAGATGCTTCAGGTTGACTGACCCTCCAGAATCACTAGATATGGAGAGGTTAAGTGGCTCAGGGCAGGAGAATCCCATCAGAGATCTCCTTTAGTGTCTCATTCTCTCTACCAGTTGTTACTGTTCAGTCACTAAGTCCTGTCTGACTCTTTGTGACTCCATGGACTACAGCATGCCAGGCGACCCTGTTCTTGCTCAGATTCATGTCCAATGAGTTGGTGATGCTATCTAACCACCTCATCCTCTGTCACTCCCTTCTCCTTTTGCTTTCACTCTTCCCCAGCATCAGGGTCTTTTCTAACAATTCAGCTCTTGACATCAGGTGGCCAAAGGATCGATGCTTCAGAGTCAATGTCATCCTTCCAATGAATATTCAGGACTGATTTCCTTTAGGATTGACTGGTTGGATCTCCTTGCAGTCCAAGAGACGCTCAAGAGTCTTCTCCAACACCAAAGTTTGAAAGCATCAATTCTCTGGTGTTCAGCCTTCTTTATTGTCCAACTCTCACATCTATACCAGTTTCTTGACCAGATCTCAGACTTTAAAAATGCTTTTAGGATAATCGTCTACTTTGCCCTTCACCATTTCAAAGGATAATGATAAGCTCAGAGATTTATGGAGACATTTAAGATTATTTATATTGTTTGCCATTTAACATTATATCATAAATACATTGCTATGAGCTACATGTTGGTCTTATTCACCCTCCAGCCCCCCGCCTCAAATTCATATGTCAAAGCTTAAATCTCCAGTGTGATAAAGGTGGGGTCCTTGAGAGGTAATTTGATCATGCAGGTGGTGCTCTCCTTATTAAGGGAACAGAAGAGAGAGGGGACTATTCTCTGCTCTTCAATAGTTGAGGGAGCAAGGAGATGAGTGTTTGCACCCCAGGAAGAATGCCCCCATCAGACAACGACCTGCCAGAACCTTGATCTTGAGAAATAAATGTCTGCTGTTTAAGCCACCCTGCTATGATAGGTTGTTATAGAAGCCCAGACTGATCAATACAATATGGAAAAATGTTTATTGTGTGTCTACCCTATGTCTTAGACTTAAGATGGCAACAGAAGGAACATTAAGATCCATCAAGAATCTTACAAATTAGGGAGAAGGTAAAAGGTCTTAAACACATAACCATCCTGCAGACACTATAATCACCACGTCAGATACATGTTATGAAGAAAGTCAACGCACTCACTGACTCTGAGAATCTGCAAATTGGTCAGGTGATGGGAGAGGGAGAGAGTGGAGTTGGGGTCCGAGGCAGTGAGTACTGGGGTGATGGTAGAAAAGCAGAGTAGAGAAAGGTGATGTTTTTCCGGGATCTACAGAAGGAAAAGTAATGCATAGAGACTGGGGATTCCAGCAGATGGAGCAGCTGATGCAGACACTCCTGAGTGGGAAAGAAGATAGCACTCCTGAAACACTTAAAAACAAGTTTGGATTTTAGGGAGGACAGGGAAGGGGTCAGCGGTGGTGGTCCGAGATGAGGAGTTAGGACATGGCTCATCAGAGTTTCCTAATATGTCCTTTATTTTATTTTCAGAATTTTTTTTTGATTGGGCTGTTTTTTAAATCTTTATTGAATTTGTTGCAATATGCTTATGTTTTATATTTTCTTTTTTTTGGTCATGAGGCATGTAGGATCTTAGCTTTCCAACCAAGGACTGAACCCCCATCTCCTGCATTGAAAGGCGAAGTCTTAGCCACTGGACCTCCAGGGATATTCCCTAATATGTTCTTTACATAATTAATTCTGGGATGTCACTCATCTCATACATTAGGGAGAGATTATTTAGGAGAAAGCATTGCTTAAATGCCTTGTATATGATTTCATCTACCTCAGAAGTCTGTTCAGTAGTCATAAAATAAAAAGATAATGATATTTTATTACATTTGTAAGTATTCTATGTGGTTTCTCTATGACATAGCAATTTAGCTGCAAGTTTAAAGAATGTATGCTCAGAGGGCAGAATGTGATTCCCACTGTTTCTACAACATAAACACAACATTTGGCTCTCTAACAGATTTTTTTTTAAGTCTGCTGCTGCTGCTGCTGTTAAGTCGCTTCAGTCGTGTCCGACTCTGTGCGACCCCATAGACGGCAGCCCATCAGGCTCCTTTATCCCTGGGATTCTTCAGGCAAGAACACTGGAGTGGGCTGCCATTTCAAGTCTAACCAGTAGCTATTTTAATAAACTGCTTCATTGATATGGGCTTAGCTGGATGGGTTGATGTTATAAAAATAACTTTACTACTTAATAGTTGCAGTTTATATATGGTTTTGCTGTTGTTGGTGGCCTGGCTGTTAAACAATTAAGACCATATATCAGTATTTGAACAACTCCTCAATTCAATCTTACACAGTTTTGCTGTTCAGTTCAGTTCAGTCGCTCAGTCATGTCCGACTCTTTGCGACCCCATGAATCGCAGCACGCCCCTCCCTGTCCATCACCAACTCCCGGAGTTCACTCAGACTCGCGTCCATCGAGTCAGTGATGCCATCCAGCCATCTCATCCTCTGTCATCCCCTTTTCCTCCTGCCCCCAATCCCTCCCAGCATCCGAGTCTTTTACAATGAGCAACTCTTTGCCAAAGTACTGGAGTTTCAGCTTTAGCATCATTCCTTCCAAAGAAATCCCAGGACTAATCTTCAGAATGGACTGGTTGGATCTCCTTGCAGTCCAAGGGACTCTCAAGAGTCTTCTCCAACACCACAGTTCAAAAGCATCAACTCTTTGGCACTCAGCTTTCTTCACAGTCCAACTCTCATATCGATACATGACCACTAAGAGTAATTAATGATTCCTGCCTTTCAATTAAACAAGACCTGTATTCCTCTTGGGTTTCCCAGGTGGCTCAGAGGTAAAGAATCTGCCTGTCAATGCAGGAGACAAGGAGACTCAGATTCAATCTCTGGGTAGGAGAAATCCCCTGGAGTAAAATGGCAACCCACTCCAGCAGTCTTGCCTGGGAAATCGCTTCCTGGCTTATGACCCCTAGGACTCAAGGCCCCTTCTTGGAAGGGCAGACTACTTGGGTGCCTCAATAACTGTCCATACCTTTTCTTCCTTGGCAAAGAGATGCTTTGATCCCTTATCCCTTTGGTTAGAAGGACCAAAAGGAGAGCCAGTCTTGGGAGCTGGCTTTTCCAACTTGTTGCTTTGGCCTTGTCCTTGATATTTGAAAGCTCAAAATGGGCACTAACTTCTGTTTCCTTTTTTATTTCTGCCACCAGCTCCCTTTCCTGAGTTGGGGAATTTCAAAGTCTGGTTGAAAAATGGAAAAGTATGATGAGCAAAGCAAATAAATAGCAGAAACAATGGACTTTCCAACCATTAATGTTCCCCACTACCTTTGTGGTACACTAGCAAGCAAGGAGCAGAAAGTGAAGTCACTTATTGTCTACACTTGCACAAGTGGAAAAGCTAGAATTGTTTGTTGCCATTGCAAAGCTCGGAGAAGGCAATGGCACCCCACTCCATTACTCTTGCCTGGAAAGTCCCATGGACAGAGGAGCCTGGCAGGCTGCAGTCCATGGGGTCACTAAGAGTCGGACATGACTGAGCAACTTATCTTTCACTTTTCACTTTCATGCATTGGAAAGGAAATGGCAACCCACTCCAGTGTTCTTGCCTGGAGAATCCCAGGGATGGGGGAGCCTGGTGGGCTGCCGTCTATGGGGTCACACAGACCCCATTAGCAGCATTGCAAAGCTCACGGAAACTGCAAACATGACAGAGAGGCAAGGCTTTAAGGTAGCACAAGTTAAAACATTTTCAAGCAGTTTTTTATCTTTTGCTGAAATATTTACTCAACTGTGTTTAAAAAAATAACCTGGACAATTTCTTTGGTTATAAGAATGCATCAGACATTTAGAATAACACACACACGTGTGTGTGTGTGTGTGTGTGTATTTTCATTTCCATTTGTTTTTCTTTTGTTTTTTGCCAGCCTATTTGAAATATTTAAACTGAATGTCCATTAACACACAGAAGGCTTTTGGTGAACATAGATTTCTAAATTCTAAAGGTCTAAAGTTAAGGTTCATTTATTTTGTTACATATTAATTAGCATATTATATAAATGGCATATTAGTTTTGATATATAACATATCTCCACCCTTACATAAAATTATTTTCTTTAAGCTATTCACATGAGTCTCTGGCATTAATGTGAGTAATCGAATACATTTTTTTTCAGAATACATTTTCATTCATTCGATCCAAGTTGTTTGATTTACAGCACTTTTAAAATTTGTATATGATGTTGTCACTGGATATTTTAATATCCAGACACAATAACCATAAGGACAGCAGGAGTTTACAAAATATTACCACCTACTGTCCCATTTTTGATTAATTTTTTTAAATTTTGCAATTGATATGTTGTCACAAGAATAAAACATAAATAAATCTAGATTGAGATTTCTGTTTTCAACCCATCTGTCAGGAGTCCTGTATGAGCATCATAAATGGTGGTGTATTGATGCTGTTTCACACCGTATCTTCTCCAAAAGAAATAAAATATATTCATCCATATTCAAATCTGAGAACATTTTTAAACATTTTAAGAACATCTCATTTTGCGGGATAATTTGAGAAATGATAGTCATTACATTAGTTTCCAGGGCTGTCATCACAAAGTGCCGCAGACTGCGAGGCTTAAGCAGCAGACGCTTATACCGCCATTCTGGGGAGCAGGAGTTCAAGACCCAGACCTCAGCTGCGCTGGTTTCCTGGGATGACTGACTCCCGAGTGTGCTGACGGCCATCGTCTCCCTAAGTCCTGTGATGGGCGTCCCTCCTGTGTGTCTGTGTCCCAGCCTCCCCCTCTTACAAGGACATCAGTCATATTGAATATGACTCACCGTGGAGCCCACTCCAGTGACCTCATTTTACCTTAATTACTTCTTTAGAGACCCTATCTGCAAATGCTGTCACATTCTGCAGTGCTCGGGTTAGGATGTCAACATATGGATTCGGAAGGGGGTCACAATTCAGCCTATAACATATGTTAATCACTGTAAAATTATCAGATACCAGTATTATGTGACAAAAATAGTTTAAACATCTAGAAAAATAAAAACTAGTGAATATTAAAATAATCATAAAATCAATGTAAAGTTACAAAAGGTTGACAAAATTACTGCTATAAAATTAAAATTGCTACTCTTTTTAAAGTGATCTGGGTATATTTAAATTTACAAAATGTGAGCTTTTAATAAGAGCATTTTCAAAATCAAGCAAAAAATAAAAAGGTTACTAGTTTACCCAAATTGTAAATAAATTATTGTAATTATTTTCAAAATATATCAACCATATTGCCAGAAATGTTAAAAATACTACTTTGACTACTAAAGCTAGGTAAATGTTTAAGTACTGAAAGGTGCATTTATTTAGAAACAACTAATTGTAGAATATATATATGTATAGATTATTTGTTTCACATGGAAAACATAAGCAAAATTATTATAGTGAAACAGAAATAATATTAAAGGCCTATAGAGGAATAAAGTTGATATATATTATTATAAGAAAATATATAATGCATTTATTTATTTAGGAAACATTGCTTTAAAATAAACATAAACTAACAGAATCTTGCTGGAATCCATGAAAAACTCATGGATAAGAGTCTAGCGGTCATACAAAATACATTGTAGGGAAGTTCTATGTGAATCTATTCATGGAAATTTGGCCAAGTATAAATTTATAGGTTTAAATCATTTTACTGTAAATTAATATTTAGGCAAAAATACAATTTAGGTACCCCAAAGAAAATCATGGAAAATATAGTTAATAGTGAATACTATGTTTATAATTCCTGTTGTTTTTCAACACTTTATTAGGAACATTTTCAAAAATACATAAACACTAAAATAACTTTACAGTGAATTCTTATATGCCAACCATCTAGATTTTATAACTATTTTTTAAAAATTTACTTTATCTTATTTGAATCCATCTATTCCTCTCTCCACTTATTAACCCATCTCATCTTCTGATGCATTGCAAAGTAAGTGAGAGACAACAGAAAACCATTAAATTCATCAAGCATATAATCTAGGGATCAACATGTGCTTACACTTTTTTCCTGTCTGTGGTAAAAGTTACATACAATAAAATACACAAAATTTAAGCTTTTTTTTTTGAAAAGAAAGATACATATACATGAAACTATAAGAAAACTATTAAAAACTAGACCATCAAACAAAAATATTATAGGATTTACATAATAAAAAGCACAATTCCCTTAATAATGGCTCCATGTTCAGGAAAACAAAAAGCTCACTGGAGAAACCACAGCTCTTCAGGTTGATAATAAGCCAGCCCCCATGAAGATCATCACTCTGTGTTCCTTTAGACCCGTCAACACACCTAAAATCACACTGCAAGCAGGAAACGTATCTAAATAGAAAAATAGTACTGATGAACCTCTTTACAGAGAAGAAATGCAGATTTAGACACAGAGAAGAGACTGTGGACACAGTGGGGAAGGAGCAGGGAGCTACTGTATAACACAGAGAGCCTAGCATGGTGCTCTGTGATGACCTAGAGGGAGCGGATGGTGGGGAAAGGCTCAAGCGAGAGGGTGTATATACATATACAGACACACACACGTATATGCATATAATTACATATGTATACACACATATATATAATTATGATGATTAATATTGATATACAGCAGAGACTACCACCACATTGTAAAGCAATTATATTCCATTAACATATATATGTATATAATAGCCGACTCATTGGAAAAGACCCTGATTCTGGGAAAGATTGAGGACAGGAGGAGAAGGGGGCAACTGAGGATGAGGTGGTTGGATGCCATCACTGACTCAGTGGACATAAACTTGGGCAAACTCTGGGAGAAGGTGAAGGACAGGGAAGCCTGGCGTGCTGCAGTTCATGGGGTTGCAAAGAGTTGCACATGACTTGGCAACTGAGCAACAGCAAAAATATCTTCTCCAATGGGAAAATAAGTTCCAAAGTCAAACACTGTGTCACCAAGAAACACAAAATCATATACCTAGATAATAATTTGTTCTTTTTACTTACTCGCATTTTTAAAATGTTTTGCAGTGATTGTTATGTCCCTGTTGAACCAAGTTGACAGAAACGTTCCCAGTCACAGCTGACAGAGTGCTGAAGTGTGCCAGCCACTTTCTAGGTGCTGCACATTCTGTAACTCAGGTTACTCCACAACTCTGCGAGATGCAAATTGCTGCTGAGCCCCTTTTATAGGTGGGGAAACTGAGTCACAGAAAGGTGCAGTGGTTTGTTCAGTTAATGAGGAGGGTCATCAGGGCTGCCCCTTTGTTGTTGTTCAGTTGCTCAGTCATGTCCTGCTATTTCAGACCCCACGGACTGCAGCACCCCAGGCTTCCCTGTCCTCCACAATCATCTGGAGTTTGCTCAAACTCTTATCCATTGAATCAGTGATGCCATCTCATCTTCTGTCGCCCCTTCCCCTCCTGACCTTTACCCCTTGCCCCTTGACCCTGTATCAGAGCACATGTGACTGCCCCCATGCATAGTCCACAGAGCAGCAGAGTGTGTGTTCATATTAACAGAGTATTACAAACAAACCAGCTTTCAGTCTGTTTTCCTTCTCATTATGCATGGACCCTGTGCCTTGGCATTCTCTAAATTTAATAGTAGGGCTTCAGGTGATTGCTGCTGGATGCTGGCAGCATGTGAAGACTCTGTAGTCTTTTTATGGGTTTAGAACCTTTCTCAGGTGGGATTTTCAGCAGTTTCAATGGTAATTACATGAAATATGTTATCTTCAGCTGGTTTTTTTAAAATTCATGAGCATGGATGCTATTCCAGGCAAAAGGGAAAAGGCCAAGGGAGACCTGTTCACCTGGGGGAAATGAAGTTGATTATGCATCCTCTGGTGAATTTGAAAATGCATTCTTAATTTCAACTGTTAAAAAGAAAATGCTTTCCTTTTCGGAACTGAAAGAGCATCACTCTGTTCTGACCCATGAACTTGGCCTGACACATCCTATCACCTGACACCTTGTTCTCATCACAGCCAGATAGGATTAGAATATCTTTAGTTCCAACACCTCATATTATTTTTCTCTTTTCTGCTCTTATAATTTCAGTTGGTGGGACCAGATGCCCTAATCAAGTTTTTTTGTTGTTGTTGTTTATTTTTTTAATTCATGTACTTCTTTAAGAAATGAAAAGAAAGAAACTCAGCACACACTTCCAGATTGCCAGTGCTCACCGACTGGTCTATTGGCTCAGTGGCAAGTCCATCTTCATTTGCAGTAAAGAGATTGAATGTGCCCTCTCTGGAGTGATCTGTGCACAGCCAGAGGACGAGCTTAAAGAAACAAGGTAGCCTGGGTAACAAAGGGGGCTCTAATAAGTTCTGTAAAGACTTGGCCAATGTTAGCTTTGAATAAAGATGTAAGACCTCTCTGTTCAACCCTGTTAATGAACAGCATGGAGCTTTAGATAGTCTCAGGAGAAAGACTCCTTTTTTTTTCTATTAGAAAGAACTACTTCAGCAGAATGTCTGATAATAAGATGCAAAAACCTTCTACAGAGTCTCTTTCATCACAGTCCCCAAATGAAAGTGGCTGCTAGCTATCTTACCCCGATTCCTTCCCATTAGAAAGGAAACGGTTGTCCAACTGTGTCATCAATGGATTTAAGGAAATCTTGTCCACTGCCCAAAATTGGCCCTGGGTCACAAACACATACACACAATTCGAGAGCACATACTTGTCTAAATTGAGAGTAAAATAAAGTAGCTACTCCAAGAAAGTTCTGGAAAGAAGTAAGGGGAAAAAAGGAGAGAAAAAATGGATCACTTCCCACGTTACCTAGCAGCTGCCTCTCAAAAGAAGCTTCCTTTATTTTTTACATTAAAAGTTTAGGCAATTGCAATATACCTCTTTCTAAAGCTATAGAAGTAGTTATCCTTGTCAAGATTGGAAAGATGATTTAAATAAAATTGCCTGCCATGTGTAATCCAGTGATTTGACTCTTATGAAAGATTTCTGAAAGATAAACAGAAACTCTTTAAATACACTTTTCATTTTATTTCAGAGTAAGTGTATATGTGTTTATTGTTAATATTGTTGATTGATCCCTTGAACACATGAAAAATACATAACATGCATGAAAAGAATTGTTTAGCTAAGGGAACCCCAATTTAGAGAATAGAATCATTTTACTTCCTGTCCCATAGGTCAATTCAATCTCCTTAAGGTATTTCATCTCTAAAAAAATGGTTTCAGTCCAGCTAGTGTAGTTCTTAGGTATTTCAGTGTGTGATTTAGCCTGACTTCGGGTGTATTTAAGAGTCTGAGAAAACTAAAGGACTTCGGTTTGGTCTTTATTCCAAAGTACATGCTTCCAAATTTAAGGGAAACTTTTATTTTATCTTCTGAAATTGACCTTATGAATCAGAAACTCATGAAAGCAAAAACATTCTTCTAAAAAAATTCCTCTAAGGCCAGGCAAAGATAAAAGTCCTTCATGTTAAGATATTTAAACCTGTGAAAGATTACCTTTGTCAAAGAAAAATGTCCCAGACGGGTTAAACAGGTGTCGACTAAAAAACTGCAGATGAGACCGAAAAAATCTCTACATAGGTAATCGTGTCATCTGTGAACAAAGACAGTTTTATCTCTTCCTACCCAGCCCGCTTACGTTGTATTTCATTTTCTTGCTTTCTTGCATTATCAAGAACTTCCAATATGATGTGAAAAGGCATAATGAGATTTCCAGTATGATGCTGAAAAGGCGTGGTGAGAGGGGACATCCATGCTTTGCTCCTGATCTTAGGATCATGCCTTCCAGCTCGGGAGGTTAAGAGCCTGGTCAAGACCTGAATGAGTTTGTGTAGTTGGGAACTTCTATGTTGCTTTGAGGGTCCAGAGTGTCAGAGGACAAAATGGAAATAGGTTTCTTAGAAAGAAGTGCTCCTACCAAGAAGCTGGTGGAACTTTCGAGAAGCTGATTCCTTTGCCACTATTTCCATCCCTTTAATGTTCCAGGGTTGGTCTCTGACCTTTTTCTAGGACTCAGAAAACACAAACAGAACACACAGCCCAGGAGACATAGATGAAATTCACTTTGCCATCTCTCCACAGATATTGTAAGAAAAAAAATTTTTTTTAAAGTTTGCCCTGGAAATAACCCATGTTTTGAGGATACTAGAGGCTAGAAACAAGGGCACCCCACTCCAGTACTTTTGCCTGGAAAATCCTATGGATGCAGGAGCCTGGTGGGCTGCAGTCCATGGGGTCGTAAGAGTCGGATACGACTGAGAGACTTCACTTTCACTTTTCACTTTCATGCATTGGAGAAGGAAATGGCAACTCACTCCAGTCTTCTTGCTTGGAGAATCCCAGGGATGGGGGAGCCTGGTGAGCTGCCGTCTCTGGGGTCGCACAGAGTTGGAGACGACTGAAGTGACTTAGCAGCAGCAGCAGAGGCTAAAAAGAGATAGCATGAATCTAGGAGGCCAAGTTGCAAGAAATGTGTTAAAACTGAGAAGGACAAATTCAGATTGAGGGTTTGTTCAGACCTGCCACTGCCTGTGAGAAATAAACTGGATTGCTCAGTGAAATGGTGTACTGATGGCAGCAACTCGACAGGTGTAAAATATCCATAACTATAGGTCACGGAGTTTAATCTAGTTTTATGAAAATGAGAAAGCTCCTCATGAAGGCCTTTCTGGATTGTTCTTTGACAGTTAATTTCTGTTTGGTCTATTTGGGACAAATCATGAGAGTGTTCTTGAGTGTTTATGATCATCATTATGAGTAGAACACTGAATCTTCTCACCTGCGCTTTCTCCTAAACTGAATTTGTTCTTATGAAATATATAAACACAATGTTTCATGGTTTTAAATTCTACATAACAAAACAATGTGTCACATAGTTGAAAATGAAATTTCCTTTCATCTGAAAAGTGCTTGGTTTTATACATACTGTATTTGCACTCTTCTGATTCTTGGTTTATCTCTTCTAGACTTTATTATGCAAAGAAACAAAATAAATGAGATTTCAGCCCCCTCACAATAGCCTTATCTACTCAGTCAACCCTTCACTTCTCTTTATCAAAGCTGTTTCGGGACCTTTTGAGGGGACTAACCTGTCATAAACCATTTCTTCATCATTTAAGTCCAAATTGTCACACAATATTTTTCCTTTTGTAAAAGGAAACAATTTCTCTGTTTTATAAGATGAATTCATAAACTACGCTAACCTTGATTTATCTCTAAATATTTTAATGCCACTAAATGCACAACATATCACAAACAGGTTACACAGAATTAGTTTCAGGGGATTTCTGACTCAAAGTTGAAGCCTTAGGAATTTTCAGACCATTTACCCAGCCCAGAGATCTCTCAAGTTTTCAGCAACATTTTAGAAGTTTAAATAAGATTTTTTAGAAAAACCTTAGATACATGAAACTATAGAAAAATAGAAGTTTAAATGTGTGAAACAATGAATAATATAAATACCTCATTATAGAGCTAGTATAGATGGAGATGTATCTCCCCTAAATTCATATGTTTAAGCTCCAGCCCCCGGCTTTATTTAGAGCTGAACCTCAGAGGTAATTAAGATTAAAATAAGTGTAGGCCCCTAATCCCATAAAATTGATGGTCTTATGAGGAGAGGAAGAAAATTAGCGCTCTCTCCTTCCACATCAGCTCAGAGGAGGACTCAGGGCGAACGCACAAGCCAAGAAGAAGCCCAAATCAGAAATCAAACGTGTTGGTAACTTCCTCCTGACTTTCAGACTCCAGAACTGTGAAAAAAGAAATTTATGTTATTTAAACCACCTAGTCTGTGGTGTATTTCCGTGGAAGCAGACTATTATAAAAGTCAGTAAATACTCGTGAATTATGAAAAGGGAAATAGGTCATTCCTTTTTACTTCCCAGGAGTGTCTAAAGTGAAAGTGACGTTGCTCAGTCAGTCGTCTCCAACCATTTACGATAGTAGGGACTGTAGGCTCCTCCGTCCATGGGATTTTCCAGGCATGAGTACTGGAGTGG
>SJXQ01001908.1:0-57884 GCA_006408695.1 Aepyceros melampus
GGAGATCAACCCTGGGATTTCTTTGGAAGGAATGATGCTAAAGCTGAAACTCCAGTACTTTGGCCACCTTATGCGAAGAGTTGACTCATTGGAAAAGACTCTGATGCTGGGAGGGATTGGGGGCAGGAGGAGAAGGGGACGACCAAGGATGAGATGGCTGGATGGCATCATGGACTCAATGGGCGTGAGTCTGAGTGAACTCCGGGAGTTGGTGATGGACAGGGAGGCCTGGCGTGGTACGATTCATGGGGTCGCAAAGAGTCTAACACGACTGCGCGACTGAACTGAACTGAACTGAACTGAGATAGTATATTCAAAAGCAGAGACATTACTTTGCCGACTAAGGTCCGTCTAGTCAAGGCTTTGGTTTTTCCCGTGGTCATGTATGGATGTTAGAGTTGGACTGTGAAGAAGGCTGAATGCCGAAGAATTAATACTTTTGAACTGTGGTGTTGGAAAAGACTCTTGAGAGTCCCTTGGACTGCAAGGAGATCCAACCAGTCCATTCTGAAGGAGATCAACCCTGGGATTTCTTTGGAAGGAATGATGCTAAAGCTGAAGCTCCAGTTCTTTGGCCACCTCATGTGAAGAGTTGACTCATTGGAAAAGACCCTGATGCTGGGAGGGATTGGGGGCAGGAGGAGAAGGGGACGACCAAGGATAAGATGGCTGGATGGCATCACGGACTCAATGGACGTGAGTCTGAGTGAACTCCGGGAGTTGGTGATGGACAGGGAGGCCTGGCGTGCTGCGATTCATGGGGTCGCAAAGAGTCGGACACGACTGAGTGACTGAACTGAACTGAACTGTGATGACCATCACACCCACCTCTGGGGTGTGTGCAGCCATGACTGCAGCCATGTCTAGCCCCACCTCTGACACTTGTGAAATGTCATCTTGCTGTCTGAGAGTGCACAGAGTTAGAGGGTCCTCTTGACAGTGATCTCTCTCTCTGGCAGGCTCGGGCTTTTTCCGGGATTCCTCAGCTGTTATACTGGCCCTCTCAGACTGTCTTCATGGCAACCAACCCCAGTCCTCTCCCTTGAGTCTCTGAACCTCAGCACTCAGTGGCCCCAAACCCCAGTGGGCACACAGACAAGCATTTCAGGCTGGGGAGTGCTGGTAGGCACTGATCTGTGTGCAGAAGTCTCTCCAATTCGCCTTCCACACACCTGTTGCTGCACTCTCTGTTGAGGTTCTGAAGTGCCCACCCCTTGTCCCTATCCTTGAGATGTTTACGAGTGTGCAGAAACTTTTCTTCCTTCAGAGCTCCCTCCCTGAGGCACAGGTTCCTTCCTGATTCCTTTGTCTCCCCCCCCCCTTTTTTTCCCATTGTATCTGTTGCCTTACCCCATTATGTGGAGATTAGCTTGACGTTTTGGAAGTCTGAAGCCTTCTGGCAGCATTCAGTAGGTGTTCTGTAGGAGCTATCCACATGCAGATGTATTTTTGATATATTTATGGGGAAGAAGGTGATCTCCACATCTTACTCTTCTGCCATCTTGAAGGTTTCTAGGTGGCAAATTTATAGTCTCAATTTTGTTCTTTGGAAACTATGTGCATATGGGACAGAGAGAGTTTATCTTTTACTCCTGTGGGTCTTTGGGTCAATACCCAAAGAGACCTAAGCTTTTAGGTACTTTATTTTAAGGGGTCTGTGAAGCCTGCTTATGCAAGGCTGTTCCCTCAGTCCTTTAAAAAAAAATGACTGTACTCCTGTCTTCCAGTCTCATGCATATTTGGTTGTTTAAGCACTGTTTGTTCTAAAGACTATTATTTATTGTTGAAAATCAACTGACCATAGATGTATGGGTTTCTTTCTGTATTCTCAATTCTATTTCATTAGATTTATATATCTATGTTTATGGAAGTATCATACTGCTTTGATTATTGTCATTTTGTAGAAAGTATTAAATCAAGAAATGTGAGATCTCATAATTTGTTCTTCTTTTGTAAGGAAAGTTTTGTTTATCCAGGATTCCCTACAATTCTGTGTGAATTTTAGGAGGAGTGTATTCATTCATGCAAAAAGACAGTTGGATGTTGCATATATTTGGAGAGTACTGCCATATTAATCAGAGAAGGCAATGGCACCCCACTCCAGTACTCTTGCCTGGAAAATCCCATGGACAGAGGAGCCTGGTGGGCTACAGTACATGGGGTTGCGAAGAATCAGACACGACTGAGCGACTTCACTTTCACTTTTCACTTTCATGCATTAGAGAAGGAAATGGCAACCCACTCCAGTGTTCTTGCCTGGAGAATCTCAGGGATGGGGGAGCCTGGTGAGCTGCCATCTATGGGGTCACACAGAGTCGGACACGACTGAAGCGACTTAGCAGCAGCAGCAGCAGCAGCAGCCATATTAATGGGCTTTGCAGATGGTGCTAGTGATAAAGAAACCACCGGCAGGAGACATAAGAAATGTGGGTTTGATCCCTGGGGTCAGGAAGATCTCCTGGAGGAGGGCATGGTAACTCACATTAGTATGCTTTCCTAGTGAATCCCATGGACAGAGGAACCTGGAAGTCTCCATAGGGTTGCAAAGTGTTGGACACGACTGAAGTGACTTAGCATGCAGGCATGTCATATTAACCATATTGAAGTTAACATGAGCGGCGGATGTCTTCATTTATTTTGTTGTTGTTCAGTCCCTGAGTTGTGTCCAACTCTTTGTACCCCTGTAGAGTGCAGCTTGCCAGGCTCCTTTGTCCTCTACTATCTCCCAGAGTTTGTGCAAATTCATGTCCATTGAGTCAGTAATGCCATCCAACCATCTATCCTCTGCTGCCCCCATCTCCTTTTGCCTTCAGTTTTTCCCAGGATCAGGGTCTTTTCCAATTCCAGTGAGTCTGCTCTTTGCATCAGGTGGCCCAAGTATTGGCGCTTCAGCTGCACCTCATAACTTCCAATGAATATTCAGGGTTGATTTCCTAAGAATTGACTGATTTGATTTCGTTGTTGTCCAGGGGACTCTCAAGAGGCTTCTCCAGCACCACAGTTTGAAAATATCATCTCCTCAGTGCTCACCCTTTTTTATGGTCCAGGTCTTACATTTGTACATGATTATTGGAAGAACCATACCTTTGATTATGCAGAACTGTGTAGGCAAAATCTTGTCTCTGCTTTTTAATATGCTGTCTAGGTTTGTCAAAGCTTTCCTTCCAAGGAGCGAGCATCTTCAGTCACTACCCACAGTGATTTTGCAGCCCAAGAAAATAAAGTCAGTCACTGCTTCCACTTTTTTCCCTTCCATTTGCCATGAAGTGATAGGACCAGATGCCATGATCTTTAGGTTTTTAAATTATTTTTTATTGAAGGATAATTGCTTTACAGAATTTTGCTGTTTTCTTTTAAACCTCAACATGAATCAGTCATAGGTATACATACATCCCCTCTCTTTTGAACTCCCTCCCATCTCCCTCCCATCCCACCCTTCTGGGTTGATACAGAGCCCCTATTTGAGTTTCCTGAGCCATACAGCAAATTCCCGTTGGCTATCTATTTTACATATGGTAATGTAAGTTTCCATGTTACTCCTTCCATACATCTCACCCTCTCCTTTCCCTCTCCCCACGTCCATAAGTCTGTTCTGTATGTCTGTTCCTCCACTGTTGCCCTGCAAATAAAATATTGAGTCTCAAGCCAGCTTTTTCACTCTTCTCTTTCACCTTCATCAGGAGGCTCTTTAGTTCCTCTTCACTTTCTGCCTTTAGAGTGGTATCATCTGCATATCTGAGTTTGTTGACATATCTCCTGGCAATCTTGATTCAAACTTATGAGTTATCCAGCCCAGCATTGCACATGATGTACTATGCATATAAGTTAAATAAGCAGGGTGACAATACACAGCCTTGTTTGTACTCCTTTCCCAATTTGGAACCAGTTAGTTATTCTTTGTCTGGTTCTAACTGTTGCTTCTTGACCCGCATACAGGTTTTTCAGGAGACAAGTAAATGGTCTGGCACTCCCGTCTCTCTAAGTACTTTCCAGTTTGTTGTGATCCACAGAGTCAAAGGCTTCAGCATAGTCAATGAAGCAGAAGTAGATTTTTTTTGGAAGTCCCTTGCTTTCTTAATGATCCAACAAATGTTGGCAATTTGATTTCTGTTTTCTCTGCCTCTTCAAAACCAGCTGGAAGTTCTCAGTTCATACACTGCTGAAGTCTAGCTTGAAGAATTTTGAGCATAACCTTGTTATCATGTGAAATGAACGCAACTATACATAGTTTGAACATTCTTTGGTGTTGCGTTTCTTTGGGATTGAAATGAAAACTGACCTCTTCCAGTCCTGCTGAGTTTTCCAAATTTGCTGGCATGCTGAGGGCATCATCTTTTAGGATATTAAATAGCTCAGCGGGAATTCTGTCACTTCCACTAGCTTTGTTTGTAGTAATGCTTCCTAAGGCCCACTTCACACTCCAGGATGCCCAGCTGTAGGTGTGTGACCACACCATTATGGTTATCTGAGGCATGAAGACCTTTCTTGTATAGTTCTTCTGTGTATTTTTACCAACTCTTCTTAATAGCTTCTGCTTCGCTAGGTCTTTACCATTTATATCCTTTATTGTGCCAATCCTTGCATGAATTTTTTTCTGAGATATCTCTGATTTTTTTGAAGAGATATCTAGCCTTTCTCGTTCTATTGTTTTCTTCTACTTCTTTTCATTGTTCATTTAAGAAGTCCTTCTTATCTCTCCTTGCTATTCTTCATTTATTTAGAAGTATACATCCATGATGATTTACATATACCTTGTGAAAGAATCTCCATATTAAAGTTTATTAACTTATCGATTGATTGTGAGGTGATTACCTCACAAAGTTGCTCTCTTTTTTTTGGTAAGAACACTTACATTTGACAATCTTTGCAAATTGCAATTTTACAGTATAGTATTATCAGCTATAGTCACCATGTTTTATGTTAGATCTTTAGAACTTATTCATCTTACAACTGAAAGTTTGTACTCTTTTGCCAACCATCTCCATCTCCCTTATCCCTTGGCTATGGAAACCTAGAGATTGCATTTATTGTATAGATGACTTTGGGCAGTAGGAGAATTTTAACAATAACTTTTCTTATCTGTGAACATGGGATAGCTTTCCATTTATTTGTATATTCATATTCTTTCCTTAGTGTCTTAAAGTTTTCAATGAATAGATCTTTCACTTCCTTATATTTATTCCTTAAATATTTTATTATTGTTGATGCTTTTGTAAATGGGATTGTTTTTTTGGTCTCCATATTGAACCTATCACTTTGTTCCTGTATTGTTTTCCTGATTTTCTTATATTGTTCATTTGTGTTCTCTTGAGAAGCTTTAGAATAATTATTCTGAATTCTGTGTTGGACAATTAAATTATCTCCATTTGGGGTCAATTACTGGACGTTTGATATGTTCCTTTGGTGGCATCATGATTCCCTAATCCTTTGTGACTCTGGTAGTCTTGTGTAGGTGTTTGCACAATCGAAGAAATGGTCACTTCTTGCAGGCTTTATGGGCTGACTCTGGTAATGAAAGATCTTTGGTGCATGGGAGTGTGTTGTGACTCTGTATCTAGTGTCACAGACTGCCAAGTGTAGGGGCATGTGGCAGCTCTGGGTCCAGGGCAGGGGTGGAGGCATGATATCTCTTTGGGTCAGGCCACAGGAATCCTCAGGATTGACAGCTGTGTGGTTCTTGGTGAGCATAGTGGGATATCTACAATGGCTACAAGGGCTGTTGGATCCTTAGTAGTGGTGTCTCTAGGTCCAGAGGCTACATACAAGGGCAAGCAGCAGTTGTACGGAGCTGCTGGTGGTGTGTGCATGCCACCGACTGGTGCCTATATAGTGGCAGAGGCTAGTTGCAGACACACATGTAGTGGTAGGAACCAGTGTCAGTAACAAGGGCTGAGGACAACAGAGGTCCTGACTGTTGGTATACATTTTGTAGCTGCAGGATCTCACATGAGACATGCTCAGCAATGGGGGCTTAATGGGGACCTGGCTGGATGCGTGCAGTGTACATTTGGTAGGGACAGCTGCAGGTGAGTTTAGTGATACAGGCCAGTGACAGGAGATGTCACCAGAGCTGGGCCCACAAGCAGTTGTGTGGGCTCTAGCTGTCAGTGTGCAGTTCCATGACAGCAGGATATTTTCACAGGTATGCACACTGCCTTAGAGACTGGTGATGGGAATCTACTGTTATTGTATGGCTGTCTGCTTCTCCTCTCAGTTCTTTAAATATTTGCCTTATATAGTTAGGTGCTCTGAGGTTGGGTACATAAATACTAATAAATGTTGTATCTTCTTAGTTTCTTTATCCCTGTATCATCAAATACACTTTCCTCATCTCTTGTTACATTTTTGGACTTAAAGTCTATTTAATCTAATGTACTTATAGTGTTCCACCTTGCTCAGTGGTATAGAATCTGCTTACCAAGCAGGAAACTCAGGTTCAATCCTGGGTTTGGAAGATCCCTTGGAGCAGGAAATGGTAACCCATTCTAATATTCTTGCCTGGGAAATCCCATGGACAGAAGATGCTGGTGGGCTATAGTCCATGGGGTCCCAAAGAGCTGGACATGACTTAGTGACTACACAATAGCAACGACTTATAGTTACCAGTGCTCTCTTTTGGTTTCTATTTGCCTGAGATATGTTTTTTCTTTCCCTTGATTTGAGCCTATGTGTGTCCTTAAAGCTGAAGTGAATCTTTTTATCCATTCAGCCACTCTTTGTCTTTTCATTGGAGAATTTAACCAATTTACATTTAAAGTAATTATTGGTAAAAATAGATTTAATTGTTCCATTTTGTTAATTGCTTTTTCTGGCTGTTTTGTAGTTCTTTGTTCTTTTCTTCCTCTCTTGCTCTTTTCCTTTGTGACTTGGTAATTTTCCATAGTAGTATGTTTCGAGTTCTGTATCTTTTGTGTATCTACTGTAGGTTTCTGTTTTGCAGTTACCATGAGGTTTACATAAAACATCTTTTAGTTATAACAATCAATTTTAAGCTGATAACAACCTAACTTTGATACATATAAAGTTCTAGATTTTTATACTCTCTTTGGTACTTTTTAATTTTTTTTAACATCACAGTTTACATCTTTTTATTTTGTGTATCTATTAATAAATTATTTTAGCTGTTGTTATTTTTAATACTTTTGTCTTTTAACCATTATGCTAGAGTTATAAATGATTTAGACACCACCATTACAATATTAGAGTATTCAATAGATGCCCTTAATCACATTGAGATAATCCCTTTCTATTCTGAGTTCACTGAGTGTTTTTATTATGTAAAGATGCTGGATTTTGTCAAATGCTTTTTCTGTATCATTTGAGGTCATGGGGGATTTTTCTTCATTCTCTTGATATGTGTATTATGTTTCATATGTTCACATGAGAAACTTTGTATTCTTGGAATAAACCTCACTTGGTATAGTCCTTTTGATTTTCTGCTGGATTCAGTTAGCTAGCATGTTGTTGAGGTTTTTGCATTTATATCTATAAGAGATATTGCTATACAGTTTTCTTTTTTTTTTCCAGAAAGTAATTTTTTTCTTCCAGGTTTGTCGAGATATAATTGACATATAATACTATGTAAGTTGTACTGCACAAAGATTTGGCATACGTACATACTGCAAAATGATTACCACAATAAGATTAGATAATATCCATCACTTCACATAGTTATAATTTTTTTCCTTGTGATGAGAACTTATAGAATTGACTCTTTTAGTTAACTTTCAAATATACCATATAGTGGTATTAACTAGTCAGCATGTTGCACATTACATCCCCAGTATTTATTTGTTAATGGAAGTTTGTCCTTTTTGACCACCTTCATCCAATTACAACACCTCCACCCCCTGCTTCTGATAACCATGAATCTGTTCTGTGTATATGAGTTTGTTTTCCTTAAGATTTCACATGTAAATGAGGTCATAAAGTATTTGTTTTTCTATGTTTGAAATTTTACTTAGCACAATACCCTCAAGATCTATTTGTATTGCAACAATGGCAAAATTTTCTTTCTCTTTCTCTCTCTCTGTCTGTCTCTGTGATATATACATACCACGTTTTCCATATTCATTCATCCATTGGTGGACACTTTGGTTGTTTCCATGTCTTGGCTATTGTAAATAATGCAGCTATGAACATGGGGGTGCAGATATCTCTTTGACCTAGTGATTTAATTTCTTTCAGATATATGCCCAGAAGTAGAATTGTTGCATCATATAATAGTCCTATTTTAATTTTTTGAGGAACTTTCATACTATTTTCCATAATGGCTGTACCAATTTACATTCCCACCAACAGTGTACAAAGATTCCCTATCTCCACATCATCAACACTTACTTTTGTCTTACTGATAATAGTTATCCTAACAGGTGTGAGATAATAGCTCATTGTGGTTTTGATTTGCATTTCCACAATGACAGTGATGTTTAGCACTGTTTTGTGTACCTTTTGGCCATTTGAATATCTTCTTCAGAAAAAAACCTAGTCAGATTCTGGGTTGGTGAAGATATCAGTTTGTTGGCAGTGTGGCATACTGGTGAAGTATGCCACTTCTCCTATGTACCTCTTCATCTGACAGTTTATTTGTAATAAACCGTATTTGTAAGTAGAGCACTTTCCTGAGTTCTGAGTCAGTCTAACGAATTATTGAACTTGAGGGGGTATGGCAGGAACTCCTGAATTTGTGGTTAGCCTGGCAGAGGTGTGAGTAACCTGAGAAACCTAATTGTGGCTGGAATCTGAAGTGAAGGTAGGCTTGTTAGACTGAGCCTTTAAACTTTAGGGTCTGTGCTGCTGTTGCTAAGTTACTTCAGTCGTATCCGACTCTGTGCGACCCCATAGACGGCAGCCCACCAGGCTTCCCTGTCCCTGGGATTCTCCAGGCAAGAACACTGGAGTGGGTTTCCATTTCCTTCTCCAAGGGTCTGTGCTAACTCTGGGTAATTAGGTTCAAAATTGAATTGAATAGCAGGACACTCCGTTGAGGTGCCAAAGAATTTAGAATTTAGTTGATGTTTGGAAAATCAAGCAGAAGGATTTGTGTAAATCACTCTTTAGACATTATAGAGGTCTCCATTAAGGCCATCTGACTCTGGCATTTTCTTTGCTGGCAGGTTTTTGATTACAGACTCAATCTTTTATTATAAGTCATTCATATTTTCTACTTGTTCTTGAGTTGCCTTGGTTTCTAGGAGTTTGTCACTTCATCTAGGTTATCAAATTTGTCTCACAGTTGTTTATAGTATCCTTTTTTAAATTAATTTTTATCGGGTGGAGTGTAGTTGATTTACAATGTTGTGTAAGTTTCTGCTGTACAACAAAGTGAATCAGTTGTATATACATCTTCTCTTTTTTAGAGTCTTTCCCCATATAGGTCATTGCAGAGCACTGAAGAGAGTTACCTGTGCTATACAGTAGGTTCTTGTTAGTTATCTATTTTATATATAGCAATATGTATATGTCAGTATTGCCTCCCCCTTTTCCCCTTGGTAACCATAAGTTTGTTCTCTATATCTGTGACTATTATTTCTGTTTTGTAAAAAAGTTTACTTGTACCATTTTTTGATTCCACATGTCAGTGAGTTGAATTCAGTTGCTCAGTCATGTCTGACTCTTTGCAACCCCATGGACTGCAGCAGGCAAGGCCTCCCTGTTCATCACCAACTCCAGAGTTCACTCAAACTCAAGTCCATTGAGTCAGTGATGCCATCCAACCATCTCTTCCTCCGTTGTCCCCTTCTCCTACCTTTGATCTTTCCCAGCATCAGGGTATTTTCAAATGAGTCAGCTCTTCGCATCAGGTGGCCAAAGTGTTGAAGTTTCAGCTTCAGCATCAGTCCTTCCAATGAATATTCAGGACTTATTTCCTTTATGATGGACTGGTTTGATCTCCTTGCAGTCCAAAGGACTCTCAAGAGTCTCTAACACCACAGTTCAAAAGCGTCAATTCTTCGGTGCTCAGCTTTCTTTCTAGTCCAACTCTCACATCCATACATAACCAATGGAAAAATCATAGCCTTGACTAGACAGAACTTTGTTTTCAAAGTAATGTTTCTGCTTTTTAATATGCTATCTAGGGTGGTCACTTGGCATTTTCTTTGCTGGCAGGTTTTTGATTACAGACTCAATCTTTTATTATAAGTCATTCATATTTTCTACTTGTTCTTGAGTTGCCTTGGTTTCTAGGAGTTTGTCACTTCATCTAGGTTATCAAATTTGTCTCACAGTTGTTTATAGTATCCTTTTTTAAATTAATTTTTATCGGGTGGAGTGTAGTTGATTTACAATGTTGTGTAAGTTTCTGCTGTACAACAAAGTGAATCAGTTGTATATACATCTTCTCTTTTTTAGAGTCTTTCCCATATAGGTCATTGCAGAGCACTGAAGAGAGTTACCTGTGCTATACAGTAGGTTCTTGTTAGTTATCTATTTTATATATAGCAATATGTATATGTCAGTATTGCCTCCCCCTTTTCCCCTTGGTAACCATAAGTTTGTTCTCTATATCTGTGACTATTATTTCTGTTTTGTAAAAAAGTTTACTTGTACCATTTTTTGATTCCACATGTCAGTGAGTTGAATTCAGTTGCTCAGTCATGTCTGACTCTTTGCAACCCCATGGACTGCAGCAGGCAAGGCCTCCCTGTTCATCACCAACTCCAGAGTTCACTCAAACTCAAGTCCATTGAGTCAGTGATGCCATCCAACCATCTCTTCCTCCGTTGTCCCCTTCTCCTACCTTTGATCTTTCCCAGCATCAGGGTATTTTCAAATGAGTCAGCTCTTCGCATCAGGTGGCCAAAGTGTTGAAGTTTCAGCTTCAGCATCAGTCCTTCCAATGAATATTCAGGACTTATTTCCTTTATGATGGACTGGTTTGATCTCCTTGCAGTCCAAAGGACTCTCAAGAGTCTCTAACACCACAGTTCAAAAGCGTCAATTCTTCGGTGCTCAGCTTTCTTTCTAGTCCAACTCTCACATCCATACATAACCAATGGAAAAATCATAGCCTTGACTAGACAGAACTTTGTTTTCAAAGTAATGTTTCTGCTTTTTAATATGCTATCTAGGGTGGTCACAGCTTTTCTTCCAAGGAGTAAGCGTCTTTTAATTTTATGGCTGCAGTCACCATCTGCAGTGATTTTGGAGCCCAGAAAAATAAAGTCTGCCACTGTTTTTGCATCTATTTGCCATGAAATGATGGGACTGGATGCCATGATCTTAGTTTTCTGAATGTTGAATTTTAAGCCAGCTTTTTCACTCTTCTCTTTCACTTTCATCAAGAGGCTCTTTCGTTCTTCTTCACTTTCTGCCGTAAGGGTGGTGTCATCTGCATACCTGAGGTTATTGATATTTCTCCTGGCAATCTTGATTCCAGCTTGGCTTCATCCAGCCCAGAGTTTCTCATGGTGTACTCTGCATATAAATTAAAATAGCAGGGTGACAATATACAGCCTTGATATACTCCTTTTCCTATTTGGAACCAGTCTGTTGTTCCATGACCAGTTCTAACTGCTGTTTTCAGACCTGCATACAGATTTCTCTGGAGGCAGGTCAGGTGGTCTGATATTTTCATCTCTTTCAGAATTTTCTAGTTTGTGGTGATCCACACAGTCAACGGCTTTGACATAGTTAATAAAGAAGAAATAGATGTTTTTCTGGAACTCTCTTGCTTTTTCCATGATCCAGCAGATGTTGGCAATTTGATCTCTGGTTCCTCTGCCTTTTCTAAAACCAGCTTGAACATTGGAAGTTCACGGTTCACATGTTGCTGAAGCCTGGCTTGGAGAATTTTGAGCATTACTTTACTAGCATGTGAGATGAATGCAATTGTGCGGTAGTTAGAGCAACCGTTGACATTGCCTTTCTTTGAGACTGGAATGAAAACTGGCCTTTTCCAGTCCTGTGGCCACTGTTGTGTTTTCCAAATTTGCTGGCATCAGTAAATTGAATGCATCACTTTCACAGCATCATCTTTTAGAATTTGAAATAGCTCAACTGGAATTCTGTCACCTCCACTAGCTTTATTTGTAGTGATGCTTCCTAAGATCCACTTGACTTCACATTCCAGGATGTCTGGCTCTAGGTGAATGATCACACCATTGTGATTATCTGGGTTGTGAAGATCTTTTTTTTTTTTTTTTTATAGTTCTCCTGTGTATTCCTGCCACCTTTTCTGAATATCTTCTGCTTCTGTTAGATCCATACCATTTCTGTCCTTTATTGAGCCCATCTTTGCATAAGAAATGTTCCCTTGGTATCTCTAATTTTCTTCAAGCAATCTCTAGTCTTTCCCATTCTATCGTTTTCCTCTATTTCTTTGCACTGGTTACTGAAGAAGGCTTCTTATCTCTCCTCGCTGTTCTTTGGAACTCTGCATTCAAATAGGTATATCTTTCCTTTTTCCTTTGCTTTTTGCTCCTCTTCTTTCCACAGCTATTTGTAAGGCCTCCTGAGACAACCATTTTGCTTTTTTGCATTTCTTTTTCTTGTGGATGGTCTTGATCCCTGTCTCCTGTACAATGTCACTAACCTCCGTCCATAGTTCTTCAGTCACTCTGTGTATCAGATCTAGTCCCTTAACTCTATTTCTCACTTCCACTGTATAATTGTAAGGGATTTGATTTAGATCATGCCTGAATGGTCTACTGGTTTTCCCTACTTTCTTCAATTTAAGTTTGAATTTAGCAATAAGGAGTTCATGATCTGAGCCACAGTCATCTCCCGGTCTTGGTTTTGCTGATTGTATAGAGCTTCTCCATCTTTGGCTGCAAATAATGTAGTCAGTCTGATTTCGGTGGTGACTATCTGGTGATGTCCATGTGTAGAGTCTTCTCTTGTGTTGTTGGAAGAGGGTGTTTGCTATGACCAGTGCATTCTCTTGGCAGAACTCTATTAGCCTTTGTCCTGCTTCATTCCGTATTCCAAGGCCAAATTTGCCTGTTACTCCAGGTGTTTCTTGACTTCCTACTTTTGCATTCCAGTCCCCTATAATGGAAAAAGCATCTTTTTTGAGTGTTAGTTCTAGAAGGTCTTGTAAGTCTTCATAGAGCCATTCAACTTCAGCTTCTTCAGCATTACTGGTCTGGACATAGCCTTGGATTACCATGATATTGAATGGTTTGCCTTGGAAATGAACAGAGATCATTCTGTCATTTTTTGAGATTGTATCCAAGTACTGCGTTTTGGACTCTTTTGTTGACTCTGATGACTACTCCATTTCTTCTAAGGGATTCTTGCCCATGGTAGTAGATATAATGGTCATCTGAGTTAAATTCACCCATTCCAGTCCATTTTAGTTCACTGATTCCCAAAATGTTGACATTCACTCTTGCCATCTCTGTTTGAGCACTTCCAATTTGTCTTGATTCAAGGACCCAATATTCCAGGTCCCTATGCAATATTATTCTTTACAGCATTGGACCTGCTTTCATCATCAGTTACATCCACAACTGGGTGTTGTTTTGCTTTGGCTCCATCTCTTATTCTTTTTGGAGTTATTTCTCCACTGATCTCCAGTAGCATATTGGGCACCTACTGACCTGAGAGTTCATCTTTCAGTGTTCTATTTTTTTGCCTTTTCATATTGTTCATGGAGTTCTCAAGGCAAGAAGACTGAACTGGTTTGCCATTCCCTTCTCCAGTGGACCACATTTAAACAATATCATATGATATCATATGATATTTATCTTTGCCTACGTCACTGCAAATGGCATTATTTTGTTCTTTTAAATGGCTGAATAATATTTCATTCTCTGTATGTACTACATCTTCTTTATCAGTGTCCTCTGTTGATGGACATTAAGATTGTTTTCATGTCCTGGCTATTGTAAATAGTCCTGCAGTGAACACTGAGGTGCATGTAATTAAGGTTTTCTATGGTTATATGCACAGTAGTGGGGTTGCTGGGATTATGGTAGCTCTGTTTAGTTTTTTCAGAAACCTCTGTATTATTTTTGGTAGTGGCTGTACCAATTTATATTTCCACCAACAGTGTCAGAGGGTTCCCTTTTCTCTACGTTCTCTCCAGCATTTATTGTTTGTAGATATTGATGATGGCCATTCTGACTTATGTGAGAATTGTAGTTTTGATTTGCATTTCCCAATAATTCATGGGGTCGCAAAGAGTCGGACATGACTGAGTGTCTGAATTGAACTTAACTGAATAATTAGTGATGCTGAGCATATTTTCACATGCTTTTTGGCCATCTGTTTATCTTTGGAGAAATGTCTGTGTAGATCTTCCACCCTTTTTTTTTTAAATTGAGCTGCATGAGCTGTTTGTATGTTTTAGTGATTAATCCCATGTTGTTGCTTCATTTGCAAATATTTTCTCCCATTCTGTGGGTTGTCTTTTCATTTTATGTTTTTCATTAATGTGCAAAAGTTTTTAGGTTTAATTAGTTATCATTTGTATTTATTTTCATTACTATAGGAGGTGGATCCAGAAGATCTTGCTGTGATTTATGTCAGAGTGTTCTGTCTATGTTTTCCTTTAAGAGTTTTATAATATCTGGTCTTACATTTAGATCTTTAATCCTTGAGTTGTTTTGGTTGGTTGGTTGTTTCTAGGAGTGAGTCATTTTATCTAGATTATCATATTTGTTGGCTCACCATCATTCATAGTATTGTCGTAATTTTTAAAAAATATTTTGTAAGATTAGTAGTAATTAACTTTTCTTTCTTTCCCAATTTTAGCAATTTGAGTCTTCTCTCTTATTTTGGGTAGTCAAGATAGTTTGTTACTTTTGTTGATTTCTTTTTTTTTTTTTTTGAGTTGTGTACATTCCTAATACCTTAAGCTTTTTTATTCAGTTAAAAAGTAATTTATTTATTTTAATTGGAGGCTAATTACTTTACAATATTGTAGTGTTTTTTGCCATACATTGACATGAATTTTGTTGATCTTTTAAAGGAACCAAGAATTCTAAAAAATTATACTGTCTTTATGTTCTCTATTTAATTTCTGCTGCAATATTTATTATTTCCTTTGGTTATCTGTAGTTTTAGTTTGTTCTTTTTATAGTCTCTTAAAGTAGAAGTGTAAGCTGTTGACTTGAAATCATTATTGATTTGGAAATGTAGGAGTTTATAGCTGAACTACTTTCATGGCATCCCTTAAGTTGTAGTACATGGCAGTGTTGTTTTCATTTATTTCAAATTGTTTTCTAATTTCTTTTGTGATTTCTTCAGTGACTCACTGGCTGTTTAAGAGTGTGTTATTTAATTTCTGAGGCTTTCCAGGTAGTTCAGTGGTAAAGAATCTGCCTGCCAAAGCAGGAGACACAAAAGATATGGGTTTAATTCCTGTGTTAGGAACATTCCCTGGAGTAGGAAATGGCAGCCCACTCCAGTATTCTTGACTGGAAAATCCCATGGACAGAGGAGCCTGGTGGCCTACAGTCAATGGGGTCACAAAGGGTTGATACGACTGAGCATAGCACAACATTTAATTTCCACATATTTGTGATTTTTCAGATTTCCTTGTGATGCTGAAATTTGAATTCCTTCTGGTTTCTAATTTCATTTCATTGAATTACTTTGTCATAGAAAATACCTTGTATGATTTTAGTCTCTTAAAATTTATTGAGACTTGTTTTGTGACCTAATGGTCTATCCTAGAGAATGTTTCATGTACACTTGAGAAAAATGTCTATTTTGTCATTGTTGGCTAGATTGTTCTGTATACATTAAGTCTAGCTGGTTTATGGTGTTCATTAACTTACAGTCCTTGTTAATCTTCTAGTTGTCCTGTTTGTTATTGAAAGAGAAGTATTGAAGTCTCCAACGATTGTTTTTGAACTTTTTTTATTTCTATTTTTATTTATCACCTAATTTTGTCAGTTTTTGCTTCATATATGTTGGGACCTCTGTTGTTAGATTCATATATGTTTATGAATTGTTGTTATATCTTCTTGAATCATTTCTTTTATCATTATATGGTGTCCTTCTTTGTCTCTTAATAATTTTTAAAAGTCTATTTTTGTCTGATATTAATACATTTATCCCAGCTCTTCTTTTGATACTATTTGCATGGAATATATGTTTCCATCTTTAACTAACTTCCTTTTGTTTTGGGGCCTAAAGTGAGTCTCTTGTAGACTATGTATAGTTGACTCAAACTGTTATATACATTATGCCAGTTGCAGCTTTTTAATTAGAGAGTTTAATTCATTTACATTTTATGTAATTAACAATAAGGAAAGACTTCTTCCATTTTGCTATTTGTATTATTTATATCTTATCTCATTTTTGTTACTTGTATTCTTTTGTTATTGGTCTCCTTTTTGGAAGATATTTTCTAATGTACCATTTTAATTTCTTTATTTATTCATGTAATATATATATAAAATTATATATACATATATATATGTAATTTTTAGTGGTTGTCTTGTGAATTCTAACCAATGTCCCCCAGTTTCTTATGGCAATCTGCTGTTTTTCAAATTTATGTCTCCTTATAGACTCCTCACATTCCAAGATGTCTGGCTCTAGATTAGTCATCACATCATCATGATTATCTGGGTCATGAAGATCTTTTTTGTACAGTTCTTCCATGTATTCTTGCCACCTCTTCTTAATATCTTCTGCTNTAATCTCAAAAATATACAAGCAACTCCTGCAGCTCAATTCCAGAAAAATAAATGACCCAATCAAAAAATAGGCCAAAGAGCTAAACAGACATTTCTCCAAAGAGGACATACAGATGGCTAACAGTTACATGGAAAGTTGCTCAACATCACTCATTATCAGAGAAATGCAAATCAAAAACACAATGAAGTACCATTGCTCGCCAGTCAGAATGGCTGTGATCCAAAATTCTACAAGTAATAAATGCTGGAGAGAGTGTACAGAAAAGGGAACCCTCTTACACTGTTGGTGGGAATGCAAACTAGTACAGACAGCTACTATGGAGAACAGTGTGATGATTCATTAAAAAACTGGAAATAGAAATGCAATACAACCCAGCAATCCCACTGCTGGGCATACACACTGAGGAAACCAGAACTGAAAGAGACATGTGTACCCCAATGTTCATTGCAGCACTGTTTATAATAGCCAGGACATGGAAGCAACCTAGATGTCCATCAGCAGATGAATGGGTAAGAAAGCGGTGGTACATATACACAATGGAGTATTACTCAGCCATTAAAAAGAATACACTTGAATCCATTCTAATGAGGTGGATGAAACTGGAGCTGATTATATAGAGTGAAGTAAGCCAGAAAGAAAAACACCAATACAGTATACTAATGCATATATATGGAATTTAGAAAGATGGTAACGATAACCCTGTATGCAAGACAGCAAAAGAGACACAGATGTATAGAACAGTCTTTTGGACTCTGTGGGAGAGGGAGAGGGTGGGATGATTTGAGAGAATGGTATTGAAACATTATTATACAGAGTGAAGTAAGCCAGAAAGAAAAACACCAATACAGTATACTAACGCATATATATGGAATTTAGAAAGATGGTAATGATAACCCTGTATGCAAGACAGCAAAAGAGACACAGATGTATAGAACAGTCTTTTGGACTCTATGGGAGAGGGAGAGGGTGGGATGATTTGAGAGAATGGCATTGAAACATGTATAATATCGTATGTGAAACAAATAGCCAGTCCAGGTTCGAAGCGAGATACAGGATGCTTGGGGCTGGTGCACTGGGATGACCCAGAGGGATTGTATGGGGAGGGAGGTGGGTAGGGGGTTCAAGATGGGGAACACATGTACACCCATGGCAGATTCATGTTGATGTATGGTGAAACACTACAATATTGTAAAGTAATTAGCCTCCAAATAAATAAATTTATATTAAAAAATAAAGTTATGGATACATAAAAAATTAACCTGTTTATAATAACATCTCAGTTTTTTACATATATATTCAACACATCATCTCCAAAATAATCTGGAAATTTATCTTAATTTATATTCCCGATATAATTTGGTAGAGCAAAGCATGTGTGCCCAATAGTTACAAAATCAGTCTTCTTAGGGAAGCCTTGTACAAACTGTTCTAAAGGGAGCCTAGAGCCCCAATTATTGTCCTAATATTCAAATATTCTGCATGTTAGGCACCATCAGTTCAATGGACATGAGCCTGAGCAAATGCCAGGGGACCGTGAAGGACAGGGAAGCCTGGCGTGCCGCAGTCCACGGGGTTGCAAAGAGTCAGACACCACTGAGCGACTGAACAACAAGGAAACAATAAGTTCCAACTCAGAGATTTACTTCTTGGTGACATAATCAAGATGACAATATAGGTCATTCCTGACTTCAGTTCCATTCACCAGGAAAAAGAAAAGTGAAAGCTGCTCAGCCATGTCCAACTCTCTGTGACCCCCTGGACTGTAGCCTGCCAGGCTCCTCTCTCCGTGGAATTCTCCAGGCCAGAATACTGGAGTAGGTTGCCTACCCTTCTCCAGAGGAACTTCCTGTCCCAGGCATCGAAACAGGGTCTCCTGCATTGCAGGTGGATTCTTTCCCAGCTGAGCTACCAGGTAAACTCGACCAGAAAAGTAATTAGCAGTTATTTATAGGCACAGTACCAATGAAAAAAACCTAAAGCACAGGAATGAGGCTGAACTAGAGAGATGGAGAAAAACCACATTACAAGGGTAGAGGAGCAGATACGTTTGACTGCATTGCCCCTCCCCTAGCTATACCCAGAGGACCCTTCTCGGGCTATGGTTTCTTTATGGAAAAGAGAGAGAGCCCAGTGTGGATACCCAGCTCCCTCTGCTTCCCTTAGGAAGACCCACTCTGGTCTCATGTCCTAGAAACCATGCAGGAATCTGTGGGGTGTGACCACTGAGAATCACATTGCGAAAGAGAAGGGAGACAGGCCTTGGAACAGGCAGGGCTTGGATCTTGGCAGACTGAGTTCCAGCAGTTTTGCCTGATTTGGGACCCCAAAAAATGAGCCTTGTCATCCTGGGAGCCTCTTCCCCTACATCTATGATTCATAACCCCATCTACTACTGAGGTTGCTCAAGCATGGCTAGAACACTCAGAAAATTCCGTCACCCAGGAGCACTTGAGTAGTGTCCAGACAGGAGCTCTGCCCATTTGCATGGCTTCATCTGGCCAGAGAACTTTGTGTGCAGTTCTTCCTAACTTGTTTCCCAAACAAGAAGCTTTGCCAGTCTTGGGCCTGTTCTGTGGTCATGTCCAGGCAAGAAGGATACTGTGTAGCCCTAACTACTGCTGAACACAATCAGCCCCACCATCCAGGAAAACTAACTGAAGCACATGGGAAACTGCGTAGCCCATCCCTCAGCCCTGCTTACAGTAGCATGTGAGCAGAGAGCCCAACCTCTCTGCAGAGCAAAGCTGCGCCCCCATGTGACCAAGGCACTCGGTGTACAGTTCTTCCCATTTGGGTTCCCAGTTAGGGTGTCATGACAGCCTTGCAGTCTGCAGCCCCGTCCATGCTGGAAATTAATTCCCAGCCCTGCGTCCTGCTGGATAGAGTACTCAGTCCTGCTCAGCTCAGAAGCCTGGCCTGAGAATCCAGGTAAGAAGGGAAGCCATCCTAAAGCTACTCTTGGCCAGGAAACCAAGGCAGCAATTGTATCAACTACCTCTGGCCAGCAGCATCTGCACCCCATCCTCAGAGCCTGGGCAATGTCCTCACCCCAAAATAGACTTTGATCAGTATCAGTATCAGTGCAGTTGCTCGGTTGTATCTGATTCTTTGCGACTCCATAGATTGCGGCATGCCAGGCTTCCCTGTCTATCACCAACCCCCAGAGTTTGCTCACACTCATGTCCATTGAGTCAGTGATGCCATCCAATCATATCATCCTCTGCAATCCCCTTCTCCTGCTGCCTTCAATCTTTCCCAGCATCAGGGTTTTTTCCAATGAGTCAGCTCTTCACATCAGGTGGCCAAAGGATTGGTGTTTCAGCTTCAACATCAGTCTTTCCAATGCATATTCAGGACTGATTTCCTTTAAGATGGACTGGTTGGATCTCCTTGCAGTCCAAGGGACTCTCAAGAGTCTTACCAACACCACAATTCAAAAGCATCCGTTCTTCAGTACTCAGCTTTCTCTATAGTCCAACTCTCACATCCATACATGGCTACTGGAAATATCATGGTTTGACTAGATGGACCTTTGCTGGCAAAGTAATATATCTTCTTTTTAATATGCTGTCTAGGTTGGTCATCACTTTCCTTCCAAGGAGTAAATGTCTTTTAATTTCATGGCTGCAATCACCATCTGCAGTGATTTTGGAGCCCCCCAAAATAAAGTCTGTCACTGTTTCCATTGTTTCCCCATCGATTTGCCATGAAGTGATGGGACCAGATGCCATGATCTTAGTTTTCTGAATGTTGAGTTTTAATTCAGCTTGTTCATACTCCTCTTTCACTTTCACCAAGAGGCTCCTTAGTTCTTCTTCACTTTCTTCCACAAGGTTGGTGTCATCTGCATATCTGAGGTTATTGATATTTTCCCAGCAATCTTGATTTTAGCTTGTGCTTCATTCAACCCAGGTTTTGATAGCTAGCCCAGTTGATCAAGGTCACTGCCAGGTGATCTATCTAGAACTCCAAGCTGAGCTGACTGAGGAAGGGCTGTCTCTACTAAGGCAAGCCTGGAAAATCTGGAAGTAGAGATCATTTACTCAAACGTGCAGACACTAACAAAGGAATCAAGGATCATGAAAAATTAGGTATATATGACCACTAAAGGAAACTTATAAAGCTTTAATAGCTTTATAAGAATCTGCTGGCAAAGAATCCGCCTGCAATGTGGGAGACCCGGGTTCGATCCCTGGGTTGGGAAGATCCAGTGGCGAAGAGAAGAGCTACCTAGTCCAGTGTTCTGGCCTGGAGAGTTCCATGGACTGTAAAGTCCATGGGGTTGCAAAGAGTCAGACATGACTGAGTGACTTTCACTAAAGGAATAAAGATCTATAAATGATCTGACAAAGAACTCAGCATAATTCGCTTTTAAAAGTTTGGAAATAGATGGGGAAACAGTAGAAACAGTGTCAGACTTTGTTTTTTTGGGCTCCAAAATCACTGCAGATGGTGACTGCAGCCATGAAATTAAAAGGCGCTTACTCCTTGGAAGAAAAGTTATGACCAACCTAGATAGTATATTCAAAAGCAGAGACATTACTTTGCCGACTAAGGTCCGTCTAGTCAAGGCTATGGTTTTTCCTGTGGTCATGTATGGATGTGAGAGTTGGACTGTGAAGAAGGCTGAGCACCGAAGAATTGATGCTTTTGAACTGTGGTGTTGGAGAAGACTCTTGAGAGTCCCTTGGACTGCAAGGAGATCCAACCAGTCCATTCTGAAGGAGATCAACCCTGGGATTTCTTTGGAAGGAATGATGCTAAAACTGAAGCTCCAGTACTTTGGCCACCTTATGCGAAGAGTTGACTCATTGGAAAAGACCCTGATGCTGGGAGGGATTGGGGGCAGGAGGAGAAAGGGACGACCGAGGATGAGATGGCTGGATGGCATCACTAGATGGGGAAACAGTAGAAACAGTGTCAGACTTTGTTTTTTTGGGCTCCAAAATCACTGCAGATGGTGACTGCAGCCATGAAATTAAAAGGCGCTTACTCCTTGGAAGAAAAGTTATGACCAACCTAGATAGTATATTCAAAAGCAGAGACATTACTTTGCCGACTAAGGTCCGTCTAGTCAAGGCTATGGTTTTTCCTGTGGTCATGTATGGATGTGAGAGTTGGACTGTGAAGAAGGCTGAGCGCCGAAGAATTGATGCTTTTGAACTGTGGTGTTGGAGAAGACTCTTGAGAGTCCCTTGGACTGCAAGGAGATCCAACCAGTCCATTCTGAAGGAGATCAACCCTGGGATTTCTTTGGAAGGAATGATGCTAAAACTGAAGCTCCAGTACTTTGGGCACCTTATGCGAAGAGTTGACTCATTGGAAAAGACCCTGATGCTGGGAGGGATTGGGGGCAGGAGGAGAAAGGGATGACCGAGGATGAGATGGCTGGATGGCATCACAGACTCATGGACGTGAGTCTGAGTGAACTCCGGGAGTTGGTGATGGACAGGGAGGCCTGGCATACTGCGATTCATGGGGTCGCAGAGTCGGACACGACTGCGCTACTGAACTCATGAACTCATAATGAATAAGGACCTACCTTATAGCTCAGGAAAATATATTCAGTATACTGTGGTATACAATAATATACAATAATGGAAAAGAATCAGTTCAGTTTAGTTCAGTTGCTCCAGTCTTGTCCAGCTCTTGGTTATCCTATGGACTGTAGCACACCAGGCCTCCCTGTCCATCAGTGACTACCAGAGCTTGTTCAAACTCATGTCCATCAAGTCGGTGATGCCATCCAACAATCTCATCCTCTGTCGTCCCCTTCTCCTTCTGCCTTCAATCTTTCCCAACATCAGGGTCTTTTCCAATGAGTCAGTTCTTCGCATCAGGTGGCCAAAGTATTGGAGTTTCAGCTTCAGCATCAGTGCTTCCAGTGAATATTTAGGACTGGATTGGGAATACTGGATTGGGTTGCCATGTCCTCTTCCAGGGAATCTTTCTGACCCAGAGAGCAAACCTACATCTCTTATGTCTCCTGAATTGGCAGGCCAGTTCTTTACCACTGGTGGCAACTTATAGCAATTCTTAATTTTAAAAAGCCTAATATATCAATCTTATCCTTAGAGTTTATTGTTCTTTGTGTTCTGTTTGCAAAACTTATCCTCCCTGACATGGGTATTTTGGGGATTTTTGTTTGTTTGTTTTGCATAGATATCTACAATATATAAGGAACTTTTTTTTAAAAATGATATGAGATTTCATTTATTCCCATTTGGATATTCATTTGACTTCTTACTTTTTAATGGAAAAGACCATTCTTTACCTACTACTCTGTATTTCCACTTTTATCATAAATTAATGTTCTGTATATTCATGAATGTATTTATGAGTTCTATTGGTCTATTTGTATATCCAATGTCAGTCTGATTCTATCTTAATCACTATAATTTTATCATGTTCTGATAACCTGTAGGGGAAGCATCTCACCGTGTTTTTCACCCTTGTATTTCTATACAAGTTTAAGAATCAGCTTCTAACATTACATAAAAATTCTATTTGGAATTTTATTAGAGTTGCATTGGCTCTATATGTCAATTTTTACATTTTCACAATGTGGCTTTCTTTAAATCCTTGAACATGGATCAGTTCAGTTCAGTCACTCAGTCGTGTCTGACTCTTTGTGACCCCATGAATCGCAGCACGCCAGGCCTCCCTGTCCATCACCAACTCCCGGAGTTCACTCAGACTCATGTCCATCGAGTCAGTGATGCCATCCAGCCATCTCATCCTCTGTCGTCCCCTTCTCCTCCTGCCCCCAATCCCTCCCAGCATCAGGGTCTTTTCCAATGAGTCAACTCTTCGCATGAGGTGGCTAAAGTACTGGAGTTTCAGCTTTAGCATCATTCCTTCCAAAGAAATCCCAGGGCTGATCTCCTTCAGAATGGACTGGTTGAATCTCCTTGCAGTCCAAAGGACTCTCAAGAGTCTTCCCCAACACTACAGTTTAAAAGCATTAATTCTTTGGCGCTCAGCTTTCTTCACAGTCCAACTCTCAGATCCATACATGATCACAGGAAAAACCATAGCCTTGACTAGACGGACCTTTGTTGGCATGGATATACACTTTTAAAAACTTATTTCTTAATATTCTATTTAGGTTTCTTGATATAGAGGCTATCAAAGACTTTAATATATTTTTTACATTGATGTTGTTCAGTGGCTAAGTTGCCACTGACTCTTTGCAACCCCTTAGACTGCAGCATGCCAGGCTTCCCTGTCCTTCACTATTTCCCTGAGTTTGCTCAAACTCCTGTCCATTGAAGTGGTGATGCCACCCAACCATATCATCCTCTGTTGTCCCCTTTTCCTCTTGCTCTCAGTCTTTCCAGTATCAGGGTCTTTTCCAGTGAATCCGCACTTCACATTAGGGGCCAAAGTATTGGAGCTTCAGCTTCAGCATCAGTCCTTCCAATGAAAATCCAGGGTTAATTTCCTTTAGGATGACTGGGTTTGATCTCCTTTTGGTCCTAGGGACCCTCAAGAATCTTTTCCAGCACCACAGTTCAAAAGCATCAATTCTTCATCACGCAGTCTTCTTTATGTTACAACTCTCACATCCCTACATGATTATTGGAAAAATCATAGCTTTGACTGTGTATAGCCATTTGTCAGCAAAATGATGTCTCTGCTTTTTAATATGCTGTGTAAGTTTTTCATAGCTTTCCTTCTAAGGAGAAAGTGTCTTTTAATTTCATGACTGCAGTCACCATCCACAGTGATTTTGGAGCCCCCCAAAATAAAATCTATCACTGCTTATCCTTTTCCCCCACCTATTTGCCATGAAGTGATGGAACCAGATGCTAAGATCATAGTTTTCTGAATGTTGAGTTTTAAGCCAGCTTTTTCATTCTCCTCTTTCACCTTCCTCAGGAGGCTTTAGTTCCTCTTTGCTTTCAGCCATTAGAGTAGTATCATCTGCATATCTGAAACTGTTGGTATTTCTCCCAGCAATCTTGGTTCCAGCTTGTGATCCATCCAGCCTGGAGTTTTGCATGATGTCAGTCAGTTCATTAGGTCAGCCATGTCTGACTCTTTGCAACCCCATGCACTGCTGCATACCAGGCATCTCTATCACCAACTCCCGGAGTTTGCTCAGACTCATGTCCATGGAGTCGGTGATGCCATCCAACCAACTTGTCCTCTGTCATCCCCTTCTCCTCCTGCCTTCAATCTTTCCCAGCATCAGGGCCTTTTCCAATGAGTCAGTTCTTCCCATCAGGTGGACAAAGTATTGGAGCTTCAGCATCAGTCCTTCCAATGAATATTCATAGTTGATTTCCTTTAGGATTGACTGCTTTGATCTCCTTGCAGTCCAAGGGATTCTCATGAGTCTTCTCCAATACCACAGTTCAAAAGCATCAATTCTTTGACGCTCAGCTTTCTTTATGGTCCAACTATCACATCCATACATGACTACTGGAAAAACCATAGCTTTGACTAGACGAAATTTTGTTGGCAAAATATGTCTCTGCTTTTTAATATGCTGTCTAAGTCGGTCATAGCTTTTCTTCCAAGGAGCAAGCATCTTTTAATTTCATGGCTGCAGTCACCATCTGCAGTGATTTTGGAACCCCCCAAAATAAAGTCTACCACTGTTTCCACTCTTTCCCCATCTATTTGCCATGAAATGATGGGATCAGATGCCATGATCTTAGTCTTTGAATGCTGAGTTTTAAGCCAACTTTTTCAATCTCCTCTTTCACCCTCATTAAGAAGCTATTTAGTTCCTCTTCGCTTTCTGCCATAAGGGTGGTGTCATCTGCATATCTGAGGTTATTGGTATTTCTCCTGGCAATCTTGATTCCAGCTTGTGCTTTGTTGAGCCTGACATTTTGCATGATGTACTCTGCATAAGTTAAATAAACAGAGTGACGTTCTATAGCCTTGATTTACTGCTTTCCCAATTTTGAACCAATCTATTGTTCCATATTTGGTTCTAACTGTTTCTTCTTGACCTGCATACAGGTTTCTCAGGAGGCAGGTAAGGTGGTCCAGTATTCCCACCCCTGTAAGAACTTTCCAGTTTGTTGTAATCTACACAGTCAAAGGCTTTGGTGTAGTCAGTGAAGCAGAAGTAGATTTTTTTTTCTAGAATTCCTTTACTTTTTCTATTATCCAGTGAATGATGGCAATTTGATCTCTGATTTCTCTTCCTTTCCTAAATCCAGCTTGTACTTCTAGAATTTCTCTGCTCACATACTGTTGAAGCCTGGCTTGAAGGATTTTGAACATTACCTTGCGAGCATGTAACGTCAGCATTATTGCATGGTAGTTTGGCCATTCTTTGGATTGCCTTTCTTTGGGGTTGGAATGAAAACTGACCTTTTTCAATCCCGTGGCCACTGCTGAGTTTTCCAAATTTGCTGCCATATTGAGTGCACAACTTATCTGCATCATCTTATAGAATTTGAACTAGCTCAGCTGTAATTCTATCACCTCCACTATCTTTGTTGTAGTAATTCTTCCTAAGACCCACTTGACTTTAATTTCAGGGTGTCTGACTATTGGTGAGTGAGCACACCATTGTGGTTTTCCAGGTCATTGAGACCTTTTTTACATAGTTCTTCTGTGTATTCTTGCCAACTTTTCTCAAATCTCTTCTTCTCTTAGGCCCTTGCCATTTATGTCCTTTATTGTGCACCCCACTCCAGTACTCTTGCCTGGAAAATCCCATGGATGGAGGAGCCTGGTGGGCTGCAGTCCATGGAGTCGCTCAGAGTCGGGCACGACTGAGTGACTTCACTTTCGCTTTTCACTTTCATGCACTGGAGAAGGAAATGGCAACCCACTCCAGTACTCTTGCCTGGAGACTCCCAGAGATAGGGGAGCCTGGTGGGCTGCTGTCTATGGGGTCGCACAGAGTCGGACACGACTGAAGCGACACAGCAGCATTGTGCCCATCTTTGCAAGAAATATTCCTTTGGTATCTCCAATTTTCTTGAAGAGACCTTTAGTCTTTCCTATTCTGTTGTTTTCCTTTATTTCTTTACATTGTTCTCTTAAGAAGGCTATCTTATCTCTCCTTGCTATTCTCTGCAATGCTGCATTCAGTTACATATATAAATGTATGTATGTATTAAGTTACATATATATATATTTATTCTCCTCTCCTTTCATTTTTCTTCTTTTCTCAGCTATTTTTAAAGCCTCCTCAGACAACCACTTTGCCTTCTTGAATTTCTTCTTTTGGGGATGGTTTTGATCACCACCTCATGTACAATGTTATGAACCTCCTTCCATAGTTCTTCAGGCACTCTATCTACCAGACCTAATCCCTTGAATATATTTCTCACTTCCACTGTATAATCATAAGGGATTTAATTTAGATCATACCTGAATGGCCTAATGTTTTTCCCTACTTTCTTCAAGTTAAGCCTGAATTTTTCAGTAAAGAGCCCATGATTTGAGCCACATTCATCTCAAGGTCTTGTTTTTGATGACTGTATAAATCTTCTCCATATTTGGGTACAAAGAATATAATCAATATGATTTCAGTTTTGACCATCTATGACGTCTATGTGCAGAGTTGTCTCTTGTGTTTTTGGAAAAGAGTGTTTGCAATGACCAGTGTGTTATCTCAGAAAACTCTGTTAGCCTTTGCCCTGCTTAATTTTGTACTCTAAGGCCGAACTTGCCTGTTACTCCAGGTATCTCTTTACTTCTTACTTTGTATTCCAGTCCCCTGTGAGGGAAAGGACATCTTTTTTTCCTGTTAGTTCTAGATTATCTTATTTTTCTTACTAGAACTGCTTAACTTCAGCTTCTTCGGCTTTATTGGTTGGGACATAGACTTGGATTACTGTGAGGTTGAAAATTTGTCTTGGAAACTAACCGAGATCATTCTGTCCTTTCTGAGATTGCACCGTCTTTTATTGACTGTGAGAGCTACTCCCTTTCTTCCAAGGGATTCTTGCCCACAATTAGATATAATGATTATCTGAATTAAATTTGTTGATTACTGTCCGTTCTTTTTTCACTGATTTCCTAAAATGTCAATGTTCACTCTTGCCATCTCTTCCTTGACCACATCTGATTTACCTTGACTCATGGACCTAACATTCCAGGTTCCTATGCAATATTGTTGTTTATAGCATCCGACTTACTTTCACCACTAGACACATCCACAACTGAGAGTCATTTCCACTGTGGCCCAGCTTCTTCATTCTTTGTGGAGCCGTTTCTCCACTCTTCCTCAGTAGCATACTGGGCACCTACCAACTTGTGGGGAATCATCTTCCCGTATCATTTCTTTTTGCCTTTTCATACTGTTCATGGGGTTTTCGAGGCAATGAAACTGGAGTAGTTTGCCATTCCCTTCTTCAAGGGACCATGTTTTGTCAGAACTCTCCACCATGACCCGTCTGTCTTGGATGGCCATGCACCGCATGGCTCTTAGCTTCATTGTACCCAAGGCTGTGATCCATGTGATCATTTTGGTTAGCAGTGATTGTGGTTTTTACTTCCTATGAAAATTCTTCAGTTAAGTTACTTGTATGTGTGTGATTGTGTGGTTTTGTGAGCGTGTACTTCAAATTTCATACAGATTCACTTGTGAATGAGAAATATAATTGTAAATGTAGTTTTATTCTACAACTTAAGGTTAGTTTCTGAAATATCATACTTCCCACAGAAATAAGTGTCACTTCTCTTCATTTTTTTTTTCTTTAAATCACTAGATTTCAAAACACAATAGAAAATTCTCCTGTCCCAGTTTACCTTAATATACAGTTATTGTAATGGTTAAACATTATTCAAAATAGCATATACAGTTTATAATACATAATAATTTTGTGTACCCCAGATATTCATGAGGACATCTGTGATGGCAATATTTGAGTAATAATGTTCTAAATTTTATAATAGTATGACAGGATTATGGTATTTATGGTAATGATAGGAAGATAGGAAGAATCATTAGACATTTTGCATTTGTGCGATGCTTGTTTTTCTCTGTACAGTTCGCGGCTTTCCTTCAGAAGAAGATTTTGAAAAGTATATTAAACGTGAAAATCAGTCTGTTTCTGTGCTGGCTGCTATCATATTTGATCATGAATTCAAAAACAGTAGTGACAGATTGCCACTTAAGGTGAGAAAGTTTTATCTAAAGACTTTATATTTCAAAGCTTCAGGGGTTTAATGAAATGAAGGTAACATCATGATTTTATAAATGGCAAAAGTTATAACTTGCTCAAGATAATAACTGTTGTATATAAGAGCAGGAATTTGAATCTTTTAATAGTTCCAACCTATTTTAATACCTATGCTTTTAGTCATCACAATATGCTGATAAGAATAAAACTGTACCTTAAGTTCTTATGGCTTCCCTGGTAGCTCAGTTGGTAAAGAATCCGCCTGCAATGCAGGAGACCCCTCTTTGATCTCTGAGTCTGGAAGATCTGCTGGAGAAGGGATGGCTACCCACTCCACTATTCTTGGGTTTCTGGTGGCTCAGCTGGTAAAGAATCTGCCTGCAATGCAGGAGACCTGGGTTCTATCCCTGGGTTGGGAAGATCCCCTGGAGGAGGACATGGCAACTCACTCCAGTATTCTGCCTGGAGAATTCCATGGACTGTATAGTCCACGGGGTCACAAAGAGTTAGACATGACTGAGCGACACTCACCCACTCTTAAGGTCTTGTATTCAGAAAAATGAAGTAATAGGAACTTTAGTAAGGATATTTATTTTGCCAGTCTACCTGGCCAGGTAGATGTTTCCAGTCCTGCAAATTGTGGTTAAGAAAATAATAATATAGATACATAAAAAAGATGGGCAGCAATATCTGTTACCTGTTTATATATCTCTGGAATTTCAGACAGTGCATACCTATATATGATATTTAAACTTTTTAGTGTGTTGATTTTAAGTGTAATTCCCATTCTGACTTTGCATGTGAAGTCAAGTTTATAATAAAGTTGTTACTATGTGAACATTAAACAAATGCAAAAGCAGCCCAACTCATGTCTGGAGCTTTTTTTGGCTGTGGCAGCTTTAATTACTGGGATTGTGAGCTTTAGAAGGAGTTTCTCTGCCTTCTTGTTAGGACAATTGCCTGCTAAATACCTCTTTTTTTTTTTTGCACTTGGTGTCATGCTTTAATATATTGTTGTCACATATCCAAAGAGGTAATTGCTTTAACTTTGAGAATTCTTGATTCTCTCTCTGGTGGCCATGGAAGCTTCTGTAATGCCACTAATAGCTAATTTGCATGTCCTCTAAATATTTTAAGTTTGAGCTTTAAAATAAAGCCAGGTATGTATACACTAGCAAGGGCTTTCCACTGGCTCAGAGATGAAGAATCTGCCTGTAATGCAGTAGTCACAGGAGTTGCAAGTTCAATCCCTAGGTGGGGAAGATCCCTTGCAGGAGAACATGGCAACCCACTTCAGTATTCTTACCTGGAGAATTCCATGGACAGAGGAGTCTGGTGGACTACAGTTCATTGGGCCACAAAGAGTCAGACACAAATGAAGCTACTTAGCATGCATGCATACAGTGGCAGATTCCAACTGGAAAGGCTTCTTTCTTTTGAATAAATTACTTAATTTCTCTTCTAAGTCTCCGGAAAATCCCATGACAGAGGAGCCTGGTAGGCTGCAGTCCATAGGGTCGCTAGGAGTCAGACACGACTGAGTGACTTCACTTTTACTTTTCACTTTCATGCATTGGAGAAGGAAATGGCAACCCACTCCAGTGTTCTTGCCTGGGACAGGGGAGCCTGGTGGGTTGCCATCTCTGAGGTCACACAGATTCAGACACGACTGAGACGACTTAGCAGCAGCAGCAGCAACAGTTCTTAGGCTTTAGCCAGGTTGCATCAGAATTAGGACACCTGCAGCCACTGAAGAAGACTCTCATAATGTTGCTCAAGGTGGAGTGTTTTGAACCTGGTAACTTGGTGCGTCTCTTTACCAGAGAGAGACGTTCTATGTAGGGTTGACACAAATGATCAAACTATAGTATCTGTGCATAGAGCCAGATTCAGCATTTAAGAGGCAAGTATTTGCCAGGAGAAGGGAAGAAACTCACTTTATTCTTTTCATACATGTCTACTTTGTGCTAATTACTGCCTCAAAAAAAAAATATGTTTGTGCTTATATAACTTCATTGGTATATGCGGACCCCTTGGCCCAATCAAGTAACTTTGGTACAGTTGCAAACTTCATTTTTGTTGTTGATTCTCTGTGTCTACCATTTGGAATGTATTCCTGAAAATTTTTCCCCCAGGTTACTTTCCCAGATATCTGTTCTCTTTTTCTACACTTTACCAAACAAAATTTCTCATCTCTGCTTTCTGACTTCATGGATAATGTAGACCTACTATACTTTCCTTCTTTCCTCAACCTGTGGCTCTTATGTAGCTGAACTTTATGTTAGCTGAATTTCCCAGGCAAGACTTAATCTATCCACATGGATACCACAACAATTCATTAAGAACACAGAAAAGATCAGGTTGCTCTGCTATGTTAAAGACATCAGGGGTGCTCCATTGACTATAGAAGTTTCTTTGCACAGGATACAAGGCCATCAGTGACCTGTTTCTGAATACCCTTCCAGCCCCATTTTTGTCTCTTCTTTCTTTGAAATTTATGTTATACAATACTGAACCAGTAGCAATTCTTTGCATGTACTATGTTGTCTCTTGCTCCTCTGCCTTTGGTCACATTATCCTCTTTTGAGGAGGGAATGTGTTCTCTAGAGGTCCCTCATTTTCTTTGGATAGTTGTCATTCATTCTAGGAAACTCTTGTTGTAAGTGCAAAGTGTCCTCTTCCCTCCTCTGTGCTCCTTTAACACTTTTTGAGTTCTCTGAGATCAAGGATTGGGTACTAAGATATTTAAGCATGCTGTAGCTAGTTAAACTCTGTTTATAAATGACTGAATTATGTGAATTTTTACTTAGACATAGTGCAGGTGCCTGTTCCTTCTCACTTTCTCTGTTCTGCTTCCTTGATCATTGGTGACAGTAATCTTTTGTCTTGTTAAGCTACTCAGATTCTACCATAATTTATACTTTTAGTTTACTTATCTCTTCAGACACAGTGATAATTATTTTTTCATTTAATACTTAAAATAGGCAACATTCAACATTTAAATGTTATCACTCCTCCTCTTCTTCATCTGGGTTTTTCCTTATGTGTCATTCATTATTTTGAAGAGGGAGTTATATTTTTGCCCTACCATATTTGGCTAACATGATGGGAAATGAGATAATAGAACTTTCTGAATTTTCACCAGTTATTGCTGTTGTTTAGCCGCTAAGTGGTGACCAACTTTTTAAGACCCCATGGACTATAGCCCACAAGGCTCCTCTGTCTATGGGATTTCCCAGGCAAGAACACTGGAGTGAGTTGCAATTTCCTTCTCCAGGGGATCTTCCAACCCAGGGATCATATCTTCATTTCCTACATTAGCAGGTGGATTCTTTACCACTGAGCTACCAAGGGAGACACCAGAGAAGTTGTTGTTTAATCACTGAGTCATGTCCAACTCTTTGTGACCCCATGGACTGTAGCCTGCCAGACTTCTCTGTCTGTGGGATTTCCCAGACAAGAATACTGAAGTGGGTTGCCATTTCTTTCTCCCACCAGGGAAGCAGGCAGGTCAGTTCTCTGTATAGAAATTCATTCATAATGATCAAAGAAGGTACCACACAAGGCAAAATTCCATGGAGATAAAAGAGGAAACATGTAAATTTAGTCAATTTTAAATTATGACTGTGATTATAGGATGTGAGTCCTACTTCTTGTTCCCTGTTGACAGTGATACGGTCGTTTCTCCTCATTTAGAACTCTGAATTGCTCACTTGTTCTCAAAACACAACTTTTAACTTTGTATTTTATGTACCTTTCATGGCTAGTATTTGCTTTTTGATGTTTATTGGCTTAAAATATTTGTTTTCCATTATTGTTCATTCTAGGTAAAATATCGTCTGCGTTACCATTCTAGAAAAGGTATTCCATGGTTTACAGAAATTCTCTTTCCAGTAAATCCCTCTGTAGGACCCAGGAACCCTACCTCTGCAGAAGGGGGATATCCTGGTGAGCATATCCTTAAGCACACTTAATTATTATTTTGGTTGGGGAAACAGTGAAAAACAGTGACAGACTTTATTTTCTTGGGCTCCAAAATCACTGCAGATGGTGACTGCAGACATGAAATTAAAAGATGCTTACTCCTTGGAAAAAAAGTTATGACCAACCTAGACAGCATATTAAAAAGCAGAGACATTACTTTGTCAACAAATGTTTGTCTAGTCAAAGCTATGGTTTTTCCAGTAGTCATGTATGGATGTGAGAGTTGAACTATAAAGAAAGCTGAGTGTCAAAGAATTGATGCTTTTGAACTGTGGTGCTGGAGAAGACTCTTGAGAGTCGCTTGGACTGCAGAGATCAAACCAGTTCATCGTAAAGGAAATCAGTCCTGAATATTCATTGGAAGAACTGATGCTGAAGCTTAAGCTCCAATACTTTGGCCACCTGATGGGAAGAACTGACTCATTTGAAATGACCCTTATGCTGGGAAAGATTGAAGGCGGGAAGAGAAGGGGAGTTCAGAGGATGAGATGTTTGGATGGCATCACTGACTCAATGGACATGAGTTTGAGTGAACTCTGGGAGTTGATGATGGACAGGAAGGCCTACTTGCTGCAGTCCATGGGGTCACAAAGAGTTGGACATGACTGAGTGACTGAACTGAACTGAACTGATACATTTGGAAAGTATCTTTGTATTACCTTTGATCATTTCCTGAACTTTTATCAATGTATATCCATGCATTTATTTAGTCTTTTTTGGTAAATGTTGGCTCTGCTGACATAGACATGTCTTCATTTACTAACACTATTTGCATGTTTATGGTTCCTGTATTATTTGGGGCAGTTATTTTGATGAATGATGTTTCATTATGCAATGGTAGTTTTAAATTGTTTTTAAATTACATAGGTTAACTTTAAGGATAAAAAACAATAGAAAGTGAAACTGAAGTCACTCAGTTGTGTCCGACTCTTTGTGACCTCATGGACTGTAGCCTACCAGGCTCCTCAGTCCATGGAATTTTCCAGGCACAAGTACTGGAGTGGGTTGCCATTTCCTTCTCCAGGAGATCTTCCCAACCCAGGGATTGAACCTGGGTCTCCTGCACTGCAGGCAGATGCTTTACCGTCTGAGCCATCAGTGAAGCACTGCTCCCCCCCAAACAAACAAACAATAGAGGACTTGAATTGACTAACAATCTTGAGAATTTGTCTTTACTAAATTATTCAGCAGAAGACAAAAGCTATGTGTAGTTTACCATTATCAAGAACATGATGGTATATCAGTATGACAGACTACTGTGTAGTGATGAAAAATAATCATTATCAAACCTGATAAATCAGAACCATATGGATAGAATTATGAAAATGTATAACAGTCTGTATAAAAACTAGAATGGCTGTCTGAAAATAAAGAAAGTTAGAGTGGTGGGATTGTGTAGTGTCTTGTCATTTTTATCAAAAACATTGAGTATTTCTCTAATCAAAAGTGGCCTTTTTAAAAATTAGTGTGCTGCATCCTAAGTGTAGTTGTGAGAGTAAGTTAATTGAAAAGTGCATGATCTTAGTGGAAAAATAGTAGTTTAAAACCAAAAAGAAGCTTTGGTCCCATAAAAACATTTAAATATATCTTTTCCTCAAGGGAGGCTTTCCTTAAAAAACCTACTGCACGTGTACCCCAATGTTCATTGCAACACTGTTTATAATAACCAGGACATGGAAACAACCTAGATGTCCGTCAGCAGATGAATGGATAAGAAAGTGGTGGTACATATACACAATGGAGTATTACTCAGCCATTAAAAAGAATATATTTAAATCAGTTCTAATGAGGTGGATGAAACTGGAGCCGATTATACAAAGTGAAGTAAACCAGAATGAAAAACACCAATACAGTATACTAACACATATATATGGAATTTAGAAAGATGGTAATGATAACCCTGTATGTGAGACAGCAAAAGAGACACAGATGTATAGAATGGACTTTTGGACTCTGTGGGAGAGGGAGAGGGTGGGATGATTTGGGAGAATGACATTGAAACATATATACTATCATGTAAGAAACGAATCGCCAGTCTATGTTCAATACAGGATACAGGATGCTTGGGTCTGGTGCATGGGGATGATCCAGAGAGATGATACAGGGTGGGAGGTGGGAGGGGGGTTCAGGATTGGGAACTCATGTACACCTGTGGCAGATTCATGTCAATGTATGGCAAAACCAATACAGTATTGTAAAGTAAAATAAATTAAAAATAAAAATTAAATTAAAAAAACTTACTATAAAGAAAGAAAAATTAGATTTCACCTATTGAATGGTACTGCATAGCAAATTAATATTAAACAACTGATATGAAGAGATATTCTCCTTGTAAATGACATGATAGTATAGTGACTGGGAGTCAAGTGATTTGGTGTTTCTTTCTCAGACTCTGTCAGTACCTTTATGAGCTTAACCACTCTGGACCAAATTTCTAAAGGTGAAAAATGAGTATTTGGAGTAAGTGACCTTTTAAATCCCCATCAACAGTGAAAATCTATGGTGTTAATTATTAGAATCTGGATCAGTTAAATCAGCTAAGTGGTAGAAGAGATGATCAGAATTAGTTCAGTGAAATTTGAAAGTGATATTTGCAAAAATTATAATAAAGTATTTAAACATGAGATCCATTTTCTTAAGTGCACAACAAAGATATTTTATTGTGTAGCAGATCTCCAGAACTATTTAATCTTGCAAAAATAAAACCCGGCACCAATTAAGCAACAGCTCCTCATTTTCCCCTCCTTCCAGCCTTGGAGACCACCATTCTATTTTCTGTTTCTATGAGTTTGACTACTCTAGATACTTCATTTAAGTGGAATCATGCATTAATTGTATTTTTGTGCATAATGTCCTCAAGATTTATCCATCTTGTAGCAAATAACAGAATTTTCTTCTTTTTCAAGGCTGAATAATATTCCATCATAGGTCATTTCAGTTCAGTTGCTCGGTCGTTTCCAACTCTTTGTGACCCCATGGGCTGCAGGATGCCAGGCTTCCCTGTCCATCACCAACTTCTGGAGCTTGCTCAAACTCATATCGAGAAAGTCAGTGATGTCATTCAACCATCTCATCCTCCATCATCTCCTTCTCCTGCCTTCAATCTTTCCCAGCATCAGAGTCTTTTCAAATGAATCAGTTCTTCACATCAGGTGGCCAAAGTACTGGGGCTTCAGCTTCAGCATCAGTCCTTCCAACGAATATTCAAGACTGATTTCCTTTAGGATTGACTGGTTTGATCTCCTTGCAGTCCCAGGGACTCTCAAGAATCTTCTCCAACACACAGTTCAAAAGCATCAGTTCTTTGGCACTCAGTTTTCTTTATACTCCAACTCTCACATCCATACATGACTACTGGAAAAACCATAGCTTTAATTAGATGGGTCTTTGTTGGCAAAGTAATGTCTCTGCTTTTTAATATGCTGTCTAGGTTGGTCACAGCTTTTCTTTCAAGGAGCTAGCATCTTTTAATTTCATGGCTGTTGTTGCCATCTTCAGTGATCTTGGAGCCCAAGAAAATAAAATCTGTCATTGTTTCCCCACCTATTTGCCATGAAGTAATGGGATCGGATGCCATGATCTTAGTCTTTTGAATGCTGGTTTTTTTTTTTTTTTTTTTTTTTTTTTTGAGCAGAGATTTATTTTGTACTTTTTTTTTTATTTTAGCTTTTTCATTCTCCTCTTTCACTTTCATCAAGAGGCTCTTTAGTTCCTCTTTGCTTTCTGCCATAAGGGTGGTGTCATCTGCATATCTGAGATTATTACTATTTCTCCTGGCAATCTTGATTCCAGCTTTGCTTCATCCAGCCTGGCATTTTGCATGATTCACTCTGCATACAAGCTAAATAAGCCTGGTTTCAATGTAAAGCCTTGACATACTCCTTTCCCAATTTGGAATCAGTCTATTGTTCCATGTACTGTTCTAACTAATGCTCCTTGACTGAATACAGATTTCTCTGGAGGCAGGTAAAGTGGTCTGGTATTCTCATCTCTTGAAGAATTTTCCACAGTTTGTTTTCATCCACACAGTCTAAGGTTTTGACATAGTCAATAAAGCAGAAGTGGATGTTTTTGTGGAATTCTCTTGCTTTTTCAATGATCCAATGGATGTTGGCAATTTGATCTCTGGTTCCTCTGCCTTTTCTAAATCCAGCTTGAACTTCTGGAAGTTCATGGTTCACTTACTGTTGAAGCCTGACTTAGAGAATTTTGAGCATTACTTTGCTAGTGTGTGAGATGGGTGCAATTGTGCGGGAGTTTGAGCATTCTTTGGCATTGCCTTTGTTTGGGATTGGAATGAAAACTGACCCTTTCCAGTCCTGTGGCCCCTGCTGCATTTTCCAAATTTGCTGGCATATTGAGTGCAGCACTTTCAGAGCATCATCTTTCAGGATTTGAAATAGCTCAACTGGACTTCCATCACCTCCACTAGCTTTGTTTGTAGTGATGCTTCCTAAGGCCCACTTGACTTCACATTCCAGGATGTCTGGTTCTAGGTAAGTGATTACACCATTGTGCTTATATGGGTCAAGATCTTTTTTCTATAGTTTTCTTCTGTGTATTCTTGCCACCTTTTCTTAATATCTTCTGCTTCTTTTATGTCCATATAATTTCTGTCCTTTATTGAGCCCATCTTGGCACGAAATGTTTCCTGGTGTCTCTAATTTTCTTGAAGAGATCTCTAGTCCTTCCCTTCTATCGTTTTCCTCTGTTTCTTTCCACTGATCACTTAGGAAAGTTTTTTTTTTTTTTTTTTCTCTCTCTCTCTCTCTCCTTGCTGTTCTTTGGAACTTTGCATTCAGATGGGTATATCTCTTCTTTTCTCCTTTGTCTTTCACTTCTCTTTTTTTCTCAGCTATTCATAAGGCCTCCTCAGACAACCATTTTGCCCTTTTGCATTTCTTTTTCTTAGGGATGGTATTAGGCCACCACCTCCTGTACAATATCATGAACCTCCATCCATAGTTCTTTAGGCACTCTGTCTATCAGATCTAATCCCTTGAATCTATTTGTCACTTCCACTGTATAATTGTAAGGGCTTTTATTTAGGTCATACACTAATGGTCTAGTGGTTTTCCCTATGTTCTTCAATTTAAGTCTGAATTTTGCAATAAGAATTTCATGATCTGAGCCACAGTAAGCTCCTGGTCTTGCTTTTGCTGTCTCTATAGAACTTCTCCATCTTTGGCTGCAAAGAATATAATTAATCTGATTGAGGTATTGACCATCTGGTAATGTCCACGTGTAGAGTTGTCTCTTATGTTGTTGGAAGAGGATTTTTGTTATTATCAGTACATTCTCTTGGCAAAACTCTGTTAGCTTTTGCCCTGCTTCATTTTGTACTCTGAGGCCAAATTTGCCTGTTACTCCAGGTATCTCTTGACTTCCTACTTTTATATTCCAGTCTCCTATGATGAAAAGGACATCTTTTTTCGGTGTTAGTTCTAGAAGGTCTTGTAGGTCATCATAGAACCGTTCAATTTCAGCCTGTTTGGCATTGGTGTGTACACACACACACACACACACACACACACACACACCACAGTTGGTTTATCCATTTATCTGTCAAAGAACATTTACGTTGCTTTCATCTCTTGGCTATTGTGAATAGTGCTACAATGAATATGTGTGTGCAGATATTTCATTGAGATCTTGTTTTGAATTCTTTATATATTAAAAAAATGTAATTATTAGATTTTATGGCAATTATTTGTAATATTTTGAGAAACCTCCATCCTGTTTTCCATTGCAAGTGCACCATTTTATATTTCTACCAGTAGTTCACAAGGATTTCAATTGCCTTACATCTTCACCAAAATTTGTTATTTTCTCTGTTTTTGGATGTGGCCATCCTGACAGGTGTGAGGTGGCATCTTGTGGTTTTGATATGCATTTCCCTGATGATTAGTGAATTTGATTATTTTTTTCATTTGCTTTTTGTTATCTTTATATTTTTTTGAAGAAATATCTGTTCAAGTCATTCATATTTTTTAATATGGTTGTTTAGTTGTTGCTGAGTTTTAGATGTTCTTTATATATTCTGAATATTAGCCCTTTATAAATTTTATGGTTTACAAATATTTTCTCCTATTTCATTAGTTCTCTTTTCATTCTGTTGATTGTTCCCTTTGCTGTGGAAACATTTTTAAGTGTGATGTAGTCTACTTTGTTTATTTTTGCTTGTCCAGGTGCTTTTGATGTCATGTCTGAGAAATCATCACCAAATCCAGTGTCATGAATAATTTGCCCTTTGTTTTCTTCTAAACATCCGCTGGATCATGGAAAAAGCAAGAGAGTTCCAAAAAAAACCACATCTATTTCTGCTTTATTGACTATGCCAAAGCCTTTGACTGTGTGGATCACAATAAACTGTGGAAAATTCTGAAAGAGATGGGAAGACCAGACCACATGACCAGCCTCCTGAGAAATCTGTATGCAGGTCAGGAAGCAACAGTTAGAACTGGACATGGAACAACAGACTGGTTCCAAATAGGAAAAGGAGTATGTCAAGGTTGTATATTGTCACTCTGCTTATTTAACTTCTATGCAGAGTACATCATGAGAAACGCTGGACTGGAAGAAACACAAGCTAGAATCAAGATTGCTGGGAGAAATATCAATAACCTCAGATATGCAGATGATACCACCCTTATGGGAGAAAGTGAAGAGAAACTAAAAAGCCTCTTGAAGAAAGCGAAGTGGAGAGTGAAAAAGTTGGCTTAAAGCTCAACATTCAGAAAATGAAGATCATGGCATCCGGTCCCATTATTTCATGGGAAATAGATGGGAAAACAGTGGAAACAGTGTCAGACTTTATCTTTTTGGGCTCCAAAATCACTGCAGATGGTGATTACAGCCATGAAATTAAAAGATGCTTACTCCTTGGAAGAAAATTATGACCAACCTAGATAGCATATTCAAAAGCAGAGACATTACTTTTCTGCCTAAGGTCCTTCTAGTCAAGGCTATGGTTTTTCCTGTGGTCATGTATGGATGTGAGAGTTGGACTGTGAAGAAGGCTGAGTGCCGAAGAATTGATGCTTTTAAACTGTGGTGTTAGGGAAGACTCTTGAGAGTCCCTTGGACTGCAAGATCTAACCAGTCCATTCTGAAGGAGATCAGTTCTGGGATTTCTTTGGAAGGAATGACGCTAAAGCTGAAGCTCCAGTACTTTGGCCACCTCATGTGAAGAGTTGACTCATTGGAAAAGACCCTGATGTTGGGAGGGATTGGGGGCAGGAGGAGAAGGGGACAACAGAGGATGAGATGGCTGGATGGCATCACTGACTCGATGGACGTGAGTATGAGTGAACTCCGGGAGTTGGTGATGGACAGGGAGGCCTGGCGTGCTGCGATTCATGAGGTCGCAAAGAGTCGGACACGACTGAGCAACTGAACTGAACTGAACTGATGAGTTTTACAATGTCAGGTCTTGTGTTTAGATATTCAATCCATTTTCATTTAATTTTTGATTATGATATAAGGTAAGGATCCAGATTCATTCTTTTGCATGTGGACTTCCAGTTTATCCAACACCATTTCTTTTGAAGAGACTGTATTTTTTTGCCCAATGCCCTTAGCAAAGATCATTTAACCATATATGAGAGTTTATTTCTGGGTCATCTGTTGTTTTTCATTGTCTCTATGTCTTTCTCTATGCCAGTACCATACTCTTGATTACTGTAACTTCCTAATATATTTTAAAATCAGGACATATGATCCTCCAGCTTACAAGAACAAGTGTTTTTCTTGCTCAGGATTATTTTGGCTACTCAGAATCTTTTGCAATTTCATATGGATTTTAGGATTTTTGTCTATTTCTACAAAAATGCATTTGGGGTTTTGATAGAGATTATATTGAATCTGCAGATAACTCTTGATTAGGATGAGTATTGTCTTCCAATTCATGAGCACAGGATATCTTTTAATTTATTCGTGTCTTCTTTATTAATTTCAGGAATGCATTGTAGTTTTCAGTGTACAAGTAATTTAACTCTTTGGTTAAGTTTCTTCCTATGTATTTTATTCTTTTCAATGCTATTGTAAGTGGAATTATGTCATATCTTGTTTTAAGCTTAATTTCTATGCATGTGTCTGGTATAGAAAAGTATATCTGGTGTTTTTCTTTCTGGCTTACTTCACTCTGTATTATAGGCTCCAGTTTCATCCACCTCATTAGAACCGATTCAAATGTATTCTTTTTAATGGCTGAGTAAGGCTGAGTAATACTCCATTGTGTATATGTACCACAGCTTTCTTATCCATTCATCTGCTGATGGACATCTAGGTTGTTTCCATGTCCAGGCTATTATAAACAGTGCTGTGATGAACATTGGGGTACACATGTCTCTTTCAGTTCTGGTTTCCTTGGTGTGTATGCCAGCAGTGGGATTGCTGGATCATAAGGCAGTTCTATTTCCAGATTTTTAAGGAATCTCCACACTGTTCCCCATAGTGGCTGTACTAGTTTGCATTCCCACCAACAGAGTAAGAGGATTCCCTTTTCTCCACACCCTCTCCAGCATTTATTGCTTGTAGATTTTGGATCCAAGCCATTCTGACTGGCATGAAATGGTACCTCATTGTGATTTTTCGATTTGCATTTCTCTGATAATGAGTGATGTTAAGCATCTTTTCATGTGTTTGTTAGCTCTGTATGTCTTCTTTGGAGAAATGTCTGTTTAGTTCTTTGGCCCACTTTTTGATTGGGTCATTTATTTTTCTGGAATTGAGCTGCAGGATTGCTTGTATATTTTTGAGATTAGTTGTTTGTCAGTTCCTTCATATGCTATTATTTTCTCCCATTCTGAAGGCTGTCGTTCACCTTGCTTATAGTTTCCTTTGTTATGCAGAAGCTTTTAAGTTTAATTAGGTCCCATTTGTTTATTTTTGCTTTTATTTCCAATATTCTGAGAGGTGGGTCATAGAGGATCCTGCTGTGATTTATGTCAGAGAGTGTTTTGCCTATGTTTTCCTCTAGGAGTTTTATAGTTTCTGGTCTTACATTTAGATCTTTAATCCATTTTGAGTTTATACAGTATACTAACGCATATATATGGAATTTAGAAAGATGGTGACGATAACCCTGTACACGAGACAGCAAAAGAGACACAGATGTATAGAACAGTCTTTTGGACTTTGTGGGAAAGGGAGAGGGTGGGATGATTTGGGAGAATGGCATTGAAACATGTATAATATCATATAAGAAATGAATTGCCAGTCCAGGTTCGATGCAGGATACAGGATGCTTGGGGCTGGTGCACTGGGATGACCCAGAGGGATGATATGGGGAAGGAGGTAGGAGGGCGGTTCAAGATGGGGGACACATGTACATCCATGGCAGATTCATGTTGATGTATGGCAAAACCAAGACAATATTGTAATTAGCCTGCTATTAAAATAAATAAGATTAAATTTAAAAAATAAATAAAAAATAGAATAAATTTTTAAAAAAGAAGGAAAGTATATCTGATATTTCCTTAAATTTTCATTTTTTTGACTGATAATATTACATAAACCAACTGTAACATTTGAATGCAAGTATTTTAGTTTGGGGAAGGTGGTAATGCAATTCCATGCTATTTATTATCTCTTTATATTCCAAACTATTATAAGTTATGTGAATTTGCTTTGTTTTATGAGTTAAAAACTTAGAATTACCTGAATTGCCTTCTGTGTTTGCCTTGCTGTTTCCTAATATACTGAATTTGGCAATCTTTGTTTTTTCACTTAGAGTACTACAAAAACGGATTCCTGCTTGTGCGCATGCCTTAGATAAGGCCATCATTGTGTACCATAACGGCAGAGCTGCAGAAATGCTATTTGAAAATTCCGTCATTTTTGTTAACAGATTTCCATACCCTGCTTATTTTAAAGATAATTTTTTTTTTTCTTTTTCATCTCTCTTCCCTTTAGCAGTTTTACTTATATTTTCTCTAACTGAACTTACTCTTATCAGGACCATTGTTATGGAAAAGGAAACCAGATTAAAGGTAAATTCACTTTCTTTGTTTCATTTTGGGCCTGTGGAACAGATTTATGCATAGATTTGGACTATGTCTATATATTTGTTACTAATGAATGATTATAACACTATAGCAATATACAAATATAGATTGGGCATAGAATATATATACTATGTCATTTTTCAATTTGCTGGTGTTTTTCTTTTATCTAAATTCTTGACCTGGCTTGTAATTTTATTGACTATTTGATAAGAATACTGTGAAGAGAAATCATATATTAAATATCCTGAATCTTCTTTGAAATAAAATGAACAAAAAAGAAATAATCATACAAGCTTATAAATTATGACCCTAATATGTACTTCAATTCCAAGATTTGAGGATCTTTTTAAAATCAAGTCAAATCAAGATCATATTATAAACAGCAGTGGCTCTAAAGTCAGAGAGAAAGCCATTAATTTATCCATCTATCCATTAATTTGTGACCCTGTACATGTGGGCTACAGCCCACCATGCTGCTCTGCCCATGGGATTCTCCAGGCAAGTATACTGGAGTGGGTTGCCCTGTATCACCCAGGCTTGAAACTTAAGTCTTATTAGTGTAGTATAATATGTGTAGCACCTGAGTACTGCCATTTCCTACCCCTATAACTTGGGTAACTTTCTTAACTTCTCTGGGCCTCATTTGTAAAATGGAGGTAAAAATACTCTTACTACATAGAGTTGTGTGATAATTAAAGATATCTTAATTGTTAGCACATAGGAAATATTATGTAGCTATCAACGGTTAGTTATCTTTCCATTCCGTTTGTCCCCTGTGGCAGCGTGTGTCAACCAGCATACATTCTGTTCCTTTCTCTCCATTTTTGGAAATGTTATTTTCTACTGCAAGCTCTAGTTAATTTTTCATCATCTAGCCATTTCCCTGACTACCACATATTTTTCTCTCTTTTCCTACTTAGTGAATAATCTCCTTGAAATCTATTTTCAACTTTAAACTTCAGCTTACTAATTTTCTCTCTGTGTCTCCAGGACCCGTTACACAAATGTTGATCATGTAGTTTATATTATTTGTTATTTAATTTTTCATTTAAAAACTTGAATTAAAATAAATACATACCCATGTGTACAGATTTTTGAAACATGAACTCACAACTACTGTTCCACCCAAGAAATAGAATATTGCCTGTAATCTGGACACCCCTTCGCATCCTATCTAAATAACTACATCTCTCTTCTCTAAAAATAGTTACTATTTAAATTCTAAAATTGTATATTAGTGTTGCCTGGTTTTAAAACTTTATTTAAATAGAATCATACAATTGCCATTCTTTTGTTTCGGTGGGAGCTATTGATGTTTTCTGTATAGATGCAATGTGGCCATTTTCATTGTTGTGTGTTACACTTTATGACTATACCACAGTTTGTCACTACTGCTGATGAATATTTAGTTGTTCAAGTATTGGCCTATTACAGTAAACCAACGTGAATTTTTTTTTAATGAAGCTGTAGGATTATTCAATAACAGTTGGGAGGCCCCCAATATAATGTTAAATGAAAAAAAGCATATCCTGAAACAATGCAGATATCATCCCATTTTTGCAAAAAGCATATGTATCAGAGGAAAAAACCAGATATATGCTAATATATTAGCAATAGTTTTTCTCTCAGTGAAATATTCCCTTTTATACTTTTTTATTTTAAATTTATTTATTTTTTATTGAAGGATATATTTTGGTGAAGATGTGCACATTTTTCTGTTGGATATATACCTAAGATTAAGATTGCAGAGTATAAAATATACATATTTTCAACTTTGTTAAATAAAGTGAATTTTTTTTCAAAGTTTGTGCCAATTCATTCTCTTATCAATAATGTAATAGAGTTACTCTTGTTCCATAAGTATGCCAACAATTGGTGGTATTAGCCTTTTAAACTTTCAACCATTCTGGAAAGGGTATAATGGTAAACTCATTGTGGTTTTAATTTAATTTTCCTTGTTAACTAATGATGTTGAACACTTTTTCACATGCTTTTTGGCTACATGGATATTCTCTTTTGTGAAGTGAACCCACTTTTCTGTTGGGTTGTGTCTTTTCTCATTGATTTTCATTGATTCTTTATATATTTTGGATACAAGTTCTTTATGTGATGTATGTATTGCAAGTATGTTCTCCCAACCTGTAACTTGCTTTAATGGTGTCTTTGACTTGTAAAAGTTCTGAATTTTAATGTAATAAAGTCTTTTCCTTTATGATTCCTGCTTTCTGTGGCCAGTCTTTGCTGGCTGAGTTTCCCTACATTCTCTTCCTTGTTGTTCTTTAGACCTTCTTTTCTTCTAATCTTTGCATATAAGCCTCTAAATTTAAGTCAAATCAACTTTTGTTACAACCTGTAAGTTGAAATACAATGTTTTCTTTATCATATATTTCATAATAGTTTCTAATTTCTTTGTTAATTTTTTCTTTGACCCGTAGGACATTTATAAAATTTCAAGGACCATTACAAGTTTAAAATAGTGTTACAAGTTGCTTTTTAAGGATCAAAAGCTAGCAGTTTGTTAAGATCCTGATGTATCTTCATAATAGCAATAGAAGTCATCACTATTAGTTGATGTGGTTGAAATAAAGAAATCTTCACAGATATCAATGAAAGGTATAGGTAATCTTTCCCTAAAGAGGACATTCAATTAACATACATCCACATTTTTTACTAAATCATTAACCTCTGTTTTGGAAGCCAGAGAAAATACAATTCTCAGACCATTCTATGAGAAGAATGAAAATGTTTCTTGAATGTTTGTAATCTGTATTTTGATCAAGGATCATTCAGCAGATTTTGAAGCTCACAATTGTGAACTTAATGAACAGAATGGTTTTCAATGTGTTTAAAAAACAAAATAACATACTAGGTGCCAGTCTTTTATTTCAGTTTTTTAGAATTTTATTGAAACATGCTTTATGGACTAGAATATAGCCAATTTTAACAAATGTTATGTTATCACATGTGCTCTGAAAAACAATGTGTGCTGAGCATTAAAAGGGTGCAGTTTTCTGTACATATTACATCAATTTTGTTATTCACATTGTTCACGTTCATGTTTTATCTATTAGTTGTTATCAGTTATTGTGAGAAGTATAGTAAATATCTACCTTTATGTTTATTATTTTTATTTTATTATTATTATTTTTTTTACTTTACAATATTGTATTGGTTTTGCCATACATCAACATGAATCCGCCATGGGTGTACATGTATTCCCCATTATTTTTAAATATTTATTTATTTTTGATTGATTGATGATTGGTTTATAATATTGGTTCAATTTCTGTGTTACATCAACATAAATTAACCATATGTGTACATATGCCCTCTCCCTCTTGAATCTCCCTCCAACCTCCCACCCATTCCCACCCCTCTAAGCTGAGTTGTCTAATTTTTCCTTTTAATTGTCAGTTTTAGCTTTATACATGTTGATGTTACATGTAGGGGACCCAGTACATAGGATTTGCTTATTTTCACCTGTTTTGCATGACTTGACTTATTTCTTCATGGAGAGCCTGTCCACCAATGTTATCACCTTGTCTTCTATTAATAACATTGCTGGTTGTTTTGAACTCCCTTCTAAGGAATAGGGTTTGGAATGGCAGATATTATTCCTGCATTGGGAGCTAGTTCTATTCATTTCTGGGCTCAGAGAAAGAGCTTGTGTCATGGAGTGAGGGATCTTTCATCCACAGTGGCTTCATGGAATCTTCAGGTCACCCAACTCAGAAACTCAGGGAAGTTGTCAACCAGCCAACTGAACTTTGACCATGGAGTGAAAAGATAACAAAGAGTTGACATAAATAAATCTCATTGCCTTTCTCCCTGCAGTGGACTATCTAAGGCCTGTTGCTTCCATTTGACTTAGTGGAATAATAGCATTTGAACACATTTCTTTTTATCAGCCTGTGGCCAGTGTGCTAAACACATTACATTCAATTTTTTTCCTCTCCTTCACATCTTAATTCTCTCATTTTGCTATTCTATGAATGAACCTCCTGATAAAGTCTTAGCATGTAAGCTTTGCTTAGGCTGTATTTTTAAGTCCTTCCAGGCTGAAGTACTTTTTTTTTAGGTGTGTGTGGATTTCTAATGGTTATCTCTTCCAACTTGTTTAAAGATTTTGTTGTTGTTGTTCAGTTGCTCAATTGTGTCTGACTCTTTGTGACCTAAAAAGACCACAATATGCCAGGCTTCCCTGTCCTTCATCATCTCCCAGAGTTTGCTCTAACACATAGCCACTGAGTTGGTGATGCTATCCAACCATCTCGTCCTCTGTCGTTCACTTCTCTTCATGCCTTCAATTTTTCCCAGCATCAGGGTCTTTTCCAATGAGTCAGTTTTTCCCAACAGGTGGCCAGAGCACTGGAGCTTCAGCTCCAGCATTAGTCCTTTCAGTGAATATTCACAGTTGATTTCCTTTAGGATTGACTAGTTTGATCTCCTTACTGTCCAAGGAACTCTCAAGTGTCTTTTCCAACACCACAGTTCAAAGGCATCAATTTTTTGGCCCTAAGCTTTTTTTATTGTCCAGCTCTCACATCTGTACATGACTACTGGAAAAACCATAGCTTTGACTATACACAACTTTGTCAGCAGAGTAATGTCTCTGCTTTTTAATATGCTGTCCAGGTTTGTCATAGCTTTTTTTCCAAGGAGCAAGTGCCTTTTAATTTTATGGCTGCAGTCACTATCCACAGTGATTTTGGAGCCCAAAAGAAAAAAGTCTGTCACTGTTCCACTGTTTTCCCATCTGTTTGCTATGAAGTGATGGGACAGGATGTCATGATCTTCATTTTGAATGCTGAGTTTTAAGCAAGCTCTTTCACTCTCTTCTTTCACTTTCATCATGAGGCTCTTTATTCCTCTTTGTTTTTTGCCATAAGGATGGTGTTATCTGCATATCTGAAGTTATTGATATTTCTCCCCACAATCTTGATTCCAGCTTGTGCTTTATCCAGCCTGGCTATTCTCATGATTTACTCTGCATATAAGTTAAATAAGCTGGGTGACAATACTTTCCCAGTTTGGAACCAATCCGTTGTTACTTGTCTGATTCCAACATTTGTTTCTTGACCTGCATAAAGGTTTCTCAGGAAGCAGGTCAGGTGGTCTGGTAAAATTTAAGAATTTTCCACGGTTTGTTGTGATTGACTCAGTCAAGGACTTTAGTGTAGTAGATCTTCTTCTGGAATTCTCTTCCTTTTCCTATGATCCAATGGATATTTGCAGTTTGATCTCTGGTTCCTCTGCCTTTTTAAATCCAGCTTGTACATCTGGATGTTCTGGGCTCACATACTGTTGAAGTAACTGGAAGGATTTTGAACAGTACTTTGCTACCATGTGAAATGAGTGCAGTTGTGCAGTAATTTGAACATTCTTCGACATTTCCCTTAGTATTGAAATAAAAAATGACCTTTTCCAGTCCTGTGGGCACTGCTGAATTTTCCAATGTTGCTGGCATATTGAGTAGCACTTTAACAGCATCATCTTTTGGGATTTGAAATAACTCAGGTGGAATTTCATCACCTCCACTAGCTTTATTCATAGTGATGCTTCCTAAGGCCCACTTGACTTCTCACTCCAGGATGTTTGGTTCTAGGTGAGTGATCACATCATCATTGTTATCTGGGTCATTAAGATCTCTCTTATATAGTTATTCTATATATTCTTACCACCTATTCTTATTATCTTCTGCTTCTCTTAGGCCCATACAATTTCTGTCCTTTATAGTGCATTTCTTTGCATGAAATGTTCCCTTGGTGTCTCTAATTTTCTTTAAGAGCTCTCTAGTCTTTCCCATTCTATTGTTTTCCTCTATTTCTTTGCAATGTTCACTTAAAAAGGACTTCCTTGGTGGCTCAGACTGTAAAGCGTCTGTCTACATGTGAGAGACCTGGGTTCCATCCCTGGGTCGGGAAGATTCCCTGGAGAAGGAAATGGCAACCCACTCCAGTACTCTTGCCTTGAAAAGCCCATGGATGGAGGAGCTTAGTGCAGGCTACTATCCATGAGGTCGCAGAGTTGAGCACAACTTAGCGACTTCACTTTCACTTTGGGGCTTCCCTGGTGGTGCAGAGGTTAAAGCGTCTGCCTGCAATGTGGGAGACCTGGTTTCGACCCCTGGGTCAGGAAGATCCCCTGGAGAAGGAAATGGCAACCCACTCCAGTATTCTTGCCTGGAGAACCCCATGGACGGAGGAGCTTAGTGGGTTACAGTTCACGGGTCGCAAAGAGTCGGACAGGACTGAGCAACTTCACTTTCACTTAAAAAGGTTTTCTTATCTTTCCTTGCTATTGGTTGGAACTCTTCATTCAGGTGGTTATATCTTTCTTTTTCTCCTTTGTCTTTCACTTCTTTGTTCAGCTCTTTGTAAGGCCTCCTTGGACAACCATTTTGCCTTTTTACATTTGTTTTCCTTGGGGATGATTTTGATCACTGCCTCCTGTACAATGTCATGAACCTCCACCCATAGTTCTTCAGGCACTCTATCAGATCTAATCCCTTGAATCAATTTGTTACTTTCACTGTATAATCGCAAGGAATTTTATTTAGGTCATACTTGAAAGGCCTGGTGGTTTTCTCTATGTTCTTCAATTTAAGTCTGCATTTTTCAATAAGGAGTTTTTGATCTGACAAACAACAGCTCTTGGTCTTGTTTTTGCTAACTGTAGAGATCTTCATCTTCAGCTACAAAAAATATAATCAATCTGATTTCAGTATTGACTATCTGGTGATGTCCATGTAGAGTCATCTCTTGTGTTGTTGGAAGAGAGTGCTATGACCAGTGCATTCTCTTGGGAAAATTCTGTTAGCCTTTGCCTTGCTTCATGTTGTACTCTAAGGCCAAGCCTGCCTGTTACTCCAGGTATCTCTTGATGGCCTACTTTTGCATTCCAGTCCCATTAATTAAAAAGACATCTTTTTCAGTGTTAGTTCTAGAAGTTCTTGTACATCTTCATAGAACCATTCAACCTCAACTTCATCATTAGTGGTTGGGTCGTAGACTTGACTTACTGTGATATTGAGTGGTTTACCTTGGAAATGAACAGAGATCATTCTGTTGTTTTTGAGATTGCACAAAAGTAATCATTTTGACTACTATTTATTCAATTTAACTTAGTTTTCTTATTAACTGTAATTTTCTGGTAATAAGTTGTATAATTTTCACAGTTGGTTTGGGTTTATATCATTCACATTTGCCATTTTGTCATATATTTTGCTTCCTCACAATATATTGCTATGATTTTTGGTTAAAAAAACAATTAGATGTCTAAAGATATTTGAATAATAAGGTAAAAGATTTTAAGATTTAAAGAGTAATGAAAAAGGTTTTATACTTTCTTCAAAATTGGGAAAGAAGTATGTCAAGGCTGTATGTTGTCACTCTGCTTATGTAACTTATGTGCAGAGTACATCATGCAAAATACTGGGCTGGGTGGATCACAAGCAGGAATCAAGATTGCCAGAAGAAATATCAACAACCTCAAATATGCAGATGCATTGCTTAGTCACCTCAGTCGTGTCCAACTCTTTGCGACCCCGTGAACCATGGCCTGCCAGGCTCCTCTGTCCATGGGATTCTCCAGGCAAGAGTACTGGAGTGGGTTGCCATTTCCTTCTCCATTGATAAAGTATGAAGCAAGTGAAGTGAATGAAGTCAAGTTGCTCAGTCATGTGACTCTTTGTGACCCCATGGACTGCAGCTCACTAGGCTCCTCCATCCGTGGGATTTTCCAGGCAAGAGTACTGGAGTGGGTTGCCATTTCCTCCTCCAGACAAATATGCAGATAATACCCCTCTAAAGGCAAAATGTGAAGAGGAACTAGAATCTCTTGTTGAGTATGAAAGACGAGAGTGCAGCAGCTGGCTTAAAACTCAACATTCACAAAACTAAGATCATGGCATCCAGTCCCATCACTCCATGGAAATAGATGAGGAAAAAGTGGAAACCATGGCAGATTTTATTTTCTTGGACTCTAAAATCACTGCAGGTTTTTCCAGTAGCCATGTACAAATGTGAGATTTGGACCATAAATAAGGCTGAGCACTGAAGAATTGATGCTTTCGAACTGTGATGTTGGAGAAGACTCTTGGACTATAAGGAGATAAAACCAGTCTTTCCTAAAGGAAATCAACCCTGAATATTCATTGGAAGGACTGATACTGAAGCTGAAGCTTCAATAGTTTGGCCTCCTGATGCAAAGAGACAACTCATTTGAAAATACCTTGATATACTGGGAAAGATTGAGGGCAGGAGGAGTCAGGAACAACAGAAGATGAGATGGTTGGTTGGCATCACTGGCTCAGTGGACATGAGTTTGAGCAAACTCCAGGAAACAGTGAAGGAGAGGGAAACCTGTTGTGCTTCAGTCCATGGGGTCACAAAGAGTTGGACACAACTTAGCTACTGAACAACAAATGTCTTTCTCATCTCTTGTCTTGTTTTCCCCTTGAGCAGGTCCAGATTCATCTTATATCTTCTTATATATTCCTTCTGCCTGATGGATTTCCTTTTTTATTTTTGGTAATGCTATTCTTCTGTTGATTTATTATTTCAGTTTTTGCATGTTTGGCAAGGTCTTTATTTTGCTATCATTTTTGAAAGACACTTAAATTGTGTTAAGAATTCTAAGGCAATGATTTTGCTTGAGTACTTTAATATCTGACCAATTGTCTTGTTGCTTCAAATAAGATGGATATTTCTGCCCATCTGTACATAATATATCCTTTTTTAATCTCCTTTTTAAGATTTCTTCTTCTTCTTTTTTTCCCCTAGTTTTCAAGAATTTGACTATGGTATGCTTTGGTCTGTTTTTTTCGTTTCCTGTGCTTGGATTTCCTGGCTTTTTGTATCCATAGATTAGATTTTAAACTTTTTAGTATAGATTTATAGATTTTAATATTGTTATTGCTGTTTAACAGTATTACCTGAGTTAACAGTTTCTAAAGCACATATTTTTTATTTCACACTTTTTGTGTGTTGAAGTCAAGGAAGGCTTAGCTGGGTTTTCTGCAAGATTTCAATCAAGGTATTACCCAAGGATATAGACTCACTGGGGCTTTCCAAGTGGCACAGTTGTAAGGAATATGCCTGACAATGCAGAAGATGTAAGAGATGTGAGTTCAATCCATGGGTTGGGAAAATTCCCTGGAGAAGGAAATGGCAACCCACTCCAGTATTCTTGTCTGGAAAATTCCATGGTCAAAGGAGCCTAGTAGGCTATACAGTCCACGGGATTACAGAGTTGGACACAACTGAGCACACACACGTGTAAACTCACTGAACCTCAACTAGGAGAAGAATCACTTTTAAGCTTATGTAGTTGTTGGTAGAATTCAATTCCTTATGGTTGTAGTACTGAATATTTTAGTTTCTTTTTGGCTGTGGGCCAGATACTACCCTCAATAATTTGTCTCAGTAACGTTAAGTCCTTCTAAAATAGCCAACAGCATCACCAAATTTAGCAAGGGAGAGAGTCTCAGAGTGGGACAAGTGCCATAATCCTATCTAACACAATCACAGAAGTTACATTTAATCACTCTTGCCACATTCTGTTGATTAAAACAAGTTGCATGACCCATTCATACAAGGAGAGTTCACAAAGAATTGTGAACACCAAAGGGTAGAGACATTAGGCCCAACTCTGAAACTGCGTGTCATACCTGGTAAGTTTTTAATTGGAGGTCAGACACCGTAAATATTACTTTGTTGAGACTTGGATTTTTCTGTATTCTATATTCCTCAGCTTTATTTTGAGACTGAGTTAAGTAATCTGGAAACAATATTGTTCTTTGGAGTCTTGCTTTTAAATTTCTAATACGTAGAACCAGACAGGCATTTATTCCAAGACAGCAGGCAACTCATCTGGGGGCAAGTTTGCTCCCAGAGGACATTTGGTAATGACTAAAGACACTAATTTTCCACAGTTTATTGTGATCCACACAGTCAAAGGCTTTGGCATAGTCAATAAGCAGAAATAGATGTTTTTCTGGAACTCTCTTGCTTTTTCCATGATCCAGCAGATGTTGGCAATTTGATCTCTGGTTCCTCTGCCTTTTCTAAAACCAGCTTGAACATCAGGCAGTTCACGGTTCACCTATTGCTAAAGTCTGGCTTGGAGAATTTTGAGCATTACTTTACTAGCATGTGAGATGAGTGCAACTGTGCCGTAGTTTGAGCATTCTTTGGCATTGCCTTTCTTTGGGATTGGAATGAAAACTGACCTTTTCCAGTCCTGTGGCCATTGCTGAGTTTTCCAAATTTGCTGGCATATTGAGTGCAGCACTTTGACAGCATCATCTTTCAGGATTTGAAATAGCTCCACTGGAATTCCATCACCTCCACTAGCTATGTTCATAGTGATGTTTTCTAAGGCCCATTTGACTTCACATTCCAGGATGTTTGGCTCTAGGTGAGTGATCATACCATCGTAATTATCTGGGTCGTGAAGATCTCTTTTGTACAGTTCTTCTGTGTATTCTTGCCACCTCTTCTTAATATCTTCTGCTTCTGTTAGGTCCATACCATTTCTGTCCTTTATTGAGCCCATCTTTGCATGAAATGTTCCCTTGGTATCTCTAATTTTATTGAAGAGATCTCTAGTCTTCCCCATTCTGTTGTTTTCCTCTATTACTTTGCATTGATCGCTGAGGAAGGCTTTCTTATCTCTTCTTGCTATTCTTTGGAACTCTGCATTCAAATGCTTATATCTTTCCTTTTCTCCTTTGCTTTTCACTTCTCTTCTTTTCACAGCTATTTGTAAGGCCTCCCCAGACAGCCATTTTGCTCTTCTGCATTGCTTTTTCTTATGGATGGTCTTGATCCCTGTCTCCTGTACAATGTCATGAACCTCTATCCATAGTTCATTAGGCACTCTATCTATCAGATCTAGTCCCTTAAATCTGTTTCTCACTTCCACTGTATAATCATAAGGGATTTGATTTAGGTCATACCTGAATGGTCTAGTGGTTTTCCCTACTTTCTTCAATTTAAGTCTGAATTTGGCAATAAGGAGCTCATGTTCTGAGCCACAGTCAGCTCCTGGTCTTGTTTTTGCTAACTGTATAGAGCTTCTCCATCTTTGGCTGCAAAGAATATAATCAATCTGATTTTGGTGTTGACAATCTGGTGATGGGAATCTGAAAGAGATGGGAATACCAGACCACCTGACCTGCCTCTTGAGAAACCTATATGCAGGTCAGGAAGCAACAGTTAGAACTGGACATGGAACAACAGACTGGTTCCAAATAGGAAAAGGAGTACGTCAAGGCTGTATATTGTCACCCTTATTTAACTTATATGCAGAGTACATCATGAGAAACTCTGGGCTGGAGGAAGCACAAGCTGGAATCAAGATTGCCGGGAGGAATATCAATAATCTCAGATATGCAGATGACACCACCCTTATGGCAGAAAGTGAAGAGGAACTAAAGAGCCTCTTGATGAAAGTGAAAGAGGAGAGTGAAAAAGTTGGCTTAAATACCTGCCTCTTGAGAAATCTGTATGCAGGTCAGGAAGCAACAGTTAAAACTGGACATGGAACAACAGACTGGTTCCAAATAGGAAAAGGAGTACGTCAAGGCTGTATATTGTCACCCTGCTTATTTAACTTATATGCAGAGTACATCATGAGAAATGCTGGACTGGAAGAAACACAAGCTGGAATCAAGATTGCTGGGAGAAATATCAATAATCTCAGATATGCAGATGACACCACCCTTATGGCAGAAAGTGAAGAGGAACTAAAGAGCCTCTTGATGAAAGTGAAAGAGGAGAGTGAAAAAGTTGGCTTAAAGCTCAACATTCAGAAAACGAAGATCATGGCATCTGGTCCCATCACTTCATGGGAAATAGATGGGGAAACAGTAGAAACCGTGTCAGATTTTAGTTTTTTGGGCTCCAAAATCACTGCAGATGGTGATTGCAGCCATGAACTTAAAAGATGCTTACTCCTTGGAAGAAAAATTATGATCAACCTAGGTAGCATATTGAAAAGCAGAGACATTACTTTGCCGACTAAGGTCCATCTAGTCAAGGCTATGGTTTTTCCAGTGATATGTATGGATGTGAGAGTTGGACTGTGAAGAAAGCTGAGCGCCGAAGAATTGATGCTTTTGAACTGTGAACTGTGGTGTTAGACAAAACTGAGAGTCCCTTGGACTGCAAGGAGATCCAACCAGTCCATTCTAAAGCAGATCAGCCCTGGATGTTCTTTGGAAGGAATGATGCTAAAGCTGAAACTCCAGTACTTTGGCCACCTCATGCGAAGAGTTGACTCATTGGAAAAGACTCTGATGCTGGGAGGGATTGGGAGCAGGAGGAAAAGGGGATGACAGAGGATGAGATGCCTGGATGGCATCACCAACTCAATGGACGTGAGTTTGAGTGAACTCTGGGAGTTGGTGGTGGACAGGGCAGCCTGGTGTGCTGCGATGCATGAAGTTGCAAAGAGTCGGACACGACTGAGTGACTGAACTGAACTGAAAGACATTAATACACTGAGAACTATTGCTACTGGCACGTATTAAGTTGAGGCCAATGATGCTGTTAAACAATGAGGAATAACTCCAAAATAGAAGTACCACTAAGTGAGAAGTCCCAACGTATATGAGGCACTTAGGACAATATTTTGCACTGAATATGTTTCCAGTAGTACTGAGGTTAAGAAATGCAGGTCTACAGCTAAATCTGTATTAACACAAAATCCTTATAGATAGCCTGTCTATGCGGAAAAGGCAGTGGCACCCCACTCCAGTCCTCCTGCCTGGAAAATCGCATGGACAGAGGAGCCTGGGGGGCTGCAGTCCATGGGGCGCTAAGAGTCAGACGTGACTGAGCGACTTCACTTTCACTTTTCACTTCCATGCATTGGAGAAGGAAATGGCAACCCACTCCAGTGCTCTTGCCTGGAGAATCCCAGGGACGGGGGAGCCTGGTGGGCTGCCGTCTGTGGGGTCACACAGAGTCAGACACAACTGAAGCGACTTAGCAGCACCAGCAGCCTACCTATGACCTATAAATGCTGTGTTAACACAGTATTAACACAAAATCCTTATAGATAGTCTACCTATGACCTATAATTACCTGGTTTTACTCTTTGGGAAAAACAAGAAATATTTCTAGGCAAATGTGAGCTCTAGATATTTTTCTCTCTAATCCTTAAAATGGTTCTTTTCACTACCCTGGCACATTCCTCACACATATATGCTGGTGAATACTTAGAAGTCTATAAGAGCACCTTCCAAAGATCTTTGGAAATCTGTCTCTGATTAACCCTGTTATTTGGCTCTGCAAACTTCAGCCACTTTGTCCTCCCTGGATTCCCAGCCCTGTCTTCTCCTCTCAGAGACAATGCTGAGTTCTCACTCCAGTTAGCCGGGCAATTAGTTAGCAACTAGCTGGGTGAGCATAGGGCTTATCTCAATGTTTCTCTCCTTTAAAGGATTACTGTCCTTTATCACCAGGTCATGGAAATCAAGATGTCTTACAAATTAACTGTCAGTTTACATCAATCATTTTTATTTTTAATTTAAATGTAATTGATATATAACATTTGTATTTGTTTTAGGTATACAACATAATGATTTAATATATGCATGCCTTGTGAAATGATTACCACAATAAATTTAGGTAATATCCATCACCATATATTAATACAATTTGTGTCTGTGTGGTGAGAACTTTTTGAGATTGCTTTCTTAGCAACTTTCAATATACAATACTGTATTGTTAACTGTTATCATTGTGCTATGCATTAATTCCCAGGACATATTTATCTTGTAACTGGAAATTTGTAACTATTAACCACCTTCACCCATTCCCCACCACAAACCTCTGGCAAACACGAATCTGTTCTTGATATTTAATATAAAAATTTTCTTAGATTTCATACACAAATAATATCATACAGTGCTTAACTTTCTCCATCTGACTCATTTCCCTAGGCATAACACCCTCAAAGTCCATTCATGTTGTTGTAAATGCAAGAGTTCCTTCTTTTCTATGGCTGTATTATTCCATTCTCTCTCTCTTTCTCTCTCTCTGTCTCATTGTTTCTAGCTGGAAGGTAAATCTGCTCCCATTTGCCCCATCTAGCTCAGAGGGGAAGCATTCTCTGAATGTTTTGTTTTGTATTAGATATCTTGTATGAGGGAACAGTAGAGACAGTGTCCTCCTATCTAAGGGTCCTGGCTAATTGTTGCCTTAGCTGCTACTTTGTTGTTTAGTCACTAAGTTGTATTTGACTCTTTTGCGACCCCATAGACTGTAGCCCACCAGGCTCCTCTGTCCATGAGATTTCCCAGGCAAGAGTACTGGATTGGATTGCCATTTCCTTCTCCAGGGGATATTCCCAACCCAGGGATGGAACCCACATCTCCTGCATTGGCAGGCAGATTCTTTACCACTGAGTCACCAGGGAAGCCTGGCTGCTTTATTTTAGTCAATTTCAATTCCTTACTGGTTGAAAATACAGGCACTGAATTCCAAATTATTTTTTCTTTTAAAATATCATGGCTATTACAGTGCATGTTTAATAAAAAACAAAATGGACATGGAATACATGACTCTCTGTCATAAATCCCAGATGCAAAATCTTTTAAGATTTAGTGTATTTTTCTCCTTTTTCTTTCTCTCAGTGTGTGCATGTGGACATTACACATTTCCACATCAAAGTTTGGCTACCTGTGAGTTTTTGGTGTCATGTAAATTACTTCACTGTCAACTTTCTCATTTTGGTTTTTTGTTGAAACTGGCTTCAAAGGACTATTTTGTCACCAATTCTTAGTAAATCTGTTAAAGTTTTCCAATCTCTTAATTAATACTTTATTTCCTTATATGGCTCCTTTGCATAATAAAATGTACCTTGATTCATTGCAAGGACATTGGAAAGCAATCAAATATAGTAGGAAACATCTATTTTTAATCACCTCTGGAAACTACTACCACTAATTTTGCTTTGTTAAATAGCTGTTTAAATTAAAATGATCATCTTGTAACTAAATTTCGATCTGCCTTTGTTAAAACTTGAAATATCAAGTGTCTGCAGATGTATAGAACAGCCTTTTGGACTCTGTGGGAGAGGGAGAGGGTGGGATGATTTGGCAGAGTGGCAGTGTAACATGTATGATATCATAAGTGAAATGAATCGCCGGTCTAGGTTCGATGCAGGATGCAGGATGCTTGGGACT
>SJXQ01001908.1:58167-147851 GCA_006408695.1 Aepyceros melampus
TTGTAAAGCAAAACAAACTAAAAAATAAAAACTAATTAAAAAAAACAAACTAAAAAATAAAAATTAATTAAAAAAAGAAATATCAAGTGTCTGTATCCATTGACTTCTGATGAATTATAGTTTATGAAACATTGCTAAAACTGTGAACTCTTTCTTGCTCACAGTTTTATTCAAATTTTAGTATTCATAAATGAGGACACTGAGGCAGAGAGAGGTAAAGGAGCTGGCTTAAGGTCTTTTTATTGCCAAGGGGCAAGTCAGGATTCAAACACAGGGAGTCTGTCTCCAGTCTGTGCTTGTCCAGGGAAAAGTAGCCTCTGAAATAAGGAGAAGCAGCATGATAGAACAGGAGGAGCACAGAGCAGGGAGTTTGCTGCTGTATAAATTTGTAAAAGCAACTTACCCTCTCTGGGTCTCGTTTTCTGATCTGTAAAATTGGAGGGGTTTGGTTTAAATGCCTGTCTAAGACAGTATAATATTTTAGGTTCTGCAGACCATTTCACAACTATCAACTACTGTTGTAGGATGAAAGCAGCCACAGACAATACAGAAGTGAATGAGCATGGCTATGTGTCAACAAAACTTTATTTACAAAAAATATGAGGCAGACTGGATTTGGCCCATGGGCTGTAGATTTCCCTGCTTTCATCTATAATAATATTTAAAGTTATTTACTTTCTTCCAATATGTCCTAAGACAGAACATCATAACGAAAAAAGTGATCCTAGATTTTATGTTTTAAATTTCTAATTAACTGTTTCTTAGATTAGAACCATAACTGGTAAGTTACTCAAAATTCCGGTTTGGAAATCACAGCATTGTCATTTACTAGGTTAAATGATTCTGATCGGGTCATTTGACTATTCTGAGACTTGGTTTCTTTGCAGAATGACAATGATGATATTTAACCTGCGTAAGTTTTTATGGGGATTAAGTCAGATAATATTTGTGAGTGTGTTTTGAAAATATCACTTTCACGGTATTTGTTCTGTGTTGACTCTCCCACAGGAGTACCAGTTCATATAGGGCTCAGTAATGGTATGCTCTGGGCATCTTATTTTGTCACGTTCCTTCTGATGTTTTTAATTATCATCTGTATACTGTGCGTGATTTTATGTGTCAAGGCAAGTATCTGAATGCATCATGCTGCAGCTACACGTTGAGAGGGATAAAATAATTGTGGGTGGGAGCTGTGAGGTTTGGGTTGCAAAAGAATAGATGTGTTTATCATTGACCCTCTGGGGAATTTAGAAGCTGCTCAGTCTATCAGCAGACACAAACCATTGATCCCTTCTGTGGGAAATGAGTTATTTAGTTAAATTTTGCCATTTCACTTGGGGGTACGGAAATGTTTTAAGGCTGTTTTATTTCACCTCCTTGTTTTCCTGTGATACCACTTCCAGTGTGACTAAACTGGTTTCACAATTGTATTGTAGATTGTACCTATAGTTGTCCTCAAAAACAGTGACCCGTCCCTCATCTTTGTCTTTCTCCTGTGTTTTGTTGTGGCCACCATAAACTTCGGCTTTCTGATTACCACATTCTTCAGTAGAAGTGAGTACAAGACTCCCTCTGTGAAACATTTTAACTGTTTCAATTGACTAAGAGAGGATTTTATATGGTAGTTTCTTCTAAGTTTTAGTTGCCACTTCATATAGAGCCTCTGCTTGCATTCTAAATTTGTCGAAAAATATACATGTCATATAAACATGAAATGATTTGAGAGGAAGGGCAAAAATTAGTGAAAATTACTATATTAATAGCATAGGATGCATGGGAAAAGAGAATAAAAATCAACATAAGATCATATGTGACAAGAGGATATAAACTAAAATATGGTCATGTGAAATCATTTATTTATTCATTCACTCATTCAGTGAAGTCTTTGGATCACTTATCATATACCAGGAACATTATCAAATATACCAAAAAAAAAAAAAAAAAGAATTTTCTGCCCTGTTCTCACTTACAAGAGGGATGTATGACAGAATAAATTCAAACTGAAAAACAAACCTTCACCGTTTTTTGGCTTTTATATCTATATCTAAACAATTAAAATATTGCCTTCTTTCAACCATGTAGGGCACGAGTACCATGAAGCAAATGTTCTATGGTAGAGAAATTTGTATTTTTATTGTTTTCAGCAGCAACACTGCTGTTGGCTTGTTCTTACAAAATAGAGCAAATAACTACCCTCTACCACAGAGCACAGGAAAGCTATGGGTGGAGAGAATTATGCCAAAGTAAGCCTGAAGATAGTGGCAGTGGTTTAGTCACTAAGCTGTGTCTGACTCTTGCCACCCCACGCTCTGTCGCCTGCTAGGAGTCTCTGTCCATGGGAATTCCCAGGCAGGAATACTGGTGTGTGTTGCTTGAAGGTGACATGCCAAAGAGTAACATAAAGTAGGCCAATATCAGTGAATGACTTACTTGCCTAAAACAAGTATATCCCTGGGTCAGAAAGATCCCCTGGAGAAGGAAATGGTGAGCCATTCCAATACTCTTGCCTGGGGAATTCCATGGACAGAGGAGCCGGGCAGCCTAGAGTCCATGGGATCGCAAAGAGTCAGACACGACTGAGCAGCTAACTTTCACTTTTCATGGTACAAATCACTCTGACTCAGATGACTCTCTTTGATGATTTTGTTGTCAGTCTTTTAGTGTATTTTTATAAAATATAATAAGTAAAAATTTGAAATATAAGACAGAGTATTGAGAAAGTGACTAAAACTTTTCAGTTTCAAAAATTCCAAAATAAATGGTAATTAGGTAGGTATATTCTTATGATGTGATGAGGGATTTTGTACTTCTAGAAGTTATTAAGCTAAGGGGTCATAAATAAAAAATAAAAAGGCAAGATTTTATAAACATAAGGATCAATTCTTCTTTAGATAAGTAAATATTCACATCATTGTATAAGAAAGAGCAAATTCCAGAAAAGTTCCTTCCTCATGCTACTCATCCATTCATTCAAGCAAGCAAGCAAAATATTTATTAAACAACTACTCTCTGTTAAGCACTGCTTAAATGCTGATGATACAGTGATGAACAACACTGGTAACAGTGTGAACAAGGCAATTTCTCTTCTAGAGTTTACATTTTAGAGCTCTTTTGTAGTAAAATAGGGGTATTTCTACTCCGAGAGTTTGTATGTTATGTACTGACTATGTTTTCTATCTTACATTTCAGCTACATTGGCTGTTTCTATTGGAGGTTTCCTCTTTTTCCTTTCCTTCTTTCCATTTGTATTAGTCATCACCATGTATGGAATGTTGAGCCACGTGGGGAAGCTGGCTTCCTGTCTCCTTTCAAATGTTGCAGTAGCTTTGGGGATTAATACTATAAGCAACTTGGAAATAAAGGGTGAGTTTTTTCTTTATAAAAAATGTACTTTGATGATTTGATTCCTAGGAAGAAAATGTAGATGATCTGGGATTGGCAGTATAGTAAGTGGAAAGTGGGTAAAAGGAAACTTTAGTGTCTCTTAAATATTTTTCCTGGTTTGTACTATTTTATCATAAAAATGATATTTATATACTATATATGTATACAGTATATATAAATTTATACATGAAATATATACATGTAAATGTATATACAAATGTTTCTTTGTTTTCATGCCTTTATATCAGTGGCCTATCTGGGGGAAAATTTTGCTACCTAGGGAACATTGACAATGTCTAGAGATATTTCTGGTTCTAATTGTCATAACTGGTGGAGGAGTGCTACTGATATCTAGTGGGTAGCAGTCAGAGATGTTATTAAACATCCCACAAAGTACAGGACTACTGCTGATATAATTACCTAGGTCTAAATCTCAATAGCACCAAAGCTGAAGACATTCTGTTCATTATCTATATATTAAAATATATGAGTTCACACTGTTACAGCTAGTTTCAATTTAATAGCAATTTCCTGGCAGTCCAGTAGTATGGACTCTGCATTTTCACTGCTGAGGGCCTGATTCAGTACCTAGTGGGGAACTAATACCCCACAAGTCATACAGTTCTTCCTACCAAAATAAGTTCTTCCTACCTTTTTCAATTTCTTATATTTATTTCCCTTTCCAACCATGAGAAATCTGACCCCACCATTGTCAAAATAACTATTAAGTTGCTCAATTTTGCAATACTCATAAATGCTTGCAGAAATGTTGATCTACTCCATTGTAAAGAACTAACAGTTTAAGTATGGTGATTGCTTGCAAATCTTTTTACGTTTACTCTGAGTCTAGGTAGTCAAAGTACTGTGCTCAAAAATTATTTAGATTAGTATTTCTTATTACTTTCAGTGGCTCAGTTGTGTCTGACTCTTTGCAACCCTATGTACTGTAGCCCACCAGGCTCCTCTGTTCATGGGATTCTCCAGGCAAGAATCCTGGAGTGGGTTGCCTTTTCCTTCTCCAGGTGACCTTCCCGACCCACAGATCGATTCTAGGTCTCCTGCATTGCAGGCAGATTCTTTACCATCTGAGTTACCAGGGAAGTCTTACTTTTAGTGTGGTTATGTTATTCTTTTGAAATATGGATATGTACATCTGTTTCTGCCACATTTCTAATCTCACCATCATTGCTTATTTAATATAAATTTCTAAATATGTAGATATTAACACAGATTTTTAAAAGTAAAATCTTAGAAAATGAAGTATACTCAGATAAAAATCATTCCCACCACGTACCAGTACTTTGTTCCCTTGTAGGTAAGTCTTATTTATTTCTGTTTTATCTTTTCTGTGATTTATATTCTAAGAAGATTAACAATACTGTATATTTTCATATTTATCTCACTTTTAACTAAAATTATTGGTGTAATGTATACACATTTACAATGTGCTTTTTTTCAGCCAACAATATATTCTAGAAATCTTTCCCTATGAATACAGATATATTTATTATTTTTTACAGATAAATTGTGTAGATGTGGCATAGTTCATTCAAATAATCAACTATGCATGAACATTTAGGAGATTTACAATATTTTTAAAAATTAATTAATTTTAATTGGAGGAAAGTTACAATATTGTGATGATTTTTGCCATACATCAGCATGAGTCAGCCATGGGTATATGTGTGTCTCCCCATTCTGAACCCTCTCCTAATTCCCTCCCCAACTATCCATCTGAGTAGTTGCAGAGCTCTGGCTTTGGGTACCCTGCCTTATGCATTGAACGTCTTTGGTCATCTATATGGTAAAATCCATGTTTCAAAGCCATTCTCTCAAATTATCCCACCCTCACCTTCTCCCACTGAGATCAAGAGTCTGTTCTTTATATTTGTATCTGTTTTGCTGCTCTGCACATTGGGTCATTGGTACCATCTTTATAAATTCCATATATATGCATTAATATACAGTATTTGTATTTCTCTTTCTGACTCTCTGCACTCTGTATAACAGGCTACAGTTTCATCAACCTCATTAGAACTGACTCAAATGTGTTCTTTTTTATTGCTGAGTAATATTTCACTGTGTATATGTACCACAACTTCCTTATCCATTCATCTGCCAATTGACATCTAGGTTGCTTCCATGTCCTAGTTATTGTAAATAGTGCTGCAATAAACATCGGGGTACATGTGTCTCTTTCACTTCTGGTTTCCTCAAGGTGTCTGCCCAACAGTGAGATTGCTATGTCATATTACAGTTCTAGTCCCACACTTAAAGGAGTCTCCACACTTTTCTCCATAGTGGCTGTACTAGTTTGCATTCCCACCAACAGTGCAAGAGGGTTCTCTTTTCTTAACACCCTCTCCAGCATTTATGGTTTGTAAACTCTTTGATGACGGCCATTCTGACCAGCCTAAGATGATACCTCTTTGTGGTTCTGATTTGAATTTCTCTAAAAATGAGTGAAATTGAGCATCTTTTCATGTATTTATTAGCCATCTGTGTGTCTTCTTTGGAGAAATATCTGTTTAATTCTTTTGCCAATTTTTGATTGGGTGGTTCATTTTTCTTGGGCTTCATGAGCTGTTTGTATATTCTGGAAATTAATTTTTTGTTATTTGTTTCATTTGCTATTATTTTCTCCCGTTCTGAACTCGTTCTATGAGGCCACCATCACCCTGATACCAAAACCAAAGATGCCATGAAAAAAAGCAAACTGCACAGCAATATCATTGATGAACATAGATGAAAAACCCTCAACAAATTGTAGCAAACAGAATCCAACAACATATTAAAAAGACTATACATCATGATCAAGTGTGCTTTATTCCAGGGATGAAAGGATTCTTCGACATTCATAAATCAATCAACATGATACACCATATTAACAAATTGAAAGATAAAAGCCATATGATTATTTCAATTGATGCAGATAAAGCCTTTGACAAAATTCAACACTCATTTATGATATACCAGAAAGCAGGCAGAGAAGGGACATACCTCAACATAATAAGAGCCACATACGACCGATCCACAGCAAACATCTTCAATGGCAAAAAACTGAAAGCATTTACTCTACAATCAGGAACAAGACAAGGGTATCCACTCTAACCACTACTATTCAACATAGTTCTGGAAGCCTTAGCCACAGAAATTAGAGGAAAAAAGGAAATAAAAGGAATCCAGATTGGAAAAGAAGAATCTCTTATTGTTTGCAGATGACATGATCCTCTACCTAAAAAACCCTAAAGATGCCACCGGAAAATTACTAGACCTAAACAATGAATATAGTAAAGTTGCAGGATGTAAAACTAATACACAGAAATCTCTTGCATTCCTATACACTAACAATGAAAAATATAAAGAAAAACTAAGGAATGAATCTCATTCAACATTGCAATGAAAAGAATAAAATATTTAGGAATAAACTTACCTAAGGGAACAAAAGACCAGAAAACTATAAAACACTGATTATATTATATGAAAAAATCAAAGATGACACAAATAGATGGAAAAATGCACCATGTTCATGGATTAGAATAATCAATATAGTGAAAATGAGTATAATACCTAAAGCAATCATAGATACAACACAAAACCTATCAAACTAACAGAGCTAGAACAAATAATTTTACAATTTATATAAAAGCACAAAAGACCCTGAATAGTCAAAGAAATCTTGAGAAATAAGAATGGAACTAGAGGAATCAATCTTCCTGACTTCAGACTATACTACAAAGCTACAGTCATCAAGAGAGTGTATTACTGGCGAAAGACAGAAATATAGATCAGTGGAACAAAATCAAAAACCCAGAGATAAATCCATGCACCTATGGACACCTTATATTTGAAAGGTAAAAATATATAATGGAGAAAAGATAGTCTCTTCAACAAGTGGGGCTGGGAAAACTGGTCAACTACATGTGAAAGAATGAAACTAGAACACTTTCTAATACCATACACAAAAATAAACTCAAAATGGATTAAAGACCTAAATGTAAGACCAGAAAATATAAAACTCTTAGAGGAAAACATAGGCAGACCACTCTTTGACATAAATCACAGCAAGATCCTCTATTACCATCTCCCAGAGTAATGGAAACAAACAAACAAACAAAAAAACAAATAGGACCTAATTAAATTAAAATATTTTGTACAATGAAGAAACTTTAAGCAAGGTGAAAAGACAACCCTCGGAATGGGAGAAAATAATAGTAAAGACTTAATCTCCAAACTATACAAGGAGCTCAAGTAGCTCAATACCAGAAAAACAAACAACCCAATCAAAACATGGGCAAAAGAACTAAACAAACATTTCTCCAAAGAAGATACAGATGGCTAACAAACACATGAAAAGAGGCTCAACATCACTCATTATTAGAGAAATGCAAATAAAAACTAAAATGAGGTATCATCTCACACGAGTCAGAATGGCCATCATCAAAAAGTTTATAAACAACAAATGCTGGAGAGAGTGTGTGGAAAGGGGAACCCTCTTACACTGTTGGTGGAAATGCAAACTGGTACAACCACTATGGAGAACAGTGTGAAGACTCCCAAAAAAACTGGCAATAGAAGTGCCATACAACCCAGTAATTCCACTACTGGGCATACACCCTGAGGAAAGCAGAATTGAAAGAGACACATGTACCCCAGTGGTCATTGCAGCACTATTTACAATAGCTAGGGCATGGAAGCAACCTAGATATCCATTGGTAATGGATGGATAAGGAAGTTGTGGTACATATACACAGTGGACTATTACCCAGCTATAAAAAGCAATGCATTTTCACTCTAATGAGGTGATGAACTTGAGGCCTATTGCTTTTTCAGTGATCCAGCAGATGTTGGAACAGTTTTCAGTTCAGTTCAGTTCAGTCGCTCAGTCGTGTCCGACTCTTTGCGACCCCATGAATCGCAGTACACCAGGCCTCCCTGTCCATCACCAACTCCCGGAGTTCACTCAGACTCATGTCCATTGAGTCGGTGATGCCATCCAGCCATCTTATCCTTGGTCGTCCCCTTCTCCAGTTTTAGGTTTATAAAAAATTGAACAGAGAGTACTGAGAGTTCCTGTATAGCCTTTAACACAGAGTTTCCTTCATGATTATTTTTATGTTGAAGTATAGTTGACTTACAATATCATAGTTGTTTCAGGTGTACAACACAGTGATTCAATATTTTTATAGATTATATTCCATTACAAGATTTTATAAAATAGTGGTTATATTCACTGTGCTATTTGATGTACCCTGGTAGCTTATCTATTTTATATATAATAGTTTGTACCTCTTAAACCCCAACCCCTTATTCCTCTATCCCCTTTCCTCTCCCCACTGGTAACCACAAGTTTTTTCTCTTTAAGCCTGTTTCTGTTTTTGTATGCTCATTAGATTGTTTTTAGATTTCATATATAAGTGATAACATACAGCAATTTTCTTTCTGACTTATTTCATTATGTATAATACCCTCCAGTCCATCCTGTTGTAGCAAATGGTCAAATTTCATTTTTTTATGGCTAATATTTCATTGCATGTATCGATATGTGTACCATTCTTTATCTATTCATCATTAGTGGATACTTAGGTTGCTTCCACATCTTGGCTATAATAATGCTGCAGTAAATAATGCTGCTACAAACAATGGGGCATGTGTATCTTTTTAAATTAGCATTTTTGTTTTCTTTGGCTATATACTCATAAGTGGCATTGATGGATCACATGGTAGTTCTCATTTTAGTTTTTGAGGGACCTCCATACTGCTTTCCATGCAGGGTGTACCAATTTACATTTCCACCAACAGTGTACTGAAATTCCTTTTCACCATCCTCACCAATATTTGTTGTTTGTAGTCTAGCTGTGACCTTTTCTTTTCCACTTTGAGAACTTTCTTTAACATTTGTTATACAGTTGGTTTGATAATGCTGAATTATTTTAGGTTTTGTTTGCCTATAAAGATCTGATTTCTCCATCAAATATGAATGAGAGCCTTGTTTTCTAGAGGATTCTTGATGGCAGGTTTTTCACTTTCATTGCTGTTTTTTATTTGTAATAATCTATGATTTTATTTGCCTTTAACAATAGACAAAACTGTTAACTCACATGCCATTTGAACAGAAAACACCATATTCAAATGCATCACATTTTCTAGTCTTTGTCACCATCTTCCAGCATTCTATTTTGACAGTTAAATTGAAATGTGCTTTCCATTCCATAGAACTTTTTAAGCATGAATTTTTTAATTTTCTTACAACAAAATCTACAAAAGTATATAATAGCAAATATTAGCTGTAGTTATTTTAAATTATTGTTACTATTATTATTTTTAGCGTTCTTCTTAAAAGAGATAAGGAAACTGAATGGTTAAGTGAATTGTTTAAAATTCCTCAGTTTGTAACAGGAACAGAACACAGTGTTGAATCCACATCCCTTGTTTTAAACATTCAAAATATACTAGTTGGCTATGAAATTGGAGTTAAATGAAATAATAGCATAACACTCATTACGTTGTGTAACTCTTGTCTTCTGGAAAACTGTAATCTATGTTTCTCAGTGCCATTGTTGATCTAGATAAAACACATACACCTACTCCAGAAACACTGAAGAAAAACAGGCACAGACAGTAGGCAATAAAATGCATATGTGCTAACAGCAAAAAGAAATATTTGGAAGAATTACAAGCTAAATTTATTATATAATTATTAGTCATATAAAGTTTTCACCTTCTAAAGAGTGGAATCTTCAAGTAAGATTCAAACTTCAGATCATTTGGGAGAAGGTCAAACAGTAAAGTGAAGCGAATTAGGAGCAGTGGAGTTGTGCTCTTAGGCTAGATGTTGCTGCCTTGGATAAGTTAAAGCCACTATAGACTAATTACTTCATTTAAAATGTTTTTAATTTAATATATTTATTTTAGTTGGAGACTAATTGCTTTACAATATTGTAGTGGTTTTTGCCATACATTGACATGAATCATGCTCAAAATTCTCCAAGCCAGGCTTAAGCAGTACGTGAACCATGAACTTCCAGATGTTCAAGCTGGTTTTAGAAAAGGCAGAGGAACCAGAGATCAAATTGCCATCATCCGCCGGATCATGGAAAAAGCAAGAGAGTTCCAGAAAAACATCTATTTTTGCTTTATTGACTATGCCAAAGCCTTTGACTGTGTGGATCACAATAAACTGTGGAAAATTCTGAAAGAGATGGGAATCCCAGACCACCTGACCTGCCTCTTGAGAAACCTATATGCAGGTCAGGAAGCAACAGTTAGAACTGGACATAGAACAACAGACTGGTTCCAAATAGGAAAAAGAGTACATCAAGGCTGTATATTGTTACCGTGCTCATTTAACTTATATGCAGAATACATCATGAGAAACCCTGGGTTGGAGGAAGCACAAGCTGGAACCAAGATTGCTGGGAGAAATATCAATAACCTCAGATATGCAGATGACACCACCCTTATGGCAGAAAGTGAAGAACTAAAGAGCCTCTTGATGAAAGTGAAAGAGGAGAGTGAAAAAGTTGGCTGAAAGCTCAACATTCAGAAAACTAAGATCATGGCATCCCTTCCCATCACTTGATTGCAAATAGATGGGGAAACAGTGGAAACAGTGTCAGACTTTATTTTTCTGGGGTCCAAAATCACTGCAGATGATGATTGCAGCCATGAAATTAAAAGACACTTACTCCTTGGAAGGAAAGTTATGACCAACTTAGACAGAATATTAAAAAGCAGAGACAGTACTTAGTTAACAAAGGTCCGTCTAGTCAAGGCTATGGTTTTTCCAGTGGTCATGTATGGATGTGAGAGTTGGACTATAAAGAAAGCTGAGCACAGAAGAATTGATTTTTTTGAATGTGGTGTTGGAGAAGACTCTTGAGAGTCCCTTGGGCTACAAGGAGATTCAACCATCCTAAAGGAGATCAGTCCTGGGTGTTCATTGGAAGGACTGATGTTGAAGCTGCAACTCCAATAATTTGGCCACCTGATATGAAGAACTGACTCATTTTGAAAAGACCCTGATGCTGGGAAAGATTGAGGGCGGGAGGAGAAGGGAACAACAGAGGATGAGATGGTTGGATGGTATCACTGACTCAATGGACATGGGTTTGGGTGGACTCTGGGAGTTGGTGATGCACAGGGAGGCCTGGCATGCTGCAGTTCATGGGGTCACAAAGAGTTGGACACGACTGAGCGACTGAACTGAACTGACATGAATCAGCCATGGGTGTAATGTGTTCCCCATCCTGAAACCCCTCCCACTTCCCTCCCGATTCCATCCTTCAGGGTTGTCCCATTGCACCGGCTTTGAGTGCCCTGTTTCATGCATTGATCTTGCACTAGTGATCTGTCTCACATATGGTAATATACATGTTTCAATGCTGTTCTCTCAAATCATCCCACCCTCTCCTTCTCCCACAGAGTCCAAAAGTCTGTTCTTTATATCTGTTTCTCTTTTGCTATCTTGCATATAAGGTGGTCATTACCATCTTTCTAAATTCCATATATACACATTAATGTACTGTATTGGTGTTTTTCTTTCTGACTTACTTCACTCTGCATCATAGGTTCCAGTTTCATCCACCTCTCAAACTGATTTAAATTCATTCTTTTTAATAGCTGGGTAATATTCCATATTATATATATATATATATATATATATATATATATACACACACACACACCACAGCTTTCTTATCCATTCATCTGCTGATAGACATTTAGGTTGCTTCCATGTCCTAGTTACTGTAGACTGTGCTGTGATGAACATTGGAGTACACATGTCTCTTTTAATTCTGGTTTCCTCAGTGTGTATGCCCAGCAGTGGGATGGTAGTGTTGTATGATAAAAATTAGACTAAGAAATATTGTTGTTTTGTGTTCAGTCACTAAATTGTGTCTGACTCTTTGCAACTTCATGGACTGAAGGCTCCTCTGTCCTACACTATTGCCCAGAGTTTGCTCAAATTCTTGTCCATTGAGTTGGTGATGTGATGTAATCATCTCATCCCCTACCACCCCTTCTCCTTTTGCCTTCAGTCTTTCCTAGCATCAAGGTCTTTTCCAATGAGTTGCCTTTTCACATCAGATAGCCAAAGTTTTGAAATTTCAGCTTCAGCATCAGTCTTTCCAAATGAATATTCAGTTGATTTCCTTTAGGATTGACTGGTTTGATCTTGCAGTTCAAGAGACTCTCAAGAGTCTTCTCTGCCCCCACAATTCAAAAACATTCATTCTTTGGTACTCAACTTTCTTTACAGGCTAACTCTCACATCCATACATGACCACTGGAAAAACCATAGCTTTGACTATACAGATCTTTGTTGTCAAATTATGTCTGCTTTTTAATACATTGTCTAGATTTGTCAAAACTTTCCTTCCAAGGAACAAGCCTCTTTTAATTTCATGGCTGCAGTCACCATCTGCCATGATTTTGGAGCCCAAGAAAATAAAATATATCACAGTTTTCACTTTTCCCCCTTCTATTTGCCATGAAGTGATGGGGCCAGATGCTATGATCTTAATTTTTTGAATATTGAGTTTCAATCCAGCTTTTCACTCTTCTCTTTCACCCTCATCAAGAGACTCTTTAGTTTCTCTCCACTTTCTGCCATTATAGTGGTATCATCTGCATATCTGAGGTTGTTGATATTTCTCCTGGCAACCTTGATTCAGAATTGCACTCATCTCACACGCTAGTAACGTAATGCTCAAAATTCTTCAAGTCAGGCTTTAGCAATATGTGAACCAAGAACTTCCAGATGTTCAAGCTGGTTTTAGAAAAGGCAGAGGAACCAGAGATCAAATTGCCAACATCCTCTGGATCATGGAAAAAGCAAGAGAGTTCCAGGAAAACATTTATTTCTGTTTTATTGACTATGCTAAAGCATTTGACTGTCTGATAACAATAAACTGTGGAAAATTCTGAAAGACATGGCAATATCAGACCACCTGACCTGCCTCTTGAGAAACCTATATGCAAGTCAGGAAGCAACAGTTAGAACTGGACATGGAACAATAGACTGGTTCCAAATAAGAAAAGGAGTATGTTAAGGCAGTATATTGTCACCCTGGTTATTTAACTTATATGCAGAGTACATCATGAGAAACGCTGGGCTGGAGGAAACAGAAGCTGGAACCAAGATTGCTGGGAGAAATATCAATAACCTCAGATATGCAGATGACACCACCCTTATGGCAGAAAGTGAAGAGGAACTAAAGAGCCTCTTGATGAAAGTGAAAGAGGAGAGTGAAAAAGTTGGCTTAAAGCTCAACATTCAGAAAACGAAGATCATGGCATCTGGTCCCATCGCTTGATGGCAAATAGATGAGGAAACAGTGGAAACAGTGTCAGACTTTATTTTTCTGGGGTCCAAAATCACTGCAGATGGTGATTGCAGTCATGAACTTAAAAGACGCTTAGTCCTTGGAAGGAAAGTTATGACAACCTGGACAGCATATTTAAAAGCAGAGACAGTACTTAGTCAACAAAGGTCCATCTAATCAAAGCTATGGTTTTTCCAGTGGTCATGAATGGATGTGAGAGTTGGACCTAAAGAAAGCTGAGCATGGAAGAATTGATGCTTTTGAACTGTGTGTTGGAGAAGACTCTTGAGAGGTCCTTGGACTGCAAGGAGATCCAACCAGTCCATCCTAAAGGAGATCAGTCCTGGGTGTTCATTGGAAGAACAGATGTTGAAGCTGCAACTCCAATACTTTGGCCACCTGATGGAAAGAGCTGACTCATTTGAAAAGACCCTGATGCTGGGAAAGATTGAGAGTGGGAGAAGAAGGGGATGGCAGAGGATGATATGGCTGGATGTCATCACCAACTCAATGGACATGGGTTTAGGTGGACTCCGGGAGTTGGTGATGGACAGGGAGGCTTGGCGTGCTGCAATTCATGGGGTCACAAAGAGTCGACACGACTGAGCGACTGAACTTAACTGAAACTTGATTCCAGCTTGTGACTCACCCATTCTGGCATTTCCCATAATGTAATCTACATATAAGACAAATAAGCAAGGTGGGAAAATATACAGCCTTGTTGTACTCCTTTCCAACTTTGAACCAGTCAGTTATAAGATTCTAACTGTTGCCTCTTGACCTGCATACAGATTTCTCAAGATGTGATCTGGTACTCTCACCTGTTTAAGAATTTTCCACAGTTTGTTGTGATCCACGGAATCAAAGCTTTTATGTAGTCAGTGAATCAGAAAGATATGTTTTTCTGGAATTTCGTTGCTTTTTATATGATCCAGTGGATGCTGGTTATTTGATCTCTGGCTCCTCTTCCCTTTCTAAACACAGCTTGTATATAAATTGAGATCTGGAAGTTCTCAGTTGATATGCTGCTGAAGTCTAGCTTGAAGGATTTTGAGCATAACTTTTATAGCATGTGAAATGAGCACAATTGTAAGGTAGTTTGAACATTCTTTGGCATTACTCTTCTTTGGTACTGGAATGAAAACTGACCTTTTCCAATCTTGTGGCCATTGCTGACTTTTCCAAATTTGCTGACATATTGAGTGCAACACTTTAACAGCATCAAGAATCATCAATCCTCCTTAACTCCAAAGTTTTGTGACTTTTTTTTAAAATCTCAATAAACTTCTGAGAGAATCTATCAGAAATGTACCAGAGAATTAACATTAATACTTCAAGTCCTAATTCCTGAATGTCTCTTACTCAATTGTTTAAGCCTCAATTTCCTCAACTATAAAATTGGGATGACATTACCATTTCAACACTTTAAATATCTCTCTTCTGGCCTTTAGAGTTTGTGCTGAAAAATCATCTGATATCCTTAAGAATATTCTCTTGTATGTTACTTGTTGCTTTTTCCTTGTTGCCTTTAATATTTTCTCCTTGTTTTAATTTTTGTCGACTTGATTACTAAGTGTCTTGGCAAGTTTCCTCCTTGGCATACCCTGTTTGGGACTCTAGCACTTCCTCATCCTTGAATATTTTCTTTCTCATGTTAGTGAGGTTTTTGACTATTATCTCTTCAAATATTCTCTCAGTTCCTTTCTCTCCCTCTTCTCCTTCTGTTGTTGTTCAGTAGCTAAGTCATATCTGACTGTTGGTGACCCCATGAACCCTAGGCTTCCCTGTCCTTCACTATCACTTGAAGTTTGCTCAAACTTATGTCCACTGAAGCAGTGATACCATCCAACCGTCTCATCCTCTGTCACCCACTTCTCCTCCTGCCCTCAATCTTTCCCAGCATCAGGGTGTTTTCCAGTGAGTTGGCTCTTCACATCAGGTGGTCAAATTATTGGAGCTTCAGCTTTAGCATCAACTCTTCCAATGAATATTCAGGATTGATTTCCTTCAGAATTGACTGGTTTGATGTCCTTGCTGTCCAAGGAATTTTCAAGTGTCTTCTCCAGCACCACAATTCAAAAGCATCAATTCTTCAGTACTCAGCTTTCTTTATGGTCCAAATCTCATTTCCTCCTCTAAGGAATCTTCCTAACTCAGAAATTAGAGGCACATCTCCTGCACTGGCAGGCGGATTCTTTACCATTGAGCCACCTGGGAAGATCAGAAAGGTCTTAATGACTCAAATAACTATGATATTGTGGTTACTCACCTAGGCCAGACATCCTGGAGTGTGAAGTCAAGTGGACCTTAAGAAGCATTACTACAAACAAAGCTAGTGGAGGTGATAGAATTCCAGCTGAACTATTTAAAATCCAAAAGATGATGCTGTTAAAGTGCTGTACTCACTATGTCAGCAAATTTGGAAACTCGGGAATGGCCACAGGACTGGAATAGGTCAGTTCTCATTTCAATCACAAAAAAGGGCAATGCAAAAGAATATTCCAACTGCTGTACATTTGCACTCATTTGCAGACTAGCAAGGTTATGCCTAAAATCCTTCAAGCTAGGCTTCAGTAGTATGTGTACTGAGAACTTCCAGATGTACAGAGTTTCAAAGAGACAGAGGAACTAGAGATCAAACACCAACATTCATTGGATCAGGAAGGGAGTTTCAAAAAAACATCTGTTTCTGCTTCATTGACCACACTAAGCCTTGACTGTGTAGATCACAAAAAGCTGTGGAAAATTCTTAAAGAGATAGCAATACCAAACCACCTTACCTGACTCCTGAGAAATCTGTATGCAGGTCAAGAAGCAACAGTTAGAACTGGACATGGAACAACTGATTGGTTCTAAATTGGGAAAGGAGCACGTCAAGGCTGTATATTATCACCCTGCTTATTCAATTTCTATGCAGAGAGCATCATGCAAAAATGCCAAGCTGGATGAATCACAACCTGGAATCAAGTTTGCAGGGAGAAATATCAACAACCTCAGACATGCAGATGATACCACTCTAATGGCAGAAAGGGAAAGGAACTTAACAGCCTCTTGATGGAGGTGAAAGAGGAGAATGAAAAGACTGGCTTGAAGCTCCATATTAAAAATTATGGCATCCAGTCCCATAGCTTCATTGCAAATAGAAGGGGAGAAAGTGGGAGCAGTGACAGATTTTATTTTGTTGGGCTCTAAAATCACTGTGGATGGTGACTGCAGCCAGGAAATTAAAATATGTTTGCTCCTTGGAAGGAAAGCTATGAAATTAAAAACGTAGACAGCATATTGGGATTCCCAGGTGGCACTAGTGATAAAGAATGCAGAAGACATAAGAGATGGCAGTTCAGTCCCTGGGCTAGGAAGATACCCTGTAGGAGGACATGACAACCCACTCCAGTATTCTTGCCTGGAGAATCCCATGGACAGAGGAGCTTTGTGGGCTACAGTTCAGGGTCACCAAGAGTCAGACAAGACTGAAGCAATTTCGCACACACACAGACAACATATTAAAAAGCAGAGACATCACTTTGCCGACAAAGGTCAGTATAGTCAAAGCTATGGTTTTCCCAGTAGTCATGTTCAGATATGAGATTTGTACCGTAAAGAAGTCTGAGGGCCAAAGAATTGATGCTTTTGAATTGTGGTGATGTGGAAGACTCTTGAGATCCCTTGAACTAAAAGAAATCAACCCTGAATATTCATTGGAAGATTGCTGAAGCTGAAGCTCCAATATTTAGCTACCTGATTTGAATAGCCAACTCATTGCAAAATACCCTAATGTTGGGGAATATTGAAGGCAAAAGAAGAAAGGGGCTGTGGAGGATAAGATGGTTAGTTAGCATCACTGATTTAATGAGCATGTGTCTGAACAAACTCTGGGAGATAGTTGAGCACAGAAGAGCCTGGCATGCTATAGTGACTTAGTGATGGAACAACAAAAACAACAGTGACTAATGATACTGAGCATCTTTCCTTGTGGTTATTGCACATTGGTACAACTTCTTTGGAGAATTATTGCACATTGGTACAACTCCTTTACCCATTTTTAAGTCAGTTTATTTTGTTCAGTTGTAAGAATTTTATATATCCTGGATACAAGCACTTTATTATATATATGACATTTTCATCTATTTTGTAGGTTGTATTTTCACTTTCTTGATAGTACTTTTTCATAGACAAAGGTTTATATTTTTGATCACATTCAATTTATCTCTTTTTTCATTGTTTATGTTTTGCTATTATCTGTTTGCCAAGTTGAAAGTCATGAGTATCTGCCCCTGTGTTTTTTGTAACAGTTTTTAAAAAATAGCTTTAACTATTAGGTTGAATTTTTCAATCTAAGTTACTTTTTCTACGTATTGCAAGTTGAGTTCAACTTGCATGTGAATATCCAGTTATCTCAACAGTACTAATGGAAAAGAGACTTCGTTCCCAATTTTTCATAGCATCTTGTAAAAAATAAATTCACCATTACTCACAATTGTATTGTATTCTTCTATATATCCATCCTTTGCTAGTACCACACAATTACATTAGCTACACGGAATTTATTCATCTTATAGCTGAAAGCTTGAATCCTTTGACAGACATCTTTCAATTTCCCCCAAACTACAGCCCTTGGCAAACACTGTTAACATGTGAGATCACACAATATTTCTCTTTATGTGTCTGACTTATTTCACTTAATTAATGTGTCCTTCAGATTTATTCATGTTGTTGCAAATGGCAAGATTTCTTTATCTTTGTGGCTGAATAGTATTTCATTGTGAATATATATATACCACATTTCCTTTATCTGTTTGTTGATAGATACTTAGATAGTTTTTATGTCTTGGCTATTTTGAAAAATGCTACAGTGAACATGGGAGTGCAGATACCTCTTAAAAGTCCTGTTTTCTTTTTCTGTGTATGTATATATATACTTAGTTGGATCACTGGAACATATGTTTTAAACTTTTGAGAAACTTTATACTATTATTCGTAGTGGCTGTACCAGTTTGTATTCCCACCAACAGTGCACCATGGTCAAGAAAATAATATTTAGGAAAGAAATGTTATTTTAACATAAATAATAAAATGGACTGAAATGGATAGTGTGTCAACATTAAAATAAGTTCAAGTTCAGTTTATGTATCCTGATATAATTAAATCATGTAAGTAGGAATTTATAGTTCCATGTGTATTTCCATTGTTTTACTTTGAGTTATTTAGGATAATTATATATAAGAGCATATAATACAATATACTGACATTACAATATACTGACATTATTACCTATGAAAACGGCTCAGCAAGTAGTTTTCACCAATAGAATAGTCTAAAGCTGCCTCCAAATTAAACACTGTAGGAGTTTTCAAGGAAATTGTTGGTATGAATGAAGAAACAACATATAGTATGTTTCTCTTGTATTTGACTATACATTTAACCAGCACATTAAAATGTTTCAGTTCAGTCATCGTGTCCAACTCTTTGTGATCCCATGAATCGCAGCACGCCAGGCCTCCCTGTCCATCACCAACTCCCGGAGTTCACTCAGATTCACGTCCATCGAGTCAGTGATGCCATCCAACCATCTCATCCTCTGTTGTCCCCTTCTCCTCTTGCCCCCAATCCCTCCCAGCATCAAAGTCTTTTCGAATGAGTCAACTCTTCGCATGAGATGGCCAAAGTACTGGAGTTTCAGCTTTAGCATAATTCCCTCCAAAGAAACCCAGGGCTGATCTGCTTCAGAATGGACTGGTTGGATCTCCTTGCAGTCCAAGGACTCCCAAGAGTCTTCTCCAACAACACAGTTCAAAAGCATCAGTTCTTCACAGTCCAACTCTCACATCCATACATGACTACTGGAAAAACCATAGCCTTGACTAGACGGACCTTAGTCGAAAAGTAATGTCTCTACTTTTGAATATGCTCTCTAGGTTGGTCATAACTTTTCTTCCAAGGAGTGAGCGTCTTTTAATTTCATGGCTGCAATCACCATCTGCAGTGATTTTGGAGCCCCCCAAAATAAAGTCTGACACTGTTTCCACTGTTTCCCCATCTATTTCCCATGAAGGGATGGGACCGGATGCCATGATCTTCATTTTCTGAATGTTGAGCTTGAAGCCAACTTTTTTACTCTCTTCTTTCACTTTCATCGAGGCTTTTTAGTTCCTCTTCACTTTCTGCCATAAAGGTGGTGTCATCTGCATATCTGAGGTTATTGATATTTCTCCCGGCAATCTTGATTCCAGCTTGTGTTTCTTCCAGTCCAGCATTTCTCATGATGTACTCTTCATAGAAGTTAAATAACCAGGGTGACAATATACAGCCCTGATGTACTCCTTTTCTTATTTAGAACCAGTCTGTTGTTCCATGTCTACATATAACTAACTAAAAAATACAAAAACAAACAATTCCAAACCACCACATGACACACAGATCTAACAAAGTATATGTGGTCAGAGATTCTGCAAAATGTTTAAAGATGGACTGACTTTCCTTCTATGGAAAATGTAGGAAGCGTTTTGAAAGGCCATTGTTTTCAGAGGCTGTTGTTCAATATATACACTTAAGATACAATATTATAGTGTTATAATAAGAAATCCTGTATTAAGATCAATTCAAATTGGATTTCACAAGTTAGTAAATGCTTTTACAAATGCTTTGACAATGTAATAGAAAGTGCATCTTTTTCCTTTCCATTCTTATGAAATGTAATTTGATGTTTATACAGTTAAAAATTAAAAGCACCAAATATTAAACAACATACATATTAAAATTTGGGGTTGTAGTTTGTATTTTAAAATAAACAGCTTCCTATTGTTTGCTTCAAGCTCTAATAACAGCATAAAGAGAAGCACATTCAAAATACTGATTTACTTTGATAGCGAAGGATTGTTTTTTGAAGATTAATGAAAGTAGCTGCTGCTGCTAAGTCACGTCAGTTGTGGCCAACTCTGTGTGATCCCATAGACGGCAGCCCACCAGGCTCCTCTGTCCCTGGGATTCTCCAGGCAAGAACACTGGAGTGGGTTGCCATTTCCTTCTCCAATGCATGAAAGTGAAAAGTGAAAGTGAAGTCCCTCGGTCGTGCCCAACTCTTTGCTACCCCATGGACTGTAGCCCACCAGGCTCCTCCATCCATGGGATTTTCCAGGCAAGAGTACTGGAGTCGTTTCCTTCTCCAATGAAAGTAGACATGACCCATTAAGTTGACATGTACTGTTTAAAATACCCAATAGCATCCTGCATCAAACCTGGACTGGCGATTCGTTTCACTCACGATATCACACATGTTACACTGCCACTCTGCCAACACATCCCACCCTCTCCCTGTCCTACAGAGTCCAAAAGGCCGTTCTATACATCTGTGTCTCTTTTGCTGTCTTGCGTACAGGTTTATCATTACCATCATTCTAAATTCCATATATATGTGTAAGTATACTGTATTCGTGTTTTTCTTTCTGGCTTACTTCACTCTGTATAATCGGCTCCAGCGTCATCCATCTCATTAGAACTGATTCAAATGTATTCTTTTTAATAGCTGAGTAATACTCCATTGTGTATATGTACCACAGCTTTCTTATCCATTCATCTGCTGATGGACATCTAGGTTGCTTCCATGTCCTGGCTATTATAAACAGTGCCACGATGAACATTGGGGTACACGTGTCTCCCTCAATTCTGGTTTCCTTGGTGTGTATGCCCAGCAGTGGGATTGCTGGATCATAAGGCATTTCTATTTGCAATTTTTTAAGGAATCTGGATGCTTGGACTGATGCACGGGGATAATCCAGAGAGAGGGTGTGGGGCGGGAGGGGGGATGTGGGGGTCAGGATTGGGAGTTCATGTACACTTGTGGCTGATCCATGTCGATGAGTAGCAAAACGAATACAGTATTGTAAAGCAAAACAAACTAAAAAAATAAAAATTAATTAAAAAAAACCCAATAGCTTACATAACATTTAAAAATATATTTGTATTATTTTATTTTTTCTCTACTGTCTCTTCTTTGTGGTGCATGGGCCTTCTCTAGTTGCAGAGCACAGGCTCTAGAGCATGGGGGCTTCAACAGCTGTGGCAAGTGGGCTTAGTTCCTCCCCTCCACACCCTGCAAAACCGGTGTACCCTACATAGTATGGCAGATTCTTAACTACTGGACCACCAGGAAAGTCTTAAAATATGTTTTTTAAAGAGCTAAACAGCTGTATTCACTGATAGCAATGCTATACCTACTTGATGATGACTTAAAACAAATGCCCATAAGGAAAAAAATGCTGTAGTTATTTTTATCTAAATTTACTTTTAGTCCATGGTCTAGCAGCATTTTCCTCTTAATACAATACTCCTTTTCTATAAGGAAGTTCCTGGGAGCTAGACTGCTCTAGGTAATGAGAGAGTTAAGGTAAAGAGTAATTGCTTGCAGTTTAAATAGATAGTCACTTTTTGCTCTGGCTTAGTGAGCTAGTCTAATCAGTTGTATCTAAAAATAGGCAATTCTTTAAAAGGTTCTAATTTCTTTATTATCTGCAATCTTTGGAAATTAATAGTATGAAACTACAAAATTAGCAAATGTATTGAAATCTGTGTACAAATTACTTCTAATTTCAAGCTCTCATGTGATAGTGTTGTTTTTTTTTAAAGTACAAAATATTGATTTATTGCATTTTTAAATCAAATAAAACAGTGCCTTTGGGGTACAACCTCTTATTTTTCTTTTTGAAATAGGAATAGAACTATTTTAAAAATAAGCATATTCTTAAGAAAGAGAATATGGAAAAATTAGTTTTCTTTAATCAAAAGTAAGTTATGCTAGAAAAATTGATGGATTTTATTTTTTTAATTAATTTTTATTTTTTAGTTTGTTTTGCTTTACAATACTGTATTCGTTTTGCTATACATTGACATGAGTCAGCCACGAGTATACATGAACTCCTTTTTTTTTTAAAGTGGCTCCAAAGATAGTTATATACAATTTTATTTTTTTTAAAGGAAACTGCTCATTTTAAATTACATCTGCATCATACCTTAATTTCATGATAGTTTATTTAACAGGTCTTAGTCATGGACTTTTCCAAGATGAGGTTTTATATTTCCCTCCCATAGCTCCTGGTTGTCAGAAAACCCGTGTTTTCCATTATTGACAGAGTTTGGTCCTGCTGATGTTAGTTTTTGACTAATATTTCCCCCCGTCTTTATTTTTAGGAGGCATTTCCTCTGGTTTGCTCTCTTCATCTTCTTTAAAAGCTGCTGCTACTGAAAGGATTTATTGGAGCAAGAGCTGAAACAGCTTTGTTAGTTCAGGCATACTTGATACAAGTCTCATAAACAAGTTGATGCTTTCTTTCTCTGTTGTCTGACTACCAAATCCAACCTTGTAGATCTTTATAAGCATTGTTGAGAAATGAAGTTTCTCCTTCAGCTCATTGCTTCTCAGCACTTCTCAACTGGCACTTTGTCCCATTACTCCAGAGGCTTTAGCTAGCTGTGGGTTCTCAGGCTTTTCTCCCTCCTTCCTGCCCATCGTTTTCCCCACCACAGCCATGCCAAGGACTCTAGCATTTATTTTTGATTCTTTCTTATCCATCTCTCTACATTATCAGTCTATTCTTGCATGCTGTGTACTTTTTCCATTAAAGGCCTTATCATGTTAATCATGGTTTTAAATAATCCTGGTTTATTTATTTTTTAATTAATTAATTAATTAATTTTAACTGGAGGCTAATTACTTTACAATATTGTAGTGGTTTTTGCCATACATTGACATGAATCAGCCATGGGTGTACATGTGTTCCCCATCCTGAACCTGCTTCCCACTCCCTCCCCATCCCATCCCTCAAGGTCATCCCAGTGCACCTGCCCTGAGCACCCTATCTCATGTATCGAACCTGGACTGGTGATCTGTTTCACATATGATAATATACATGTTTCAATGCTATAATAGACCTGGTTTAATATTTCCAACATTGTACATATCAAAGTCTGATTCTGATGCTGCTTTAGTTTCTTCAAACTGTGGGATTTTTCCCCCCTCTTTAGTATGCGGTATAAATTTTTGTTAAAATATGTACATAAGGGTCTAGGGAAAAGGAAATATACTGAATAGGACATTAATGACATATTGGTAAGGTGTAGTGGGGAGAGAAATGATTCCATAGTACTATGATTGGGCTTTAGTCTTTCGATGAGCTTATGTTGCTGATCTATGAAATCATCAGTGCTTCTCGGATTTTTCCTCCTTAGAAGAGACCAGATGACTAGAGCAGGTTGGACTTTTCCTTCCCCTAGGTAGGTTATGCTCTGGTAAAATACTTTCTCATGAATCAGGCCTAATTAAGAATAGAATGCACTGGTACATTTCAAAATGATTCCTTCTTCCCTTCTTCCATGATTCCTGGAAGCATGAGGGGAGTTTTCTCGTATATCTGCCATGAGAAACTGATGAGGATCTTGGAGGTAAATTGACAAAAACATGGATTCACAAGTTCCTTATGACTTGGACACCTCTGGACTTTTTAATTCTTTAGACCTGTCCTAGTAAGTCCAGCAATTTGTTAATTATGGTTTAGGATTTTCTACTGTAGCACTGGATCTTTTAGAAATTCTGTTTAGAGTTTCTACTCCATTAAATTATATTCTCTGTATTTGCCTATCTGCCTCTCCAGTTTTAGAGACAATGTGTTGCCCTGTGACCTCACTTATCTGATTGATCTAAGAAGAGTTATAGACTTTTCAGTTCAGCTTCCTACTTGTTAGGATGGAGTGGTGACTTCTAAGTTCTTTTTCCAAACCAGACACTGGAAGCTGAACCTTATTTTTTTAAACTGATGAATAACTTCCAATTTTATACATCCTGATGGTTATTTTGATGGAAATCAGCATGAGAGGGAATGGAGAGATAGGACCACCATCTCAAGCAAAAGGTCTGCTTATTGCTTTGAGTCTTATTTTATGGACTTCTGATGATTGCTTATTTTTGTTTCAGTCACCTACCAACATTTCAATCAATATGTTTGGCTCTAAGCAGAGACCCCTTTCGCTACTACTTCATTATCTTTTTGGGGCAACCTAAAATCTAAAGTATCAGAAAGTAGTAAGTAGTATCTATAGCTAGAGAATATCAGTGCACTTCATTGCTTAATTATAAAGCTGATGAGTAATTTTGTTTTAGTCACATTTGGGCACCTGAAGTAACTATCTCCTATTATATTTCAGAATATGGTGCTAAGTGGAATAACTTCTTGTCACCAGTGAGCCCAGATGATGAACTCACTCTTGCTCAAATTATGGGAATGCTTTTATTTGATGCCTTCTTATATGGCCTTCTGGCCTGGTATATAGATGCTGTCTTTCCAGGAAAGTATGGTGTGCCCAAGCCATGGTATTTCTTTATGCAGGTAAGTTCTAATTATTTCTGTTATTGAGAGAAACTCCAGTTCTTATATACTGAGTTTGTTGAAGAGTGAACATTTTTTAATTTTAACACCATTCACAGTCTTATGATACTAATACAGCTTTAATTCCTTCTCAACTAAAGCCACTGTGAGTTAACTTTGTAACATATATAATAGAATTAAATGGTTTTCTATAAAAAATCTGTATCTGAAGGAATGTGTGGTAAGGTCCTTAGACCCTAGTGAAGAAATTATAAATGATGTCAGCTATCTGGTTACCATTATATGCTTTTTTTCTACTATTAGTCCAAATTACTTAGAATCAAAGCTGATTCATGTCAATGTATAGCAAAACGAATACAGTATTGTAAAGCAAAACAAACTAAAAAATAAAAACTAATTAAAAAAAAAAGAAAAAAAGAATCAAAGCCATAGCCACTGGTGCAAAGAACTGACTCCTTTGAAAGACCCTGATGTTGGGAATGATTGAAGGTGGGAGGAGAAGGGGATGACAGAGGATGAGATGGTTGGATGGCATCACCGACTCAATGGACAAGAGTGTAAGTAAACTCCGGAAGTTGGTGATGGACAGGAAGCCTGGTGTACTGCAGTCCATGGGGTCGCAAAAAGTCATATACGACTGAGTGACTAAACTGAATTGAACTGAACTGAACTGAAAGCCATAGCAAAATGGGGAACATTTTTATCTGTCCTCCATTTTCAATCCTCTTCTTTATCAGTCAGTGGTTTAAAGCAAGTGATTCTCAAAACACCTCTGCATTTTTTTCTTTTTTTTAAATTAAGTAATTTATTTAATTGGAGGATAATTACAATATTGTTGTGGTTTTGCCATATCAACATGAATCAGCCACGGGTACACATGTGGTCCCCCACCCTGAACCCCACTCCCACCTCCCTCCCCACCCTATTCCTCTGGGTTGTCCCAGAGCACCGGCTTTGAATGCCTTGCTTCATGTATCTGCACTTTTAAAATTATTGAAATCCCCAAGGAACTTTAGGGTCAATTATATCTATTAGTATTTATCATATTTGGAAATTAAAACTGAGAAATTTAGAAAATATTTATCAACTTATTTAAATATATCACTGATAAACCCATTATATATTGAACTATGTAACATTTTATTTTGGTGGAAAAAACTATTTTTGAAATTAAAAAAGTTAGTGAGAATAGTGTCATGTTTTATATTTTTCAAGGATCTTTCATGTTTGCTTAATTGAAGATACCTGGATTCTCATTGGATAGTTAGCATCTGACTCTGCATTCAATCTGTTGCATTATTGTTTTGTTTAAGATATTTGAAAAAAAATGCAGCCTTACACAGGCATGTAGTTTTTAAAAGTTGCATATTTTGGAAGCCTTAAATTTATGTATGGTTGCTCACTAAAACTTAACTGATGATCATTTACTAGCAATTCATTAAAGTTTGGAAACTGAAAACATATTACTGAACATTTTTTAATCTGTAAAATAATATCCATTAGTATATCTTTCAAATTGATTAAATATTTAACAAAGCATAAATTTGTCATAATTTATCTTGATTATTTGGAAAACATTCATTCACTAATACATATCTTCTAAGTGATGACACATTTCTTTATTACATCATCAAAGGTTCACATTTATTAATATGAATATGATGTCATCAAGGTATTTTGCCAGAATTGGAAATATGTTACACAATAGTGGATAAAAATTTTTTAAAATTTTACTTTTCAGCAGAAACCTCAGTTTTTTTCATTGGTGACAAATATTGTCAGTTCTTTTTCTTGAAATGAAGCACTGCTTTATTAATTTGTAAGAAAGATGTCTATTAGATATCCAAGTCTTGATTAACTATAATTTTCATGTCTATCATCCTCTCAGGTAAAATTGCCTTTCTATTTTAAAAAGTGGCTAATTGACCCCATGACACAATTACAAATAATTTAGGGCTCCCATTATATTTTGATCTGCTACAGAAATGCATTGTGCATATTTCTCCTTCCATTATACAGAATAATAAAAATCCATATTCAGAGAGTAAGACTTAGAAAATTACTTTTACTCCTTCCTCAATGATGCAATTAAATGAAACAATATTTTTTACTGTGTTTGTCTAGTTATGAAAAAATTACATTTAGTACAGTTTTATACTACTGTTTGATTTGTTTTAAGGCATCACAGGTTTTCTCAATATTGTTTTTACATCATCAATGAAAATATCAACAGTGTAAAAAGGGAAATAATGTATTTTGTTTTTTATTTGTTTTACTTTTTATGGAGTTATACTTGATGTATAATATTACATAAATTTCAGATATACAACATAGTGATTCACAGTTTTAGAAGTTATACTCCATTTATAGTTATAGAATATTGGTCTTATTCACTATGCTACACAATATATCTTGTAGGCTGTTTTATAAGCTAAAGGTGTGTACCACTTATTCCCCTACCCCTATATTGCCCCTCTCCACTAGTAACCTGCCCACTAGTAACCACTGCTTGTTCTCTATATTTGTGAGTCTGCTTCTTTTATGTTATATTCACTGTTGCTGCTAAGTCGCTTCAGTCGTGTCCGAGTCTTAGCAACCCCATGGACTGCAGCCTACCAGGCTCCTCCGTCCATGGGATTTTCCAAGCAAGAGTACTGGAGTGGGGTGCCACTGCCTTCTCTGGTTATATTCACTACTTTGTTGTATTTTTTATATTCCACATATAAGTGATATCATACAGTGTTTATATTTTTCTTTCTGACTTGTTTCACTTTACATAGTGTCCTCCAAGTCCGTTAGTGTTGATACAAATGACAAATTTTCATATTCATATATATATATACATACAGGAATACTTTATCTATACTTCAGGGCTTCCCTGATACCTCAGTTGGTAAAGAATCCGCCTGTAATGCAGGAGACACCAGTTCAATTCCTGAGTTGGGAAGATTCCCTGGAAATGGGATAGGCTACCCACTCCAGTGTTCTTGGGCTTCCCTTGTTGCTCAGTTGGTAAAGAATCTGCCTGCAGTGCAGGAGAGCTGGGTTCAATCCCTGGGTTGGGAAGATCCCCTGGAGAAGGGAAAGGCTACCCTCTCCAGTATTCTTGCCTGGAGAATTCCATGGACAGTCCATGGGGTCACAAGGAGTTGGACACGACTGAGAAACTTTCACTTCACTATCTGTACTTTATCCATAGTGTCGATGAATACTTAGGTTGTTTCCATATCTTGGTATTTGCAAATTATGCTGTTATGAACATTGCAGGGGGGGTGGTGGTGGGGGATGCATGTTATTTTCAAATTAGCGCTTTTCTTTTGTGGGGATATATACCCAGAAGTGGAATGCTGGGTTGTATGTTAGTTGTATTTTTAGTTTTTGGAGAAACCTTTATAGTATTTTCCATAATGGCTGCACCATTACATTCCTACCAACAGAATAGGAGGGCTCCCTTTTCTCCACATCGTTACCAACATTTGTTATTTGTGTTATTTTTGATGATTGCTATTCTGACAGATGTGGGGTGATACTCATTGTGGTTCTGATTTGCATTTCCCTGATGATTAACAATGTTGAACATCTTTTCATGTGCCTGTTGGCCATCTGTATATCTTGTATGAAAAACTGTGAATTCAGTCCTTCTGCCCACTTTTTATTTGGGCTACTTATTTTTCTGATGTTGAGTAATATGAGCTGGCTTTTTTGGGGAAGGGTGGATATTAACCCTTTATTAGTTACATCATTCACAAGTATTTTCTCCCATTCAGTGGGTTGTCTTTTTGCCTTGTTGATAGTTTCCTTTGCTCTACAACATTTTTTAAGTGATTATGTCCCATTTTACTGTTGCTTTTGTTACTTCTGGCTTGGGAAAGAGATCCAAAAAAATATTATTATCATTTAAGTCAGAGTGAACTGTTCTTCCTATGTTTTCTACTATGAGTTTTATGGTTTCCAGTCTTATATTTAGGTATTTAATCCATTTTGAGTTTCTTTTTGTATATGGTGTTAGAAAGCATTCTAATCTCATTTACTTTACATATAGCTCTCCAGTTTTCCCAGTACCTTATTGAAGAGATTTCTCTCTAATCCAGTCTTAACCTCCTTTGTCATAAATTAATTGACCATAACTGTGTGGGTTTATTTCTAGGCTCTCTATTCTGTTTGATTGATTTACACGGCTGTTTTTGTGCCAGTACTATACTGCCTTGATAACTGTAGTTTCATAGCATAGTCTAAAGTGAGGGAATATGATAGTTTTAGCTCTGTTCTTTCTCAAACTGTATTGGCTCTTTGCGGTTTTGGTGTTTCTATACAGATTTGAAATTTATTGTTCTAGTTCTGTGAAAAATGTCATTGGTATTTTGATAGAGATTCCCCTGGATCTGTACATTGCCCTGGGGAGTATGGTCATTTAAAAAATATTAATTCTTCTAACTCATGAACAAAGGATATCTTTCCATTTATTTGTGTTGTCTTTAATTTTTTAATAGTATATTATAGTTTTATTAGGATAGAGCTTTTACCTCCTTATATAGGTTTATTCCTAGGTATTTATTATCTTTGATGCAGTTGTAAATGGGTTGATTTTCTTAATTTACTTTTCTGAGTATTGATTGCAACAGGTTTCTATATGCTAATTTTGTATCAGGCAACTTTACATAATTTATTAATGAGCCTTAGTAGCTTTCTGATAGCAACTTTAGGATTTTCTATGTATAGTATATAATCTGAAAATAGTGAGTTTTCTTTCTTTTCATTTCTTTTTATTCTTTCATTGCTGTGGCTAGGACTTTCAATATTATGTAGAATAAAAGTGGTTATAGTGGAATCCTTGTCTTGTTCCTGCTTTCAGCTTTTCATTATTGAGTATGATGTCAGCATTTTATATATGGCCTGGATTATTGTTGAGATATGTTGCCTCTATACTCATTTTCTAGAGAGTTTTTTTTAAATAATAAATGGAATTCTAATTTTGTCAAAATATTTTCTCCATTTATTGAGATTATATGTTTTTCCTTTTTCAGTTTGTTAATGGAGTGTATTGTACTGATTTATATGGAAATAGAACCATACCTATGTTCCTAGGATAAATCCCACTTGATCATTGTGTGTGATCTTTTTAATGTATGGTTAGCTTCAGGGTCTGGGAGGATGGGAAATTGAGGGGGTTGTGGCTAAAACCATCAACTAGATAGAGGTAGTGTTGTTGTTCAATTGCTAAGTCCTATCTGACTCTTTGTGACCCCATGCACTGCAGCACACCAGTTTACTCAGATTCATGTCCATTGAGTTGGTGATGCCATCTAACCATCTCATCCTCTACTTCCCCCTTCTCCTTTTGCCTGGAACCTTTTTCAGCATCAGGGTCTTTTCTAATGAGTTGGCTCTTTGCATCAGGCAGCCAAAGTATTGGAGCTTCAGCTTCAGCAACGTTGGGTGCATAGATGTTTCAAGTTATTACATCTTCTTCGATCGATTCCTTGATCACTATGCAGAGTCTCTTTTGTGTGATAAAATATCACTACTCTGGCTTTCTTTTGATACCTGTTTGCACGGAGCATCTTTTTTCTATTCTTCGCTTTCAGCCTACGTGTGTGTCTACATCTGAAGCAAGTCTTGTAAGAAGATATTCAGGTCTTGTTCCATGTTTGTGTTACCATTCAGCCACTCTGTGTCTTGGTTAGAGCATCTAGTCTATTTACATTTAAGGTAATTATTGATATGTATGTTCTTATTGCTATTTTGTTAATGTTTGGGTTTGTTTTTGAAGTTCTTTTCTTCTTTTTTTCCTTTCTTCTTTTATGATAGATTTTTGGTTTGTAGTTACCATGAGGTTACCATCTGCTGCTGCTGCTGTTGCTAAGTCGCTTCAATCATGTCCGACTCTGTGTGACCCCATAGATGGCAGCCTAACAGGCTCCCCCGTTCCTGGGATTCCCCAGGCAAGAACACTGGAGTGGGTTGCCGTTCCCTTCGCCAGTGCATGAAAGTGAAAACTGAAAGTGAAGTCTCTCAGTCGTCTCCGACTCTTCACGACCCCACAGACTGCAGCCTATGAGGCTCCTCCTTCCGCGGGATTTTCCAGGCAAGAGTACTGGAGTGGGGTGCCATTGCTTTCTCCAGGTTACCATCTACATACATATATTTACGTAAATGTATGCTATAGCATACATTTATATATATATAGCATATGTTCATATATATAGCATACATTTATATATATATAATTAACATACATTTATATATATATATAATTGTATTATATATATATATATATATATATAATTAGGATGGAGGAGCCTGGTAGGCTATAGTCTATGGGGTTGCAAAGAGTCGGACATGATTGAGCAACTTCACTATCACTATGTATAATCCTATGGACAGAGGACCTGGTGGAGTCACAAAGAGTTGGACAAGACTGAGCTAATAACTTTCACATTCATACACACACACACACACACACACACACACATGTAATTGCTGATCTCTTAATTTCAAATGCATTTTAAAAATCCTGCATTGTACTCTCCTCCCCTCAGGATTACTGTTTTTGATATTATATTTTACATCTAATTATTTTCTGTGTCTCTATGTGTTATTGTGGATAATCTTATGGGAGTTTTCCTGAGTGTTATGCGTTGCTTTTCCTATGCTGCTTTTAATACTCTCTATCTTTAATTTTGTCATTTTAATTACAATGTGTTGTGGTGTGTTCCTCTTTGAATTCATCCTGTATGAGATTCTCGGCACTTACTGGTTTTGGGTAACTGTTTCTTTTCCCAGGTTAGTGAATTTTTTAGCTTTTATGTCTCCAGATATGTTTATACCCTTTCTCGCTCTCTTCTCCTTCAGGGACCCCTATAATGTGAATTCTGGTATGCTTGATATCATCTCAGAAGTATCATTAACTGTCTGCATTGCCTTTCATTCTTTTCTTTTGTTAAGCATCAATGATTTCTGATACTCTGTCTTACTGATACTCAGCTTATTGATCTTTTTCTCCGTATTATTTAGCCTACTGTTGATTCTTTCTAGTGTGTTTTTCATTTGAGTTTTTGTGTTCTTCATCTCTGTTTGATAGCTCTTGATATTTTCTAATTCTTTGTTGAAAGTTTCTAACTTCTCTCTGTGTGCATCCATTCTTCTCTTTAGTTTTTTGATGATCTTTACGGTCATTACTCTAAAATTTTTCTCAAGTAAGTTGTCTCTTGCCCCTTCACCTAGTTCTTCTGGGTTTTTATATTGTTTCTTCATTTGGAACATATTCCTCTGTCACATAATTTTCCCTGACTTGCTGTTTTTATGTCTTTGTACTTGATATATTAGTTACATTTCTCAACATTGGAGAAGTGGCCTTGAAGGAGAAGTCTAATGCATCCCAGCAGCACACTCACCTTTCATTGCCAGAGCTATATGTCCTAGGTGTGCCCTCTATTTAGGCTATGTGGGTCCTTCTGTTGTGGCGGGCTGATTACCATGGGTAATCTGGCAGGCTTTATTAGCTTTAGTCTGGTTGGTTGTCAGGCCCTTCCTTGTGTAATGGCTGTTGAACACTCGTTTCTGGGGCCAGGTCATGACGTGGCTGGATTCTGAACCCTGTGGAGCCCTGAGCCTGCTCTGGTTCATTGATAATTGGAGTTGGGGTCCAGAAGATGCTGGGGCTTTTGCCCCCACACTGGTGGGTGAGGCCAGGCCCTAGAGCTAGTGATGGGTCATTGGTAGGCAGAGTTCGGTCCTATGGTTTGGCTGTAGGACCTAGGGATCCTAGAGTTACTATTGGACTGTTGGTGACTGGGACTGGTTCCTGACACAGCTGTGTGTGGGATCTGGCATGTCTCAGAGCTTTGTTGAGCTGCTCCTGGGCACCGGGCCCAGCCAGTCCTAGGGCAGGTGCTGGCCTGTTGGTCGTTGGGCTTGGACCACAGACTGTGGGGCTTTGGTTGTCCTATGGTTAGTATCCACTCACCGCTGGGTGAGACTGTTCCCAAGGCTAGAGCAGGATCACTGGTGGGCAGAGCTAAGGATTCTGGGGCTAATGCCTACCCACTTGTGATTACACCAGGGCCCAGCTGCATGGTTCTGGGGTCCTGCTTGTAGTGCCTGCACACTGATGTGTGGGGCCAGGTCCTGGGCCCCTAGCTGGGAAGGGACATACTGTTCATGCTGTGGGCTCAGAAGGTCTGAAGGTAAACCATCTGCTGCCTAGTTGATTCCTACAGGCTGTTGGGCAAAGGCATGGCTAGGCCCTCTGGGCTAATGAGCTAAAAGGAGGATTCCAAAATGGTGCTTGCCAGCAAGTGTCCATATGGTACAATAAGCTCTCCCAAATGGCTGCCACCAGTGTCTGTCTGTATCCACAAGGTGAGCCGTAGGGGCCTCATGCCTTTCCAGGGATCTCTCCAAGATTAGCAGACCCAACAGCATTACCCAGGCATCTTTCAAATTACTGCTTCTTCTCTGGGTCCTGGAGAAGGTGATATTTTTTTTTTGTGCCCTCTAAAAGTGAAGTGTCTATTTCCCCTAGCCTCCTAAGACTTCCGAAAGTAAGCCCCACTGGCCTTCAAAACCAAACATTCTAGGAGTTATTTTCTAGGAGTATACTATAATGGAACAGTATATGTAAAAGAATACATACATTAAGTGTTTTTATGAAAGCAATTTTGAACTCACATTCATTGAAAGGGTCTTAGCAATCTTTAAGGATCTGTAGACCACATGTCCAAAGAAAGAAACTGACTCAGAATGATAGGATGCTTTTTACTGAGCCATATTAAAGTGACATTTTATATAGAATATTTTGTAGTTATTCTGTAGGAATTAAAATTATAAGCTATTTACTTCCAAATTTCATTTCAAGTTATCTGCTGCAACCCATCTCAAAACTGAAGTGAAGTGAGTCAAAATGTTTTCAAGTTTAGGAACATCTTATTTTTCAGTCACATGATAGATTGCTTTTCTTCTTTTCTTAGAAAGGCTACTGGCTTGGAAAGGCTACAAGCATTAGGAAAAAGGAAGATATGCCTGTTACCAGTAGAGTTCAAAATGCTTACTTTGAAGAAGAACCTGTTGGTTTGATGGCTGGTATCAGGATTCAACATTTGTACAAGGTATTATTTACAGGTCTCTTTTCCCCTGTACTATTGGAAAGTAATTTACAACACATAGTAAATTACTTTTCTGTTGCAAAGAGCTGACTCATTGGAAAAGACTCTGATGCTGGGAAAGATTGAAGGCAAAAGGAGAAGATGGTGGCAGAGGATAAGATGGTTAGATAGCATCACCAACTCAACGGGCATGAATTTGAGCAAACTCTGGGAGATAGTGAAGGAGAGGGAAGCCTGGCATTCTGCAGTCCATATGGTTGTAGAGTCAGACACAATTTAGCAACTGAACAATAAAAATAACAAATGTTTGTCACTGGCCGTAACCCTACTCCCATATGATGTTAATAAAAGGTTATAGTCAGCAGACTTATTATTTAATGAGACAAAATGAAAATTTATGCAAATAAAATAAAAATCCATGTTTTCCTCTATTTACTTCTGAATAGAATTTGGCTTTGTATCTGCTACAATTCTTCCATCATAAGAGTTAATTTTTCATTGGAGCTGTGAAAACATGTTATGTAAATATAAATTTCTGTTTACCACTCTGGCTTTACTATTCTCCAAGTTATATATTAGGCCATTTGTTTACACTATCCTCTTTCAAAGTGTTCTGCAAGGACATGTTCTTAAACATATCAGTTTATCTGAATAAACTGCAGGCATGTATCATTCAGGTAACCCATATATCTGCTGGCATTCTCTTGGGCCTCAAGGAGATACTTCAGCTTAACTTAAACCTCTAATCTCACAATTTGTGGAAACTCAGATATCTCTTCAAAATTTCTGCTAATCATTTGTGGGTATTAGGAAGAGGATAAGGCTTTTTTTTATCCTATTATGGTTTTCTCTGCCTCCAGCATATTGCATTATAATTCTGTCTTTATCACATCACTGTAGATGTAGAACTGTCTTTTTATTGTATTTTCTCAGGAAGTCCATTCAAATAATAATTTTGTGATTTATGATTTATGATGGGTTTTTATTAACAGCCACATGAGCCATTTCACTACCCATATCCTTTCTCATCTCTGTTTTCACTTTTCCACCAAGATTGTCCCTGAGGGCTTCCTTTAATTTGTGTAGTAGGTCATATTTTCTTAGCTCTTTTCCCCAGACTTGCATATCCAGACTTATGAGTACTAGCAGAACCAAGGACTTTCTATGTACTATTTATTTATTTATTTATTCAGAAGTTCAACAAGTAGTTTCTTAGCACCTATTATGTTGTAGAAATTTGATTGGTATTGGAAATATAGTTGTAAAATATTCAGATAAAATCTCCCTTTTAAAGGAAATGTAAGCAAACAATTAGGGGTACTCCTGCCTCCAAAGAAGGACTTCCCTGGTGGCTCAGAGGGTAAAGCATCTGTCTACAATGAGGGAGACCTGGGTTTGATCCCTGGGTCGGGAAGATCCCCTGGAGAAGGAAATGGCAATCCACTCTAGTACTATTGCCTGGGAAATCCCATGGACAAAGGAGCCTGGTGGGCTGCAGTCCATGGGGTCACAAAGAGTCGGACACGACTGAGCAATTTCACTTTCACTTTCTGCCTCCAAGTAGGATGGGAAATTTCTTGTAGCCCGACACTCAAACTGAAAACAGTAGAAGAAACCAGATAAATTATATTTAGCAGACAACTGCAGAAGCTATAAGGACTAGATTATTTTCAATTCCAAAGAATAAGCAATACTTTTAAACTGACCTTAGAAATACTGGCCATTTTCTCCCTTGTAGCTATTTTCTAACTAGCGACTGAGAATCAATCCCTGCACCCTCTACTCCAAATAAGAACTCTACTGAAATAAAGAGGCGCTTGAGCCTTTTGGTGGTTATAGTTGACTGGCATGACATTTTGGAAGCATGAAATGGTCTCGTGATAATTTTCCCTTTGAGATATTTAAACTGATGTAAAGAGCTTTAAGTGGGATTCTAGGAAACTAGATCAAGGATTCTAAAAGGCAGCATGAAATCTGTAAACCTGGGAAGCTCAGAAGCCAAAGTCACACTAGAGTAAAAGCACACAATTGGCCTCCCCACCCCCAGACACCTGGCATATTTGGAGTTGTAACAAGTAGAAAGTAAAGAACTATATTCAAAACTATAAATAAGTTTACCTGCAAGATATTCCATCAGAAGTTTAAGAGGACCGTTCTTACAGAGTAAGAATGAACTAGGATAGCTCAAATCTTTCTAAAACTTCTGATCAGTTTTTCACTCCACTGAATTCCAGGTTAGAGGTAATTGACCACCTCTTTTCCTTATCTATTTAATCAAGAAAAGGGGTTACCTTCAGATGGAAGACGGCTGGAGACTCCTTGGTTGTTTTATACAAAATGCATAGCACAAATAAAGAATTACTAGACTTGTGAAGAAGTGCCAGATAGTGACCAGTAACTAAGAGCAGGAACATACCATAGAAGCAGACACACAGATTATCTAGAAATAGGAGTTAGCAGAGAAAGATTTTACAAGAACTATGAATACCGAAATAAAGAACATATTAAAAGAGTGATATTCTCATCTGAATGGCTAAAATAAAAACATTTGACAATAGTAGTTGTAGCAAGGATATGGAAAAAGATTATATAGCAATACAATCAATATAACAGCTTCGGAAACCTATGTGTCAGTGTATCATTCAAAGTTGAGCTAGGAAACATAAATTATTCTCCAGTATTACAGAAATTTTAGTGCAAAGAACTTAGTAATAAAAACAGATAAAAATACTGATAAGAATAAATCAAACTTTAAAGAATATAGAAATAGTAAATTAGAGACTAGTCCCTACCTCTAAGGCTCAGGAGGCAGCACTCACTGGAAGAACAAACTTGGAAAAGTTTCTTCCTTTTCCAAGGATGAGGTCAAACTTACTTTACTGAAGGCTGTGGTTCTGTGACTGCGTGAATGGTAAGAAGTTTGCTGAGGTACCATAGGCTATGTCTGGCAACTGGAAAAACCTCATACTGGGTGACAGAGAAACATGCCAGGAAACTTCTTGCTTCGGTCCTGGAGAGAGAAGCCACTGGATGTGGTAATGATGAGGCTTGCTGAGATGCTAGTGCTACCTTCTATGAAGCCACCACTGAGTCAGTGGTGAAGTCTGACTGGAAGTCTGCCTGAAGGGATAATGGTAAGACTCCAAAAAAGATGATTATATCATGTATTATACAATGTATTACATCATGAGGGAAACAAGATGATTGGATAATAACTTGGACATACAACAAGAATGAGAAGTAATTTTGATGGAATAGTGAAGGAAAGCCTCTCTGTGAAGGTGATCTTTGTGTTGAAATCTGAAAGATGTGGATGAATCAGGGAGTTGAAAAATGAGAGACAAAAGATTAAAACAGAATATGAAATCCAAGTTCTGAGGTGGAAAAAACATTGTCATGTATTTGAAGAAGCAAACAAAGAAGAAATGGTTGAAACAAGTTTGAAGAGATAGAAGCCAGATCAGGTAGGAACCATGAGGTCACAGTAAAGTTCAATAAACTTTGGACTTGAAAAATAGTTGGAAGGAGTATGATTGCTATAAGGACATAATCTGATTTATGCTTTGAAAATATTCTCTGACTGTGGTGTGGAGAATTACTGAGAGGAAGATGAATAAGGAAGTTCTGTAATCATAACAGCTTGGACTAAGGTGGTGTCAGCGAATTTGAGAGAGAAGTGAACAGTTTAAGGCTGTTTTCTGTAATTAGAACTCTAAAGAGTGTAGCAGGTTGAGGGAAGAGGAGGAAACTCATTTGATTTGGGTTTCTGACTTGAACAGTTGAGTGGATAGTGGTGATATTTATGGATATGGAAAAGACTGGAGAGTAATTACAGTTTTTTAAATTTAAAAGTGGAGGCTTGAGGAAATTAACAGATCTCTTTTGGATATAAGTTTGAAGTACCATTTAAACAAACATCCAGGTGAGATATCAAACAGTTTTAGAAGTCTAGAGTTTAGGCAAATTTAAAGCCTGATATGCATTTGAAATTTATCAGCAGAGAGATGACATTTAAAACAAATATCAAGATGAAGGCTTAAGGAGAAAATGTAGATACGATGCACTTTAATTATAATGTATTATTACTTTTCCATTACTCTCTATATTTGTCCTTTTCTCAGCATCTGTTCAAATTAACAGAAAGGGTTTAAGAGATGAATTTTAAAACAAATATGTTTGATTCCCACCTCTCCCATGTATTTTTTGTTTCTTAATTTTCTTCATTTGCAATGTGGGGAATGGTAGCTACCATATAGGTTTGCTTTACGGGTTAATTGTGAGATGTGATATATAAAACCAAACAGTACTTGGGACATAGTAGATATTTAGAAGAGTTCGTTCTCTTCCTTTACTGACTACTTCACCCTCTCAACCATCACTTGTACCTACTGGTCTTTGAAAAATAACCAATTTTTGTCCCTGTGGTTTAAAATGTATTTCTCTAATAAATATTTAACCTTACTGTTTCTGTTATCTTATCATTACCTAACTCCCTGGATAATTTAACTTTATCCTCCACCATGGTCCTGGGAAGACTGAATTTCCTATCATCAATAAATGAAATGATGTTATCTTAATTTTACCTACCTGCTCTCACTCTACTTGATATCCTAATCTGCAAAGGTCAAGGAGGCAAGTAGATATGTTTTTCTCATTCATGAAAGTTGATGATTTTTTCTTTCAGTTAGGGATAGACTGTAAATATATTTTATTTTTAGAACAGTGTTATATTTATAGAAAGTGAGAAGATAGTACAGGTCCCCATATATTTACATATTTTCAATATTTTGTGTTATTAACATATTAATATGGTACATGTGTTACAATTAAAAACAAATGTGAAATGATAGGGTGGTGTCAGCATCACAGCAGTGTACGTTGCTTTGTCTTTCTCCTTCACTCTACAATCAGTAAAATATCCATAACTCAGCAAAGTTGCTTCTGTGCAATAGACACAGTTGCCAGAGAATTCCATACATCTGTGCAACTGTATAGAGTGGATTAGGAACACATGGAGGCGGTGGCAAGAGGGAGCAGTTGAGGCAGTGTCTGCAATCCCAGACCCCTGCCTGAGCCCACAGCTCCAGAGAACCCAGAAGCAGCAGGAGAGGCAGCTCATACAAACCAAGTCTCCTGGTTAAGTGGCACCTCTGGCCACAGTAGACCAGGCAGCAGCAGCAGCTGGGCCTGTGGCACCATCCCTTTAGCCATGGAAGCTCCCATGACTCTGCCTGCCCCCAAACTCAATCACCCCAGATGTGGCAAAGACACCTGTGACACCAGCTCCCTCTCCACATTTACCACTCCCATCCCCCAAACTGGAGCCTGCAATCCAGGAGACCTTAGACATAGCAGGGGTGCATGACATCTTGGTGTCACAGGCACCTTTAATTTTTCTGTGTCGTTGTGTCTAAACTGAAATTCTTTTATTTATGTATTTATTTTTATTATTTTTGCTGTGCTGAATCTCCATGGCTGTGCATAGGTTTTCTCTCGTTGTGAAAATAGTGGTTACCCTTCATTGTGGTGCACAGGCTTCTTATCACAGTGGTTTCTCTTATTGCAGGGCATAGACTCTAGGGCATGCAGGTTTCAGTAGTTCTAGCATGCAGGCTCAGTTGTTGCAGCCCACAGGCTCCAGAGCACAGGCTTAGTAGTTGTGGGGCAGGGCTCAGTTGTCCCCTGGCACATGGGGATCTTCCCAGATCAGGGATGAACCAGTGTCCCTTGCATTGCAAGGCAGATTCTTAACCACTGGACCACCAGGGAGGCCCCCAAAGTGGAATTCTTGTAGGCAATATATAGTTCCATCTTTTTAAAAATTCAGTCTCTTAATTGGTACATTTAGATCATTATTATCTAAAGTTATTATTAATATAGGTGAATTAATATTAACCAATATTATTAAATGAGTGTTCCCTCATAGCTCAGTCAGTAAAGAATCTGCCTGCAATGCAAGATTTCCCCCCTGGGTTCTATTCCTAGGTCTTGGAAAAAGAAATGGCAACCCACTACTATATTCTTGCTTGGGAAATCCCATGGGCAAAGGAGCCTGGTGTGGGCTACGGTCCATGGAGTCACAAGAGTTGGACATGACTTAGTAACTAAACTACCATCAATATTTAATATTAATATCTATAATTGAGAGTACAGGTGGCACACTGGTAAAGGATCCGCCTTCCAATGCAGGAGATGCAAGAGTCTGATCCCTGAGTGGGGAAGATCCCGTGGAGTAGGAAATGGCAACATGTCCAGTGTTCTTGCCTGGAGAATCCATAGACAGAGAAGCCTGTAGAAGCCGGCTACAGTCCATGGGGTCAAAAGAGTTCAACATGACTCAGCGTTTGAGCATCACCAACTGTAACTTTCTTATGCTTATCGCACATATTCTTTGTTACCTGTTTTATCTTCTCCTTTTCTGCCTGTCAGTGGCTTATACAGGTCTTATGTTATTTAATCCTTATTCCTGTAAGATTCTTCTCTGATCTCTGGCTTATTTCAAGTAAAGTGAAATGAAATCATTCAGTCATGTCCGACTCTTTGCAAACGTATGGACTGTACAGTCCTTGGGATTCTCTAGGCCAGTATACTGGAGTGGGTAGCCTTTCCCTTCTCCAGAGGCTCTTCCCAACCCAGGGATCGAACCTAGGTCTCCCACATTGCAGGTGGATTCTTTACCAACTGAGCCAAAGGGAAGCCCTAGGTTGGCTTGTCAGGAATGGGATTCAAACCCATGCCTCCAGGGGACACTGCGACCTGAACGCAGGGCCTTAGACCGCTCAGCCATGGTTTATTTCAAGATATGTTTATTTTTCAAGATTTTTATTATTTGGTTTTTGGCAAATACATGCTTTGGTCTAGATTTTTTTGTGTGTGTGGTCTTTATCCTGCTGAATTTCCTTTGAGCTTCCTAGAAATCTAGTTTGGTATTTATCATTCATCTGGAAAATTCTCAGTCGTCATTTCTTCAAATATATCTTCTGGTCCTTTCTCTCTTTCCTCTCCTCTGGCAATCCCATTATATTATACGTAGACAACATCTTTTGTAACTGTCCAACAGTTCTTGGAGATTCTGTTCTGATCATTTTCATTCTTTTTTCTTCTTATTTCAATTTCAGATGTTGCTATTGTTGTGTTTTCAAGCTCACTGTGTCTTCTTTTCTCAGCCATGTCCAGTCCACTAGTGAGCTCATCAAAAGTGATCTTCACTTCTGTCACATTGTTATTGCTCTTTAACATTTCCTTTTGATTCCTCATTAAAGTTTCTTTCCACTTACATTATACATTTATTTTTCATGTTGTTCCTTAAGACCTAGAGACATTTGCATTTTAATCATATTTATTTTTAGGACTTCCCTGGTGGCTCAGATGGTAAAGCGTCTGTCTACAACGTGGGAGACCCGGGTTCGATCCCTGGGTCGGGAAGATCCCCTGGAGAAGGAAATGGCAGTCCACTCCAGTACTATTTGCCTGGAAAATCCCATGGACAGAGGAGCCTGGTAGGCTACAGTCCATGGGGTCGCAAAGAGTCAGACACGACTGAGCGACTTCACTTTCACTTTCACTTTATAGTATTTTTATTGAAGTATAGTTGATGTTGTATTAATTTCTACTGTATAGCAAAGTGATTCAGATTCTTTTCTATTGTGGTTTATCATGGGATATTGAATACAATTTCCTGCACTATGCAGTAACACCTTGTTATTTATCTTTCTATGAATAATAGAGTCTATTCAAGGCTATGGTTTTTCCAGTGGTCATGTATGGATTTGAAAGTTGGACTGTGAAGAAAGCCGAGTGCTGAAGAATTGATGCTTTTGAACTGTGGTGTTGGAGAAGATTCTTGAGAGTCCCTTGGACTGCAAGGAGATCCAACCAGTCCATTCTGAAGGAGATCAGCCCTGGGTGTTCTTTGGAAGGACTGATGCTAAAGCTGAAACTCCAATACTTTGGCCACCTCATGTGAAGCGTTGACTCATTGGAAAAGACTTTGATGCTGGGAGGGATTGAGGGCAGGAGGAGAAGGGGACGACCGAGGATGAGATGGCTGGATGGCATCACCAACTTGATGGAAATGAATTTGAGTAAACTCTGGGAGTTGGCAATGGACAGGGAGGCCTGGCGTGCTGTTGTCCATAGAGTCGCAAAGAGTCGGACATGACTGAGTGACTCAACTGACCTGAACTGGGGGTCTGCTTCTGTTTTGTAGATACTTTTGTGTCATAATTTAGATTCCAAATATAGATGATATGATATATTTGTCTTTCTCTTCACTTAGTATGATAATCTCTAAGTCCATCCATGTTGTTTCAAATGGCATTATTTCATTCTTTTTATGGTTTAGTAATATTCTATAGTGTATGTATACCACATTGTCTTTATCTATTCATATGTCGATGGACATTTATATTGTTTCCATGTCTTGGCTATTGGGAATATTGCTATCATGAAGATAGGGTTGCATGCAACTTTTTGAATTACATACTGTGTTGTATAGAAGTGATGAGAGTGGGATTTTAACAAAAACGTTTTCTGTTTTCACAACTGAGTATCATATTGGATGTTGGTGTGTCATAAATAACTTTTATTATGTTGAGACATGTTCCCTCAATAACTACTTTGGTATGAGTTGTTTTTTTTTTAAATCATGAACAGATGTTGAATTTTATTGAATGCCTTTTTCTGCAGCTATTGGGATGATCGTGTGGTTTTTGATTTATCTTGAGGTGGTGGTCACACTGATGGATTTGCATGTGTTGAACCATCCTTCTGAAGTAGCCATGACTTCAACTTGGTTGTGGTATGTGATCTTTTTTATAATGTGCTGTTGAACTCAATTGCCAACATTTTGACAATTTTCACATCAATATTCATCAAAGATATTGTTCTGTAATCTTTTCTGGTAGTGTGTGTGTCTGTTTTTGGTATCAGGGTAATGGTGGCTTTACAGAATGTCTTTGAAAGTATTTTCTCCTCTTCAGTCTTTTGGAAGAGTTTGAGAAAAATTGATAGAAGTTCTTTGTATGTTTGGTGGAATTTGCCAGTGAAGCCATCAAGCTCTGGACTTTTGTTTATAGGAAGTTTTTTTTTTATTTTATGGATACTATTTTACTTTTAGTGATTGATTCATCCAAGTTATTTAATTGTTCTTGATTCAGCCCTTCAGTTTTGAACAGCTGCATGTTTCTAAAAAGTCCACTTCTTCTAGGCTGTTTAATTTATTGGCATATAAATTTTCATATTATTCTCTTATGGTATTTTGTATTTCTGTGATATCAGTTATGAATTCTTCTCTTTATGTAATTATATTTACTGGATATTCTCTTTTCCTTTCTTGATGAGCCTGTACAGAAACTTATCAATTTTGTTTACCCTTTCAAAGAATCAACTCTTGGTTTTATTGAATTTCTTCTAGTGTTTTTAAAATTAATTAATTTATTTTAATTGGAGGATAATTAGTTTACAATATTATGATGGTTTTTGCCATACATCAATATGAATCAGCCATAGATATACATGTGTCTCCCCCATCTTGAACACCCTCCCACTTTCCTCCTTACCCTGTTCCTCCAGGTTGTCACAGAACACCAGATTTGGGTGCCCTGCTTCATATAACAAACTTGTACTGCTTGTTTATTTTATATATGGTAATGTATATGTTTCAATGCTATTTTCTCAAATCATCCCACTCTCTCCTTCTCCCAATGAGTCCAAAAGTCTGTTCTTTACATCTGTGTCTCCTTTGCTGCCCTGTAGTAGGCTGATCAGGACCATTTTTCTAGATTCCATATATATGTGCTAATATATGGCATTTCCCTTTCTCTTTCTGACTTAAAACTGACTCAAATGCATTCTTTTTTATAGCTGAGTAATATTCCATTGTGTATATGTATCCACAACTTCTTTATCCATTCCTCTACCAAGGGACATCTAGGTTGCTTCCATGTCCTAGCTATTGTAAATAGTGCTGCAATAGACACTGGGGTATATGTGTTTTTGATTCTGGTTTCCTTGGGGTATATGCCCAGTAGTGGGATTACTGGGTCATATGGTAATTTCTAGTATTTTAAGGAATCCCCATACTATTCTCCATAGTGGTTGTATCAGTTTTTATACCCACCAACAATGTAAGAGGTTTTCCTTTTCACCATACCTTCTCCAGCATTTATTGTTTGTAGACTTTTTGATGATGGCCATTCTGACTGGTGAGATACCTCATTGTGTTTTTCATTTGCATTTCTATATTAATGAGTGACATTGAACATCTTTTCATGTGTTTATTAGCCATCTGTATGTCTTCTTTGGAGAAATGTCTGTTTAGGTCTTCTGCTCACTTTTTTATTGGATTGTTTATTTTTATAGTATTGAGCTGCATGGAACACTTGTGTATTTTGGAGGTTAATTCTTTGTCAATTATTTTGTTTGCTGTCATTTTCTCCCATTCCCAACTTCAGCCTATACTACAAAGTTACAGTCATCGAGACAGTATGGTACTGGCACAAAAATAGAAATATAGATAAATGGAACAAAATAGAAATCCCAGAGATAAATCCACACAGCTATATATACCTTATCTTTGACAAAAGAGGCAAAAATATACAATGGAAAAAAGACAATCTCTTCAACAAGTGGTGACAGGAAAACTGAACTGGTCAATTGCATGTAAAAGAATGAAATTGCAACTCTTTGTAATACCATACACAAGAATAAACTCAAAGTAGATTAAAGACCTAAATGTAAGGCCAGAAACTATAAAACCCTTAGAGGAAAACATAGAAGAATACCTTCTGACATAAATTGCAACAAGATCCTCTATGACCCACCTCCCAGAGTAATGAAAATAAAAACAAAAATGAGCAACTGGACCTAATTTAAATCAAAAGTTTCCAGTGTTTTTAAAATATTTATTTGTTTTCTTTATGATCTTTATTATCTTCTTCCTTCTGCTTACTTTACATTTGTTTGTTCTTTTTCTAATTCTTCTAGGTGGGGGGTTAGGCTGTTTATTTAAGATTTTTATTATTGTTTTAGAAAGGCTTGTATCACTATAAACATCCCTCTAAGAACTACTTTTGCTTCATCCCATTGATTCTGTATGACTGTGTCTTCACTGCCATTTGTCCCAAGGTATTTTTAAGTTTGCTTTTGGATTTTATCACTGACTCACTTTTAAAAACATTTTCGGATACCTTTTATTTACTAAAATGTGCATATTTTCAAGGAGAGGGACCAGTACTTTAGAAAGTGAAGCAAAGCCTTATCTATGTATTTATACATATCTAATGGCCTCCCTAGAGGAGATTTTCCCAGTGGTTATATATTGTTGTGAGAGATGGATTGTAAAGAAGACAGGATGCCAAAGAATTGATGTATTTGAACTGTGGTGCCGGAGAAGACTTATGAAAGTCTCTTGGACAGCAAGGAGATCAAACCAGTCAATCTTGAGAAATCCACCCTGAATATTCACTGGAAGGATTTATGCTGAAGCTTAAGCTCCAGTTTTTGGTCATGTGATGTGAACAGACAATTGATTGGAAAAGTCCCTGATACTGGGACAGATTGAGGGCAGAAGGACAAAAGGGTGTCAGAGGAAGAGATGGCTGGATGGCATCACCAGTGCCATGAACATGAACTTGGGCAAACTCTGGGAGATAGTGAGGGACAGGGAGGCACAATGAGTTGGATGTGACTGGGTGACTGAACAACAACAATGGCCTCCCTGATTCAGCCAGAGGTCTTTACATACATGCAGAGATATTATTCCTGGCTTAATAGCATTCATGTATTTGTTTTGTCTAAGTCCCTCCTTCTAAAAGAAACTGAAGTGCTCTCTCTATAATAATGTGTGTGCATATGTGTGTGTGTGTGTGTGTGTGTGTGTGTGTGCATGTGTATGGTTTTATTTACTATCTGTATGATGGAATCTCAAATTTATCCAGTTCAAATCTCTCCTTTGGGCTCTAAACTATAGACTCCCAAGTATCCAAACAGGATGCTGGGAAATTCTCAGAGATAAATTGATACAATTAATCCAGTACAAATCTAAAGACTACATGTCTGTATTATTACATCAATATTATGTGTTATTTTAAAATAAAACTCTGAGGTACATTCTTTCTTACTATAATGCAAAAAGCCAATAAGAATTATTTTGTAATTATCTGTAGTTCTCAGTTAGAAAATTCATTTAACAATTTTTATTTCTTTAGTGTTATAAATGTATTTAAAAAGTAACATTAAATCTAGTAAAAGAATATGAATTATTGATCATATACTTTTGTTTTTAGATTAATAATAACCAAAATATACTTCTTCACTATATTTTGCATCATTGTAAATAAAGCTGATACATGGAAATAGGAATTTATATGTAATACATGTTAATATATAAATATTTTATTTACAGAAATATTATTTATTTTGAAAGTAATTCATAATAATCAAATTGCAAATGAAAGTTTTCCAATATATTAAAAATGCTTTTTATTTGATTATATTAAAGTAGACAATGACACAGAAAAATGGAAAGATATACCATGTTCTTGGATTGGAAGAGTCAATATTGTCAAAATGACTATATTACCCAAAGCAATCTACAGATTACATGAAGTCCCTATCAAATTACAATGACATTATTCACAAAAATAAAAAAAAATCTTAAAATTTGTATGGTAACATAAAAGATTCTGAATAGCTAAAGCAATCTTGAAAAAGGAAAACATCTGGAAGAAACAGGCTCCCTGACTTCAGATTATACTACAAAACTATAGTCTTCAAAATAGTATGCTACTGGCACAAAACAGAAATGTAGATTAATGGAAAGGGTAGAAAGCCTGTAAATAAACCCGCACACACTATGGTCAATCTATAACAAATGAGGCAAGACTATACAATGAAGGAACTCTACAGCTACATGTAAAACAAATGAACTTAGAACATTTTTTAACACCACACCCAGATATAAACCTAAAATGTATTAGAGATAAATATAAAACTATAAAACTCTTAGAGGAAAACAGGCAGAACACTCTTTGACAAAAATGCAGTGATATCTCTTCTGAGCTGTCTCCTAGAATAATGGAAATAAAAAAAAAATTAAAAAAATGGGCCTAATTAAACTCAATAGCTTTTGCACAGCAAAGTGAAAGTGAAGTCGCTCAGTCGTGTCCAACTCTTTGCGACCCCATGAACTGTAGCTTACCAGGCTCCTCCCTCCATGGGATTCTCCAGGCAAGAGCACTGGAGTGGGTTGCCATTTCCTTCTCCAGGGGATCTTCCCAACCCAGGGATCGAAAGCAGGTCTCCTGCATTCCAGGCAGATGCTTTAACCTCTGAGCCACCAGGGAAGCCCTTTGCCCAGGAAAGGAAACCATAAAAAATGAAAAACAACCCACAGAATGGGAGAAAATATTTGCAATGATATTACCAAAGGGATTAATCTCCAAAATCTACAATGAAGCTCAAGATTTTAAAAAAATCAAAAAAATGGGCAGAAAACCTAACTAGAAATTGCTATAAAGAAAATATAGATGGCCAAGAGTCACATGTAAAAATGCTCAACCTTGCTAATAATTAGAGAAATGAAAATCAAAATTATAATGAGGTATCACTTCATCCCTGTTGGAATGGCTATCATCAAAATATCAGCAAAAAATAAACATTAAATAACCTCCAATTAAAATAAGTAATTTTAATTGGAGGTTATTTAATAGGACATGGAAACAACCTAAATGTCCATCAGCAGATGAATGGATAAGAAAGCTGTGGTACATATACACAATGGAGTATTACTCAGCTATTAAAAAGAATACATTTGAATCAGTTCTAATAAGATGGATGAGACGGAGCTGATTATACAGAGTGAAGTAAGCCAGAAAGAAAAACACCAATACAGTATACTAACACATATATATGGAATTTAGAAAGATGGTAATGATAACCCTGTATGCTAGACAGCAAAAGAGACACAGATGCATAGAACAGACTTTTGGACTGTGAGGGAGAGGGAGAGGGTGGGAGGATTTGGGAGAATGGCACTGAAACATGTATACTACCATATAAGAAATGAATCACCAGTCTATGTTCGATACAGGATACAGAATACTTGGGACTGTGCATGGGGATGATCCAGAGAGTTGACATGGGGTGGGAGGTTGGGGGGAGGGGTGGTGGTTCAGGATTGGGAACTCATGTACACCCAAGACGGATTCCTGTCAATGTATGGCAAAACCAATACAGTATTATAAAGTAAAAATTAAAAAAATAAAAAATAAAAATATTTTAAGGATGGGAAAAAATAATAACCTCCAATTAAAATAAATAAGTTTATATTAAAAAAAGAAGGTATGGAGAAAAGAGAACCTTTCTACAGTGTTGAAAGGAATGTAAATTGGTAGGACTCCTATAGAGAACAATATGGGGAGGTTCCTTAGAGATGGAGCTGCAATGTGGTCCAGAGGCAAAACTCCTGGGCATATATCCAGAGTAAAACACGGTTCAAAAAGATACATACACCCCCAATGTTCATTGCAATGCTGTTTACAATAGCCAAGATATGGAAACAACCTAAATATCCATTAACAGAGGAATGATAAAGGAAATGGTAGTACATATATACAATGGAATATTGCTCAGCCATTAAAAAGAATGAAATCATGTCATTGGCAGCACCATGGATGGACCTGGAGATTATCATACTCAGTTCAGTTCAGTTCAGTTGCTCAGTCGTGTCCAACTCTTTGTGACCTCATAGACTGCAGCACACCAGGCCTCCCTGTCCATCGCCAACTCCCAGAGTTTACTCAAACTCATGTCCATTGATTTGGTGATGCCATTTAACCATCTCATCCTCTGTCATCCCTTTCTCTGGCTTCAATCTTTCCCAGTATCAGGGTCTTTTCAAATGAGTCAGTTCTTCACATCAGGTGGCCAAAATATTGGAGTTTCTGCTTCACTATCTGTCCTTCCAATGAATATTCAGGACTGATTTCCTTTAGGATGGACTGGTTGGATCTCCTTGCAGTCCAAGCGACTCTCAAGAGTCTTCTCCAAAACCACAGTTCAAAAGCATCAATTCTTTAATCCTCAGCTTTCTTTATAGTCCAACTCTCACATCCACACATGACTACTGGAAAAACCACAGCTTTGACTAGACAGACTTTGTTGACAAAGTGAAGCTAAGTGAAACATGTCAGGTGAAGACACATATAATATGATAGTATTTATACATATATATAGATATACACACACACACATATCTATTCATTTTCTAATTATTTTCCCCCTTATTACAGAATATTGAGCAGCATCCCATGTGCTATACAGTAGGTCTTTCTCCAGTACTTTGACCACCTCATGTGAAGAGTTGACTCATTGGAAGAGACTCTGATGCTGGGAGGAATTTGGGGCAGGAGGAGAAGGGGATGACAGAGGATGAGATGGCTGGATGGCATCACTGATTCGATGGACATGAGTCTGAGTGAACTCTGGGAGTTGGTGATGGACAGGGAGGCCTGTGCTGCGATTCATGGGGTCACAAACAGTCGGACACGACTCAGCGACTGAACTGAACTGAACTGATGTACATATATATATAACTGAATCACTTTGTTGTACATCTGAATTTAACACAGTATTAATCTACTATTCTCCAATATAAAATAGAAATTTAAAAATCTACAGCAAAATAATTAACAATCTCTATCAATAAACAAATAAATATATTTTAATCCTCAGATTAATGCTTCAATTTTTAAAATCTATTTTGGAGATATAATTTTAAAAAATGGGGATTTATACACCAAAAAATCACTGCAATGCTATCAAATAAAAATTTAAAAATTTTTCCATAGTAAGAGAAATATAAAGTAAATTAAGATCATTACTGTGCATACAATAATTTGTAAAAGCTAAATACATGTATAAAGAATATAGAAAGAAATGAGAAAATTCTAAAAGTTTAGAGAAAATACAGAATAGAAAATTGTGTGCATGTATGTGTGTAGTCTCATTGAGGAAAATTGCAAAATTTTCTACAAAATTACTATGAACAAAAATTGTTAAAACAGCCCTTGGGTGGAATACAGGCGACTTTTATTTCCTTACTTATAAGATTCACTGATTTTTTTAATAACATGTTTAGTTTCCATGTAATCATTTTTTTTCTTATTTCTTTTCTGTGATGGGTTTCCAGTTTCATGCCATTGTGATCTGAAAAGATAGCTGAAATAATTTCTGTATTCTTAAATTTGTTGAGAATCATTTTGTGTCCCTATATGTGGTCAGTCCTAGAGACTGTTCCATATGCACTTGGAAAGAATGTGTATTCTGTTTTTTTTAATGTAATACCCTATATATATCAAGAAGACTTAACTGTTCTATTGTATCATTTAATTTCTCTGTTGTGTTATTAATCTTCTGTTTATAAAATCTGTCCACTGATGTGAGTTGGGTGTTAAAATCTTGCACTTAGTTATGTCTAGCTCTTTGCAACCCAATGGACTATAGACAGCTTGGCTCCTCTGTCCATGGAATTTCCCGGGCAAAATCACTGGAGTGGGTTGCCCTTTTCTACTCCAGAGAATCTTCTCAACCCAGAGATTGAACCCATATCTCTTGAGTCTCTGGCATTGGCAGGCAGATTCTCTACCACTGCACCACCTTTATATCTGTTAGTGTTTGTTTTATGTATTTGGATGCAAAATGATTCAGTTGTACCCCTAAAATGTGCATATTTATTGATGAGTGTAATACACTCTTCTTGCATTTATTCTTTTATAATATTATTTTCTATTTTTCTTTTTGGCCTTTGTTAAAGTCTATTTTTTTCTCATATGAGTACTGTTACACCCACTTTCCTCTAATTTCCTTTTGAATGAAATGTCTTTTTCATCTTCTCCCTTTCAGCCTAGTCTGTCATTTGCACTGAATATTCTCTTCTAGGCAGCTAGACTCATGTGTGTGTTTTTAATCCAATCTTCCACTCTATGTCTTTTGATTGGAGCATTTAAGCCATTGACATAAGGTAATTATCAATAGATGTGTATTTACTGCCATTTTAAACCTAATTTTCCCATTGATTCTGCATTTCATTGTTGATTTCTTCTTTGTTCCTTTCTTTTTCTTTTTGTCCTTCCTTTTGTTGTTTGATTAGTTCCTTTTGTATTAATTATGCTTGTGTTCTCTGTTTTTTGGTTTTTGTGAAACTATTGTATGTTCGTGATTATCTTGTTTTTCAAGTATGTTAACATTTTTCTATATCTAACTGCTTTAGACTGATTTTCTTATAGACTCAAATGCATTTTGCTATTCTCCTTCTTCACACTTTTTGACTTGTTGTCCTCTTTTACAACTTCATATTTACCCTTTTGCTGTTCACTGCTTTCAGAAAAAAAAAATTATTTTATTTTTTAAAAATCTGTATACTGGTTTATTTAAGTAATTTCCTTTTCAATTCTCATTTTCTCTTTTCTATGGATTCTTATTTCTTATCTATTTTGAAAATATCTTTCAATATTTCCTTTATGACAGGTTTCATTTTAGTTTAGTTCTTTTAGTTTTTCCTGTCTCAGAAATTCTTTATCTCTCCTTCTATTCTAAGTGATAATCTTTCTGGAAAGGGTATCTTATGTTGCAGATTTTTCTCTTTCAAGATTGTGAATGTATCTTGCTATTCCCTTTTGGCTTGCAACATTCTTATAGGGAAACCAGCTGATTGCCTTAAGGAGATTTCCTTGCAATCAAATTTTATTTTTCTCTCCTTGCCTTCAGCATCCTCTCTTTACATTTAACTTTTGCTCCCCTGGTGGCTCAGACAGTAAAGAATCTGCTTGCAATTCAGGAGATCTGGGTTTGATCCCTGGGTTGGGAAGATCTCCTGGAGAAGGGAATGGCAACCCACTCCAGATTCTTGCCTAGAAAATTCCATGGACAAACAACCCAGTGGGCTACAGTCTATTGGGTTGCAAAGAATTGGAAATGATTGAGCAGCTAACACTTTGACTTTCTTTGTTTGCCACTTTATAGTATGTCTGGTGTAAGTCTGTTTGGGTTCATATTGTCTGGGAATCACTAAGCTTCCTGTATCTGGATATCTGTTTCCTTTTTTTTTTTTTTTTTTTTTTTTCCCTGGCAATCCACTCCAGTACTATTGCCTGGAAAATCCTATGGACAGAGGAGCCTGGTAGGCTACAGTCCCTGGAGTCGCAAAGAGTTGGACACGACTGAGAGACTTCACTTCACTTCATTTCATTTCACTTCACTTCGCTTCAGTAGTTCAGCTGGTAAAGAATCTGCCTGCAGTGTGGTAGACCTGTGTTCGATCCTGGAGTTGGGATGATCCCCTGGAGAAGGGAAAGGCTACCCACTCCAGTATTCTGGCCTGGAGAATCCCATGGACTGTATACTCCATGGGGTCGCAAAGAGTCAGACATGACTGAGCGACTTTCACTTCACTTCACTTTAGGTTTGGAAAGTTTTTCAGTCATAATTTCTTCAAGTAAACTTTTGGTCTCCTTTACTTTATCTTTTGTTGGAATTTATTCATCACTTATTCATTTTGTATTATTCAATCTTTTTTCATTGTTTCTAGCTCAGCTTTTGCCTCAGCAAATGACATTTCTAATTTTTCTTGGTTCTTTATAGTTTCTAGTTTCTTTATATAATAATCTGAATTTTTATTGATAGCCTTTCATTGTCTCCTTTTTGCACTCTGTGTCCATCAGGCTGAAGAGGTCTGTTTCATTGTTCTTTCAGGTGAGTTTTCTTGGTCTTTTAGCTGGGAGTGGTTCCTCTACTTCTTCTTTTTAATCTATGTTTCTCTTACTTTGTGAGTTTAGGAGAAACAATTATCTACCATGGTCCTAGAGGGCTATTTGATGTGGTAGCATCCCTGTGTAGCCTGAATGGCTTTGATATGGTTGATGCCAATGCTGTTCTTCGTATGGATGACTGCTCTTCTTTCCTCAGTGTGTCCTGGCTTTTATCCCCTTGATATGCGGTGTGACTGGTCTTTCGGTGATCAGAACCTGCCCTGCATGTTAAGCAGTGCCTCCTCTCTTCCCTGTGGCTGTCACAGCCGTATCAGGGGCAAGGTCTGCACCATAGTTGTTGGAGTAGGAACCCCTCATCTGTTTCTGAGCTGCACTGTGAAGCACGTGGTATTGCAGTGCTCCCACTGGGAGAGGAGCCACTGAGTATTCCTCCATCGGAGCTGTCCATCAGGGACTGCACTCCGTTGTGTCATCTGTCACCCATTGTGCAGAGTCACACAGTACACACTGCTCTCAGCCCTGCCTCAACCATGGAAAAGCTGACAATTTGCTCTAGTGTCCTTTAAGCATTGTTTTTTCACAAGGCAACCAGTGTGGATTCACTGGATAAGTGACTGATAAATTTTAGTAGATGAGGCAGAGGGAGCTGTGGGTACAGAGATCCCAAGCTTCTGCCTTGTACATCCAGATAGATAATGGTGTAACTTACTCAGAAAAGGAATATAGCAGGAGGAATACATTTTCAGATGAGTGAAAGTGAAGGTCAGTGGTGTCCAACTCTTTGCAACCCCATGGACTATAGAGTCCACGGAATTCTGCAGGCCACAATACTGGAGTGGATAGCCTTTCCCTTCGCCAGGGGATCTTCCCAATCCAGAGATCAAACCCAGGGCTCCCACATTGCAGGCGAATTCTTCACCAGCAGAGCCACAAGAAGCTGAAGTTCTATGAAGACCTGCAAGAACTTCTGGAACTAACACTCAAAAAAAGATGTCCTTTTCATCATAGGAGACTGGAATGCAAAAGTAGGAAGTCAAGAGATACCTAGAGTAACAGGCAAGTTTGGCCTTGGAGTGCAAAATGAAGCAGGGCAAAGGCTAATAGAGTTTTGCCAAGAGAAAGCACTGATCAGAGCAAACACCCTCTTCCAACAACACGAGAGACGACTCTACACGTGGACACCAGCAGATGGTCAATACCAAAATAGATTGATTATATTCTTTTCAGCTGAGAATGGAGAAGCTCTGTAGAGTCAACATTGCAAAATTCAGACTTAAACAGAAAAAAGTAGGGAAAACACTAGGTGATTCAGGTATGACCTAAATCAAAGTCCTCACAATTATACAGTAGAAATGACAAATAGGTTCAAGGGATTTCATCTGATAGACGAGTGCCTAAAGAATTATGGACGGCAGTTCATAACGTTGTACAGTTGGCGGTGATCAAGACCATTTCCAAGAAAAAAAAAATGAGAAAAGGCAAAATGGTTGTCTGAGGAGGCCTTACAAATAGCTGAGAAAAGAAAGCAAAGGAGAAAAGGAAAGATATACCCATGTGAATGCAGAGTTCCAAAGAATAGCAAGGAGAGATAAGAGAGCCTTCCTTGTGATCAATGTAAAGAAATAGAGGAAAACATAGAATGGGAAAGAATAGAGATCTCTTCAAGAACACTAGAGATACTAAGGAAACATTTCACACAAAGATGGGCACAATTAAGGACAGAAATGGTATCTAACAGAGGTGGAAGATACTAAGAACAGATGGCAAGAATGTGCAGAAGAACTATACAAAAGGGATTTTAATGACCGGATAGCCACAATGGTGTGATCATTTACCTAGAGCCAGACATCCTGGAATGCAAAATCAGGTGGGCTTTAGGAAGCATCACTACAAACAAAGCTACTGGAGGTGATAGAATTATAGTCGAGCTATTTCAAATCCTAAAAGATGATGCTGTGAAAGTGCTGCACTTAATATGTCAGCAAATTTAGAATACTCAGCAGTGGCCACATGACTGGAAAAGGTCAGTTTTCATCCCAATCCCAAAGAAAGGCAATGCCAAAGAATGCTCAAACTACTGCACAATTGCACTCATCTCACACGCTAGTAAAGTAATGCTCAAAATTCTCTAAGTAAGGCTTCAATAGAATGTGAAGCGAGAACTTCAAGATGTTCAAGGTGGTTTTAGAAAAGACAGAGGAACCAGAGATCAAATTGCCAGCATCTATGGATCATAGAAAAAGCAAGAACATTCCAGAAAAACATCTGCTTTATTGACTATGCCAAAGCCTTTGACTGTGTGGATCACAACAAACTGTGGAACATTCTTAAAGAGATGAGAATACCAGACCACCTTATCTGCCTCCTGACAAATCTATATGTAGGTCAAGAAGCAACAGTTAGAACTGGACATGGAACAACAGACTGGTTCCAAATTGAGAAAGGAGTACATCAAGGCTGTATATTGTCACCCTGCTTATTTAACTTATATGCAGAATACATCATGGTAAATGCTGGGCTGGATGAAGCACAAGCTGGAAGCACAAGGAGAAATATCAGTAACCTCGGTTATGCAGATGACACCACCTTTATGGCAGAAAGCAAAGAAAAATTAAAGAGCCTCTTGATAAAAGTGAAAGAGAAGAGTGAAAAAGCTGGCTTAAAACTCAACATTCAAAAAACTAAGATCATGGCATCCAGTCACATCACTTCATGGCAAATAGATGGGGAAACAATGGAAACAGTGGCAGACTTTATTTTCTTGGGCTCCAAAATCACTGCAGATAGTGACTAAAGCCATGAAATTGAAAGAAGCTTGCTCCTTGGAAGAAAGGCTATGACCAACCTAGACAGCATATTAAGAAGCAGAGACATTATTTGCAGACAAAGATCCATCTAGTCAAAGCTATGTTTTTTCCAGTAGTCATGTATGGATGTGAAAGTTGGACTATAAAGATAACTGAGCACCAAAGAATTGATGCTTTTGAGCTGTGTGTTGGAGAGGACTCTGGAGAGTCCCATGGACAGCAAGGAGATCCAACCAGTCTATCCTAAAGGAAATCTGTCCTGAATATTCTTTGGAAGTACTGATGCTGAGGCTGAAGCTGCAATATTTTGGTCATGTGATGCGAAGAATTGACTCATTTAAAAAGATGCTGATACTGGGAAAGATTGAAAGCAGGAGGAGAAGGGGACAACAGAGAATGAGATGATTGAATGGCATCACCGATTCGATAGACATGAGTTGAGAAGCTCTGGGAGTTGGTGATGGACAGGAAAACCTGGCGTGCTGTAGTCCATTGGGTTGCAAAGAGTTGGACACTGAGCCACTGAACTAATTAATAGAGTTTCAAGTGCTTATAGGACAACTACATGTAATGAGTTTTTGCATTAAGTTCAGGAATTTAGCAGAAAGACATTGACTGGAGCAGATTGTAATATATCAGCTTCATGGCAGTAAATGGATCAAAGTGGGACTCCATGAAATTGTTCAGAAAGTCTTATGGACCTACTTTGAACTTCTATCCACATTTTGCTTCCAGATATAATTGTTCATGATTTTTTTCTTTTATACTTTGATTTTACCTTTTGAGATTAAAGGTCTCTTATTTTCTTATTCTATAGATAATTGATATAAATGCATGCCCTTTATAAGTAATAGTAATAGATATAAGGTTTTTTTTTCTTTTCACAGGAATTCACATTGCAAAATATGACAGTACTAGCAGTTCAAGACTTGTCTTTGAATTTATATGAGGGGCAAATCACTGTCCTTCTTGGTCATAATGGAGCAGGGAAGACTACTACCATATCTATCCTCACAGGTAAATATTCATGGTTATTTTGGCACAGATACTGTGGATTAAGCTTTGAAGCTTTTGTGTACTCTTCTTGACATTGACATTGTTATTTAAATGATACATATGGCGGTTTACTAATCTGCTTTCTTTACAAAGTGTAAAATCATTTATTATTGAGCTTAGAAATCAATGTTTATTTTTGTTTCTCAGGTACATCCCATTTCTCACTTTTTAGTGTACCATCCTCATTGGGCAATACAAAGACTAGAGAGCCTTTCTACTTTCAGTTATCTATTCCTTTAAATTTCCTTTTATATTACTTTCTTCTGTTCCCCTGCTCCCCTCATAGGAAATCATCCTAATTTGTTTGATGTACATTGTTTTATTGTATAATGTGTATTCTATATTCTTATGAATATACTTTTATATTTAATAAGAAAATTTCTACTCACATCCAAGTTGAAAGATTTTAGTGACCACCCTTACACCCACTGCCTAGATTTTACCATTTTATGTATTTGTCACAGATCCATTGATCCCATTTTTAGGCATCTGAAAATTAATTTTAGACATCAAGATGCTTCCTGATAAATAATTTAGAATGCATTTCTTTTAGAATAAAATTTTAATTAAAAAATGCTTAAATTTTAAGTATTCATTTGCTGCATTTTGACATATGCATATCTCTGAATAAATCCTGTTGCCTATTAAGATAGATAATTATCTCAGAAAGTAATCTCATTAAGATAAATAATTATCCCAGAAAGTGTTCTCATTACTCAAGTGATTCACTAAATTGCACATGAGGCAAAACTTTACTCATATCATTAGTACACATTAATATGCCAGATATTTGGGTGAAAACTAAGAATGTAGTGGTGACTGCAGCCATGAAATTAAAAGATGCTTATTCCTTGGAAGAAAAGTTATGACCAACCTAGATAGCATATTGAAAAGCAGAGACATTACTTTGCCAACAAAGGTCCATCTAGTCAAGGCTATGGTTTTTCCAGTGGTCATGTATGGATGTGAGAGTTGGACTGTGAAGAAAGCTGAGTGCCAAAGAATTCATGCTTTTGAACTGTGGTGTTGGAGAAGACTCTTGAGAGTCCCTTGGACTGCAAGGAGATCCAACCAGTCCATTCGGAAGGAGATCAGCTCTGGGTGTTCTTTGGAAGGAATGATGCTAAAGCTGAAACTCCAATACTTTGGCCACCTGATGCGAAGAGTTGACTCATTGGAAAAGACTCTGATGCTGGGAGGGATTGGGGACAGGAGGAAAAGGAGACCACAGAGGATGAGATGGCTGGATGGCATCACCGACTCGATGGACGTGAGTTTGAGTGAACTCTGGGAGTTGGTGATTGACAGGGAGGCCTGGTGTGCTGTGATTCATGGGGTCGCAAAGAGTCAGACACAGCTGAGTGACTTCTAAAGCTGAAACTCCAATACTTTGGCCACCTGATGCGAAGAGTTGACTCATTGGAAAAGACTCTGATGCTGGGAGGGATTGGGGACAGGAGGAAAAGGAGACCACAGAGGATGAGATGGCTGGATGGCATCACCGACTCGATGGACGTGAGTTTGAGTGAACTCTGGGAGTTGGTGATTGACAGGGAGGCCTGGTGTGCTGTGATTCATGGGGTCGCAAAGAGTCAGACACAGCTGAGTGACTGAACCAAACTGAACTGAAGAATGCAGTGTTGAGCAGAAAGTCCTTCCCTTCAAAGAACTTATAGTTGAGCAAGGACTTGATGAGTAAATAGGAATTTTATAACATCTTGAGAAGTAAAAATTAAAGCTTGAGTGTTGGGTGTTGTCCTGTCACCTTGATCTAACACTGTGGACAGGGTCTATGAGCAAAGGGGAAATAAAATAATTTGAGATTGGTACAAGGTGTAATGAATCATGAAAGAAAGGGGAGATGCATATTCTAAGGATATTCAGGGCCAGGAAGTAAGAAAATAGGGAATATTATATGGCTAGAGAACAGAGAGAGAGAGAATAAGAATGATCAAAATAATACCAGAGTGTCAAGTGAAAGATTGAAGCAAGGATGAATTTCCCAGTTTAGGTCAACTATAAGTAGCCTTATCTTTGAGGAAAGAAATGATGGAAAACAATTCTTTGTTAACTTCTATCTTTGAAATACTTCTGAAACTTAATTAAAGCTCTTAATCATTACTTCCTAATTAATTCCACATAATTATTAGTTAATATTGTTATTGTTGTCTTCAGTATAATACTAACTGCCACTTATTAAATATTTTTATGTATTTCATCTTAGAACATATTCCATGCTTTACATTTTGTGACAGTGGTCCCCGAAGATAATCATCTCCTTGCCATGTCTACTGGCCAGGTCTATGCCCAACATGTAGTGTGGAGAAGCTGATGTATTGGGCACAGACCTGGCCAGAAAGACAACAACACATCCCTGGGGTCTGCTTGGTGTGGTGGGCTGCTCCAGCCAAGATGGCTTCCACTTTCTGCCTGGGAGGAAAAAAATGGGGGCCCTGACCCTTGTGAGGAAGCAGGGCAGTGAAATGGTCTGTCTCTTTCTCACTGAAAAGTCAAGCATGATTCAATTCACAACTTTTAGATAATATATTCAAAAGCAGAGACATTACTTTGCCGACTAAGGTCCATCTAGCCAAGGCTATGGTTTTTCCTGTGGTCATGTATGGATGTGAGAGTTGGACTGTGAAGAAGGCTGAGCGCCGAAAAATTGATGCTTTTAAGCTGTGGTGTTGGAGAAGACTCTTGAGAGTCCCTTGGACTGCAAGGAGATCCAACCAGTCCATTCTGAAGGAGATCAGCCCTGGGTGTTCTTTGGGAGGAATGATGCTAATGCTGAAGCTTCAGTACTTTGGCCACCTCATGTGAAGAGCTGACTCATTGGAAAAGACTCTGATACTGGGAGGGATTTGGGGCAGGAGGAGAAGGGGACGACCGAGGATGAGATGGCTGGATGGCATCACAGACTCAATGGATGTGAGTCTGAGTGAACTCCGGGAGTTAGTGATGGACAGGGAAGCCTGGCGTGCTGTGATTCATGGGGTCGCAAGGGGTCAGACATGACTGAGTGACTGAAATGAACTGAACTGAACTGATGGTTGATTCTTATTATTCATGGCAGTTGTGTTCTATGTAGTCCCAGGAACACACTGGTCCTAGGAGAAATATAAAGAAAATTTCCAAGAACCACTGATCATGACATTTTTATCTGCTGATCAGTAACATAGAACCTTGTTTTATGTGTATTTCTGTTTGAGGTGAGGTGAAGTTGCTCAGTCATGTCCGACTCTTTGCGACCCCGTGGACTGTAACCTACTAGGCTTCTCCGTCCATGGGATTCTCCAGGCAAGAATACTGGAGTGGATTGCCATTTCCTTCTCCAGAGGATCTTCCCAACCCAGGGATCGAACCCGGGTCTCCCGCATTGGAGGCAGACGCTTTAACCTCTGAGCCACCAGAGAAGCCCTGTATTTCTGTTTAAAGACACCTTATTTAAACTGTTGATTCATTAACACTGAACTTTATGCCAAAAGCACTATTACTCACATCTGAACAAAACTTAATCTAACACACATGTTTTCTCCATAAGGAACATCACAGCTTTCTTGTCCTTAGAAACAGCACACAGCATTTTAGCACTATGCTTGGAGACTTATTTTAGTTAGAAAAATCACCACCAAAAGTTCTAAAATGTAAAAAAGTGACACTAAGTGTACAGTGAAAGTCAATTGTTTAGATGATGGGAGCTGAAACAAGAAAGCAGAGTGTCACCTAGTCTGACCTCACTTGGTGGGAGGGGCTCTGGGGAGGGGAGGGAAGGTACACATTGTACATTTCAGTTTTCACTGCTCTGTGCATGTCCACAAATGGCTAGGAAACCACCATAGATACTGATCTTGGCTGTACAAATACATTTTAGTGAGTATGTGAATTCAAAAGTATGGAATCTGCACATAAAGATCAACTTTTTTGAGCACACATGGAATATTTACATATATTAGCTGTACTTTAGATGAAAAAACTCCCCCAAACCCCCTCAACTATCAAATGACCAGTATTATACAAATTATGTGCCTACAGTGTAATTAAAGTACAAACGAATCTTACTCCCCAAACAGAAAATACTCAGAGATGAATAATAGTAAAAATAATATAAAAAATGTTGGATACAGATAAAATGATGGGCATAGAGATTCTGATAGTTTTGAATACTTTCATTAAAAAAAGTGAGAATGGAAGAGCTTAAGGTAAAACATTAGAAAACAAACAGCAGAGCTAATTTAAAGAAAGAGACTAGGAAATGGAAAAAATATAGTAATTTAGATCAATATAACCAAAAACTGATAAACATGCACATGTTGAAACATCATGAAAAAAAGATAAACAAAATCTTAGGAATAAAAAGCGGTTATAATATAATATATTAATAGCTGATTTAGTGACTGATATGTTTACATTTTGCCTATAAAATATAAACATATACAAAATGACCTTATTTCTCGAGTAAAAACTGAAAACCTAAATAGACCTTAACTTATAGAATTTATCAGTAATCAACAACTTCCCTAGATTAAGAACATCTTACCAGATGATTTTATGAGTTTTACAGAACTCTAATGAACAGATCACTTCAGTGTTATACAAAATCTTCAAGACAATAGAAAAAAAGAAAATTTCTCAAGTCATTTTATGAGATTAAATAACCTTGATATCAAATTTGGACAAAGAAAGAATAAGTTAGAAATAAATGCCAATCTACTGTTTCCTCTTGATAAAACTATAATGCTAGTTCCCTTTACTCATTATGTCTTTTAAGATTCCTCTACTTCTCTTTAGAGATCACTGGTACAATTTTACTTACAGTGTTTCGGAGTTCCCTGTCTTTAACCCACTGATGAACTTGAACTGATTGGGAACAGACATTATGATTTCTCAGAAACTCTGTATTTAACTCACACATTTTATTCTATATTTTTCATGATGGAGATAATTTTCCTTGAAATGGCAGAAGCAAAACAGAAAATAAGCTCTGTTTTCTATGTGTTATCCATGAACACTACACTATCATTCTTAAGTTAATGGCTAAAATTATTATTATAAATAATAACAACCTGTAGCTTAATGTTTTCCAAAGGGTGATCACATCCTTGGCCTAGAATAGTTACTGCAATTTAGCAAAGGAATGTCCTAGATGAAACTTGTTCGAACCTAAACCAAATAGAATAGATGATTTCATTCATTCATTCAACAACTATTTATTGATTTTCTGCTATATGTCAGGAATTATGCTAGGTCCTATGGACAAAGAGTTCTGTATTCCTGACCTGGAGGTGCTAACAATTTAGGAGCTGGATAAGGGATGGGATGGGGAATTAGAGAGGTAGGATAATCACTAGGCAGGTGAATACTAGCAAAGAAGGTAATATTTGTCAAGAGTCAGAATGAATCATAAAAAGATTTATTTTCCTTCTTCGATAGGGTTATTGGACTAGTGGACCAGAAGTATTATACAGGAATATATCTTGGTTTTATCGAGACACCATAGTTTCTTATTACCTAACACGGCATCTCAGTAAAATATTCTGGTGAGCAAACTGAAAACCATGAACTGAATGATGATAACACAGTAGCTAAAATTTACAGTTGGTTGTATATCAAAAAGATGATTAACTAGGTATTAATATGGAAGGAAGTATTTCATGGTGCTGTGGGATTCTGTCCATGACTGTTCTGTTCCACAAACCTACTGATGATGTAGAAGGCATACCGTCAAATCTACAGATAACACAAACTTGGAAGGGAGAATTAGGGCGGAGGTGGCACTGAGATTTAAAGCATTCCTAATGAGTTGAAATTATAGGCTTAAGGCAGATAAAATGTGATACAAAAATATATATGTATATAAAATTTTTGATTGCATAGTACTGGAAGGAAAAGACTTGAATAAGCAATACTTCTTATACAAAATCCAGAAGTTTCATTGATCATAAGCTCAATTTTGACTGGTAAAAAGGTAATGCATTTTATGCCACATCAGTAATAGGAAAATATGAATATATGCTTGTGCATGCTGCTAATTTAGCAAATGTCAAGCTATATTAAAAATTATCTGTTTATGACATATTTTAATGTTTAAGCATTTTTATTTATCTTTCTTTTACACACACTTATGTGTGTGTATATGTATATATATATGCAGCTACACAAATATTTGCATATATACATAATCTATTTAATTTTTATACATGTATATATTAATATATTGGGACTTCCCAGGTGGTGCTAGTGGTAAAAAACCCTCCTGCCAATGCAAGACATGTAAGAGATGCTAATTCAGTCCTTAGGTTGGGGAGATCCCCTGGAGGAAAGCATGGCAATCTACTCCAGTATTCTTGCCTGGAAAACCCCATGAACAGAGGAGCCTGGTGGGCTATAGTCCATTAGGTCGCAAAGAATCGGACATGACTGAAGTGACATAGCACACATGCACTTATATTAATATATTATATAACATTTATTTATGTATATAAGTCTATATGTATTATAGATATAAATAAATTCTCTAAGAATCGTGTACTTGCTATGAAAAATGCACAAACTCAGCTAAACAATTCACATACTGAAAAAAGGATATTAATTCTATCTTTCAACCATCACATGATGAAGCAGCACCTTGATCTATAATATTTTTCCATATACTTTTGGGTATATTTCTGGATTGTTATCTGTTCTACTGATTGGTCTAAGTCCAGTACCAAACTATGTAAAATATTATACTTTTATAATAAATTATTATCTGGGCAGAGTGTTTCTCCAATCCCATATTACTTTTTATAATTCCCTACCTATTCTTGGAGAACATTATAACTTTTAATATACATTTTGAAATAAATTGTCATAATTTTAAAAGTTACAGTTTGAGGTTTATTAAGTTGAATTTATAGGTTAATTTAAAAATAATTGGCATTAGAATATTGAATCACCTCTCAATGTTGAAAAATATTTTTATATGTTGCCTGCATATTTCTTGATTATTATAGGTTATTTTATTTTCTCATTTCTATCTTTAATCATATTTTTTCTTCCACTGTATTTTCTAACATTTTGGAAATATATCCAGTATTTCATAAACTGCTTATAATTAATATCTTATATGCATGATTATGATGCAAGGAAGTAAATGAATTAAAATTCTGACTTTGGCTGCTTTTTATATGTGTTTTTGTTACCACAAAATATAAAATATTACATATTGCAAACATTCTAAATGTTAACTATTATGTCCTTTTCAGCTGAATAGATGGCTTCTTTAAAATAAAAGTTGTTTAGTGTTCCTACCACTAGATTGTGAAATCCTTGAGTACAGGACTGTAAATTGTTTATTTACATATTCCTGGAATGTAACTCAATTCTTGGAATATAGTAAATGTTCAGGAAATAATTGTTGACTGACTACTGAATACTAACTTTGTGTAGAGGCTGCTCTAAGCTCATTAATGTAATTAACTCAGTTATCTTCCCAATATACCTGTCGAGAAAAGTACTATTACTATTTCCATTTTATATATAAAGAAACTAAGCCTCAACATGTGGTTTATGAAATAAAGGGCACAGATAATCAAAATACACAAAACTTTCAAAATTTAAATATAAAAAATATTTCCAATTTCTCTCTTCAAGACTTTTTCAAGACAAAATAACTTGCCCAAGATCACACACCTGTAAGTGGCAGAGTTGAGAGCTGAACCCATGAAGTTAAGCTCTTAAGATTAGGATCTTATCCACTTTGTTTTACTATGCTGCTGCTGCTGTAAGTCGCTTCAGTCGTGTCCGACTCTGTGCGACCCCGTAGATGGCAGCGTATCAGGCTCCCCCCGTCCCTGGGATTCTCCAGGCAAGAACACTGGAGTGGGTTGCCATTTCCTTCTCCAATGCGTGAGAGTGAAAAGTGAAAGTGAAGGTCACTCAGTCGTGTTCGACCCTCAGCGACCCCATGGACTGCAGCCCATCAGGCTCCTCCGTCCATGGGAGTTTCCAGGCAAGAGTACTGGAGTGGGGTGCCACTGCCTTCTCCGTTGCTTTACTATAGTGTTTACATAATAATATGCTCTTGGACTACATGGCTCAGAGCATCATCAGAGTCAAAAGCTAATGGAGATACTTTTGCTTTTCTTTTTCCCTCCCTCCCTCTTTTTCTTTTCCTTTCTTATTCTTTGATGGTAGTACAAACTGGTACAGCCACTATGGAGAACAGTGTGGAGATTCCTTAAAAATCTTGGAACAGAACTGCCATACAACCCAGCAATCCCACTGTTGGGCATACAAACTGAGGAAACCAGAATGCAAATAGACACATGTACCCCGATGTTTATTGCAGCACTGTTCACAATAGCTAGGACACGGAAGCAACCTAGATGTCCATTGGCAGATGAATGGATAAGGAAGTTTGTGGAACATATACACAGTGGAATATTACTCAGTTATATAAAGGAATGCATTTGAGCCAGTTCTAATGAGGTGGATGAAACTGGAGTCTATTATACACAGTGAAGTAAGTCAGAAAGAGAAACACCAGTACTGTATATTGACAGTTGTATATGGAATTTAGAAAGATGGTAATGATGATCCTATATGCAAGGCAGCAAAAGAGACACAGATGTAAAGAATAAACTTTTGGACTCTGTGGGAGAAGGTGAGGGTGGGATGATTTGAGAGAATAGCATTGAAACATGTATATTACCATATGTAAAAGAGACGACCAGTACAAGTTCAGTTCATGAAGCAGGGCACTCAAAGCTGATGCTCTGGGACAACCTAGAGGGATGGGGTGGGAGGGAGGTTGGGAGGGTGTTCCGGATGGGGGGACACCTGTACATCTGTGGCTGATTCATGTTGATGTATGGCAAAAACCACCACAATATTGTAAAGTAATTCTCCTCCAATTAAATTGATTAATTAAAAAAATTTTATGTCAATGTATGGCAAAACCAATACAATAATGTAAATGGGACAACCTAGAGGGATGGGGTGGGAAGGGAGGTTGGGAGGGTGTTCCGGATGGGGGGACACCTGTACATCTGTGGCTGATTCATGTTGATGTATGGCAAAACCCACCACAATATTGTAAAGTAATTCTCCTCCAATTAAATTGATTAATTAAAAAAATTTTATGTCGGTGTATGGCAAAACCAATACAATAATGTAAAGTAAAATAAAGTAAAAATAAAAATTAAAAAAAAAGAAAACTTATACTCACACACACCAAAAACAAACAAACAAAAAAATTTTTAAAAAAGGAGTTAAATAAACTTATAAAAATAAATGTAACAAAATGAAAAGGAGAAGTTGTAGTTTAGGGAAATAAGGATAGGTAAATTATTTTCCTAAAGTACAACTTCTCCTTTTTTTTCTTTTCTTTTTTTTTTTTTTCAGTTGGGGCTTCCCTGGTGTCTCAGGTGGTAAAGAATTCTCTTGCAATGCAGAAGACCCAGATTCGATCCCTGAATCGGGAAGATCCCCTAGAGAAGGGAATGGCAACCCAAGCCAGTATTCTTGCCTGGGAAATACCATGGACAGAGAAGCCTGGTGGGCTACAGTCCATGAGGTTGCAAAGAGACAGACATGACTTAGTGATTAACACTTTCACTTTTCGTAACAAGATTTGGACAAAGAACACATACTGTATGGCCCTATTTCCATGGAATTCTTTGTGCCCGCATAATTCCATTCTCCTAGCCCCCTTCTCTTATCTTCTATTGCATTTCTTAATTACATGATGTGTTCAGCACTTTATCACAGAATTCCAATAATTTTATGTATATAGTATGTCTTTCCTATCGGTGAATTCCGCATCCCTGAATTCAACCAACTGCAGATGAAAAATTATAGATACAAAGTGCAGATGGTACTATGCCGTTTTACATAAGGGACTTGGGCATCTGTGGATTTTGGTGTTTAAGGGGAGTCCTAGAACCAATTCCTGCGGATACTGAAGGAAAACTTTGCAATTTTTATCCCCTCAATACGATTGTACACTTCTTGAGGTAAGGACCTTGTCGTATTATCCTACATATTTTTTTCACCCCTAATATAATATCTACAAGACTTTCCACAACTAACACCAAAAAATAATGTCCTTTTATCATAGGGGACTGGAATGCAAAAGTAGGAAGTCAAGAGATACCTGGAGTAACAGGCAAGTTTGGCCTTGGAGTAAAAAATGAAGCAGGGCAAAGGCTACCAGGGTTTTGCCAAGAGAACACACTGGTCATAGCAAACACTCTCTTCCAACAACAGAGAGATGACTCTACACATGGACATCACCAGACACTCAATACTGAAGTCAGATTGATTATATTCTTTGCAGCCGAAGATGGAGAAGCTCGATACAGTCAGCAAAAACAAGACCAGGAGCTGACTGTGAGTCAGATCACGAACTCCTTATTGCCGAATTAAGACTTAAATTGAAGAAAGTAGGAAAAACCACTAGGCCATTCAGGTATGACCTAAATCAAATCCCAGTGAAAGGGACAAATAGATTCAAGGGGTTAGATCTGACAGAAGGAGTGCCTGAAGAACTATGGATGGAGGTTTGTAGCATTATACAAGAGGTCATGATCAAAAACATCCCCAGGGGAAAAAACATGAAAAAAGGCAAAATGGTTGACTAAGGAGGTCTTACAAATAGCTGAGAAAAGAAGAGAAGCAAAAGGCAAGGTAAAAAGGAAACATATAAGCATCTGAATGCAGAGTTCTAAAGAATAGCAGGAGAGATAAGAAAGCCTCCCTAAGGGAACAATGCAAAGAAATAGAGAAAAACAAGAGAATGGAAAAGACTACAGGTCTCTTCAAGAAAATTAGAGATACCAAGGGAACATGTCATGCAAAGATGGACACAACAAAGGACAGAAATGGCATGGACCTAACAGAAGCGGAAGATATTAAGACAAGGTGGCAAGAAAACACAGAAGAACTATACAAAAAAGATCTTCATGGCCCAGATAATCACGATGGTGTGATCACTCACCTAGAGCCAGACATTCTGGAGTGTGAACTCCAGTGGGCCTTAGAAGGCATCACTACAAACAAAGCTAGTGGAGGTGATGGAATCCCAGTTGAGCGATTTCAAATCCTAAAAGATGATGTTGTTAAAGAACTGCACTAATATACCAGGAAATTTGGAAAACTCAGCAGTGGCCACAGGACTGGAAAAGTTGGTTTTTATTCCAATACCAAAGAAAAGCAATGCTAAAGAATGTTCAAACTACTGTACAATTGCACTCATTTCACATGCTAGCAAAGTAATGTTCAAAATTCTCCAAGCTAGGCTTCAGTAGTACATAAACCGAGAACTTTCAGATGTTCAAGCTGGTTTTAGAAAAGGCAGAAGAACCAGAGATCAAATTGCCAGCATCCGCTGGATCATAGAAAAACCAAGAGATTTCCAGAAGAATATCTACTTGTGCTACACATTAACTAGGCTAAAGCCTTTGACTGTGTGGATAATAACAAACTGTGGAAAATTCTTCAAGAGATGGGAATACCAGACCACCTTACCTGCCTCCTGTGAAGCCTGTATGCAGGTCAAGAAGCAACAATTAGAACCGGACATGGAACAACGAGCTGGTTCCAAATTGGGAAAGGAGTATGTAACACAGCTTATTTAACCTCAATGCAGAGCACATCATGCAAAATGCTGGGCTGGAGGAAGCACAAGCTGGAATCAAGATTGCCAGGAGAAATATCAATAACCTCAGTTATGCAGGTGACACCACCCTCTGGCAGAAAGTGAAGAGGAACTACAGAACCTCTTGATGAAAGTGAAAAAGGAAAGTGGAAAAGTTGGCTTAAAACTCAACATTCAAAAAATGAAGATAATGGCATCTTGCCCCATCAGTTCATGACAAATAAATGAGGAAACAATGGAAACAGTGTCAGCCTTTATTTTCTTGGGCTTCAAAATCACTCCAGATGGTGACTGCAGCCATGAAATTCAAAGACACTTGCTCATTGGAAGAAAAGCTATCACCAACCTAGACATCATATTAAAAAGCAGAGATATTACTTTGCTGACAAAGATCAATATAGTAAAATCTATGGTTTTCCAGGAGTCATGTATGGATGTGAGAGCTGGACCATAAAGAAGGCTGAATGTCAAAGAACTGATGCCTTTGAACTGTGGCATAGAGAAGACTCTTGAGAGTCCCTTGGACTGCAAGGAGATCCAACCAGTCAATCCTCAAGGAAATCAGTTCTGAATATTCACTGGAAAGACTGATGCTGAAGCTGAAGCTCCAGTACTGTGGCCACCTGATGCAAAGTGTCAACTCATTGGATAAGACTCACTTGGAAAGACTGAAGGCAGGAGGAGAAGGGGATGACAGAGGATGAGATGGTTGGATGGCATCACTGACAATGGACATGAGTTTGAGCAAACTCTGCGAGATGACGAAGGACAGGGAAGTCTGGAATGCTGCAGTCCATAGGGTTGCAAAAATCAGACATGACTGAGTGAACAACAGCAATAATGCTAGATTCATAGTAGATTCTGTGTAAACACCTACTGAATTTAAAGGACTTAAAATGATAGTGAGTTAATCCATATCTACTTATGAACTCTTCGCAAATCCTTGTTTCCTCTCCTTCTCTGTTTCCTCGAAGACTAGGCAGAATTAACCATGCTTCCTTAGGGCTCCTGCAAAGAACAATTTTCTTTATATTTCAAATCTAATACATTTACCTACAATTGATACTTATGTTTCTCCCTCCCTATAGGTTGTCCATTTATTTGTGGACATAATTTATTTATGCTCATATTCTACCATGTCATCAATTCCTAGTAAATATTAAGACTCAGTAAATAAATATGGTAAGGAGTAAAGAAGAAAGGGAGAGGGGAAGAATTTTTTTTAAATTATTTCATTTTGCCATTTGATTACTAATCATCACCAGAAGGATGTTAATAAAAAAAATTTAGGTGACAAAATTTGGCATCTTGAGGGGAAATATTGAAATTACTTGCTATAATGAAAATTTTGAATTTGTGTCTTTTGTTTTTCTATATCCCTTTTCAGCGAACTTGTAAATAAGAGTCTGGAAACTTTCTGTCTGGGTTCAGATGATACCACTACTACTGCATAACTATATAACCTTGGAAGTCATTTATTTCTCTGTGCCCCATACTCATTATGGATATAACTGGGTTACTAAAATACTGCCTCACAAGGTCATTCGGTTCAGTTCAGTCTCTCAGTTGTGTCTGACTCTTTGTGACCCCATGAATCGCAGCACACCAGGCCTCCCTGTCCATCACCAACTCCGGAGTTCATTCAAACTCATGTCCATCGAGTCGGTGATGCCATCTAGCCATCTCATCCTCTGTCGTCCCCTTCTCCTCCTGCCCCCAGTGACAGGGTCTCCCAGCATCAGGGTCTTTTCCAATGAGTCAACTCTTCACAAGAGGTGGCCAAAGTATTGGAGTTTCAGCTTTAGCATCAGTCCTTCCAAAGAAATCCCAGGACTGATCTCCTTCAGAATGGACTAGTTGGATCTCCTTGCAGTCCAAGGGACTCTCAAGAGTCTTCTCCAACACCACAGTTCAAAAGCATCAATTCTTCCGCGCTCAGCTTTCTTCACAGTCCAACTCTCACATCCATACATGACCACTGGAAAAACAATAGCCTTGACTAGACGGACCTTTGTTGGCAAAGTAATATCTCTGCTTTTCAATATGCTATCTAGGTTGGTCATAACTTTCCTTCCAAGGAGTAAGTGTCTTTTAATTTCATGGCTGCAGTCACCATCTGCAGTGATTTTGGGACCCCCCCCAAAATAAAGTCTGACATTGTTTCCACTGTTTTCCCATCTATTTCCCATGAAGTGATGGGACCAGATGCTATGATCTTCATTTTCTGAATGTTGAGCTTTAAGCCAACTTTTTCACTCTCTGCTTTCACTTTCATCAAGAGACTTTTTAATTCCTCTTCACTTCCTGCCATAAGGGTGGTGTCATCTGCATATCCAAGATTATTGATATTTCTCCTGGCAATCTTGATTCCAGCTTGTGCTTCTTCCAGCCCAGCGTTTCTCAAGATGTACTCTGCATATAAGTTAAATAGCAGGGTGACAATATACAGCCTTGACGTACTCCGTTTCCTATTTGGAACCAGTCTGTTGCTCCATGTCCAGTTCTAGCTGTTGCTTCCTGACCTGCATATAGGTTACAGGGTATAGTATGAATTAACTAACTATGTATGACAGAAATAATTTAGAATGGCACAAAGAAAGTACTATAGAAGTGTTTGCTATTATTATGATCCCTGTTTTTGAAAGAGTAAATTTCTTGTATTGCAAAGTTTAGAATGCAAGATATTACTAAAGCGTCAACTTCCCTTTTAGAACAAACTGGAAACACTCCAAGACTCGCTTTTAACCAGTGTGCTCTGTACTTCCTGAAGTGATGCTGGCCACAAAAAGCAATGCTCATGCAAGATAATGAAGCACCACATGATTGCAAAGTTAAGAATGTCTGACCCCTAGAAACACCCAGGGGAACTTGATTTAGATTTGTCCTGTGTTTGAGAGCATAATTGTTATGAAGTAGGCAAAGATCCAACTAATGGGTGGCCCAGATGGTGGAGAGGAGATCCTGGGAATGGGAGGATGGCCCCACAGAACACCCTGACTCAGCTATGACATTCCTGACAGCTGCGCCCAGGAGCTGGCTCCAGGACCTGCGTCCAAGTTTACAAATCGTTACGTTAAAAGTGGTAGAACAGAGACAACTGCAGCCATGCTGCATGTTTATCCCTATAACAGAAACTTAACTCTGTAAAGCTTTTTGAAGTTTACAAATAATCCTTCCAAAATAAAATCACAGTGATTCACCAGTGAAAGATAAAGGACATATACCTTCTGTAAAAATTCATGATACAAAAACAAGTATTAAGAGGACAATACAGATTTACTTATCTCCCCCAAAGCCATTTCCAATCTTTCTCCTCTTCTTCAATGGATACAGTTTTTCTTAGAGAAAACATCCTGGGTCCAGGAACTGAGAAACAAATTAGGGAAAGTGGAACTATTGAAAGGGTCATCCCATCAGGTAAGAAGAGTTGTAGTGGCACCATAAGCACGGCTCCAATGTTTGAATTTGACTCAACTCCCTCAGCCCAAACAGAAAGCCATGGCAGACACAGCTCCTCCAATGCTACAGTTTGTTGCTTCAATTCCACCCCAACTTAATTGAATTAATTCAGCTGAGCATGTGTTTAGTAAAAGTGAAAGCCACTCAGTTGTATCCAACTCTTTGAGACCCCATGAACTATACAGTCCATGGAATTCTCCAAGCCAGAATACTGGAGTGGGTAGCCTTTCCCTCCTCCAGTGGATCTTCCCAGCCCAGGGATCGAACCAGGGTCTCCTGCATTGCAGGCAGATTCTTTACCAGCTGAGCTACAAGTGAAGCCTGTGTTTATTGAAGTCATAATACAAATCACATAAATGTGGTAATTCATACAAATGAACTAGGTTCAGGATTAGGGATAGAAAGAAATTAATACAAATAAGTTCCTACCTTTAAAGAGCTCATAATTTAATGAGTTAGGCTTATATAAAAGTATTAAGAGTGAAACTGTAGGATGCCTTTTAAGAGATACAAATAAAATGGGCTATGAGGACACAGAAGAAAGTGATTTCTCTTTAAAAAATTTTTTTACTTATATTAATTGGAGGATAATTATTTTACAATATTGTAATGGCCTCTGCCATACATCAGCATGAATTGGCCATAGGCATACATGTGTCCCCTCCCTCCTGAAACCCCCTCCCAACTCCCTCGCCAATCCATCCCTCTAGGTTGTCACAGCACCAGCTTTGGGTTCCGTGTGTCATACATCAAACTCCCACCGGCTATTTTACATATGGTAATACATATATACGTCAATGCTGTTCTCTCAAATCACCCCACTGTCTCCTTCTCCCATTCTGTCCAAAAGTCTGTTTATGTCAGTGTCTCCTTTGCTGCCCTAAACATAGAGTTGTCGGTACTATCTTTCTAGATTCCATATATATGCATTAATATATGACATTTGTCTTTCTCATTCTGACTTACTTCACTCTGTATAATGGCTCTAGGTACATCTACCTCATTAGAACTGTCCATCAGCCAATGAATGGTTAAGGAAGTTGTGGTACATATACACAATGGAATATTACTCAGCTATAAGAAGGAACCCATTTGGGCCAGTTCTAATGAGGTGGAAAGTGATTATTCAGATGGAACAAGACAAGTACCCTGTGATGCTGCTGCTGCTGCTAAGTCGCTTCAGTCGTGTCCGACTCTGTGCGACCCCATAGACAGCAGCCCACCAGGCTCCCCCGTCCTTGGGATTCTGCAGGCAGGAACACTGAAAAGTGAAAGTGAAGTTGCTCAGTCCTGCTGGACTCTTTGAGACCCCATGGACTGTAGCCTACCAGGCTCCTCTGTCCATGGGATTTTCCAGGCAAGAGTACCGGAGTGGGTTGCCATTTCTGTATCTCATTTAATCCTATGAACTCGCCAAGATGGAAACTATCTCCATTTGAGAGGAGGAGTCACTGAGCCTGTCTCAGGCTCAGTTATGCAGGAAGTAAGTGAGTGGACTTAGACTGGAACTCAGGTCTTCCAAAGCTAAAGATTCTGTTCTGTTCCGCACATCCTGCTGTTCTGATCCAATTGGGGACATGTAAACTTCCACTGTAAGGTCTTTGAAATCCTATACGTTCAGTGGGAAGACAATTCTTTGTCCTTACAGGGATCTGGGTCTAGCCTGATGTTACTTATGGTGGGAATTATAACATTTCAGTGGACTTGTGCAGCTGGATTATAATCAAGATCATATTAGGGAGATGTAAATCTGTAATTGTGATATAGTTGACAAGAATCTCAGAAATAAACCCAGGAATGGGTTCCACTCCCTGTTCTGAAGTGATGCTTCTACATCGACAACCCCTGGAGCAGCCCTCACCACTGCCTCAGGTGCCTGAAGTGTGTTCTTCAGGGAGAAAGAACGAGTGATGCTGAACTGGGTGCCTGTTGCAGAGCCATCATTTTGTAGATTCTTTATTCACAGTCCTCACCTTAGGAAGCTAATGCTTCTAAGTGATGCCTAGGTAAACTGCCAATTGTTTTTGCTTATCATTAATACATGCTTCTGATTTAGTTACTATGGTTACAGAACACTCCAGAGTTGGCTTTCACGCAAATCAGAGGTCCCATCATTTATCCATGGTGAATGGTGCACTCTGACCCAGCATTCAATCTGGTCTCATCCAAACAGGGACTCATAACTTAATGATGGAGGTTCAAGGGCAGGGAGTTTGGACTGTTGTTTTCTGTCAGTTGCTCAGTTGTGTCCAACACTTTGTGACCCCATGGACTGCAGCATGCCAGGCTTCCCTGTCCTTCACTATCTCCTGGAACTTGCTCAAACTCACGTCCTTAAAGTTGATGATGCCATCCAACCATCTCATCCTCTATAGCCCCCTTCTCCTCCTGCCTTCAATCTTTCAAATGAGTCAGCTGTTTGTATTAAGTGGCCAAAATACTGGAGCTTCAGCTTCAGCATCAGTCCTTCCATGAATATTCAGGGTTGATTTCTTTTAGGTTTGCTGGTTTGATCTCCTTGCTGTCCAAGGGACTGTCAAGAGTCTTCTCCAACACCAAAAGCATCAATTCTTCAGCACTCAACCTTCTTTATGGTCCAACTCTAACATCTATACATGACTAATAGAAAAACTGTAGCTTTGACTATATGAACCTTTGTTAGCAAAATGATGTCTCTGTTTTTTAATATGCTATCTAGGTTTGTCATAGATTTTCTTCCAAGGAGCAAATGTCTTTTAATTTCGTGGCTGCATTCACCATCCACAGTGATCTTGGAGCCCAAGAAAATAAAATCTGTCACTATTTCCACTTTTTTCTCTTCTATTTGCTGTGAAGTGATGGGATTGGATGTCATGAATTTAGCTTTTTGAGTGTTGAATTTTAAGCCAGTTTTTCCACTCTCCTCTTTTGCTCTCATCAAGAAGCTCTTTAGTTCTTTTTTGCTTTCTGCTAATAGAGTGATATCATTGGCTTATCTGAGGTTGTTGATATTTCTCCCAGCAATCTTGATTCCAGCTTGCAAGTCATCCAGCCTGGCATTTCACATGATGTACTCTTCATATGTTAAATAAACAGGGTGACAATATACATCCTTGATGTATTTCTTTCCAAATTTTGAACCAATCCATTATTCCATGTCCAGTTCTAACTGTTGCTTCTTGTCCTACATACGGTACTTGTATAAGGGGGCTTATTTAGAAACAGTGGAAACAGTGTCAGACTTTATTTTTTTGGGCTCCAAAAATCACTGCAGATGGTGACTGCAGCCATGAAATTAAAAGACGCTTACTCCTTGGAAGAAAAGTTATGAGCAACCTAGATAGCATATTCAGAAGCAGAGATATTACTTTGCCAACTAAGGTCTGTCTAGTCAAGGCTATGATTTTTCCATTGGTCATGTATGGATGTGAGAGTTGGACTGTGAAGAAGGCTGAGCATCTAAGAATTGATCCTTTTGAACTGTGGTGTTGGAGAAGACTCTTGAGAGTCCCTTGGACTGCAAGGAGATCCAACCAGTCCATTCTGAAGGAGATCAACTCTGGGATTTCTTTGGAAGGAATGATGCTAAAGCTGAAGCTCCAGTACTTTGGCCACCTCATGCAAAGAGTTGACTCATTGGAAAAGACCCTGATGCTGGGAGGGATTGGGGGCAGGAGGAGAAGGGGACAACCGAGGATGAGATGGCTGGATGGCATCACGGACTGAATGGACGTAAAGAATTGATGCTTTTGAACTGTGGTGTTGGAGAAGACTCTTGAGAGTCCCTTGGACTGCAAGGAGATCCAACCAGTCCATTCTGAAGGAGATCAACCCTGGGATTTCTTTGGAAGGACTGATGCTAAAGCTGAAACTCCAGTACTTTGGCCACCTCATGCGAAGAGTTGACTCATTGGAAAAGACTCTGATGCTGGGAGGGATTGGGGGCAGGAGGAGAAGGGGATGACCGAGGATGAGATGGCTGGATGGCATCACGGACTCAATGGATGTGAGTCTGAGTGAACTCCAGGAGTTGGTGATGGACGGGGAAGCCTGGCGTGCTGCGATCCATGGGGTCACAAAGAGTCGGACACAACTGAGCGACTGAACAGAACGGAAAATGTATTATTTATGAAGGAAAGAAGCATAAAATGTTTCTGGATGTTTATTTAGGTTTTCTCATCCTCTGCCATTTTTTTAAGTATTAAATCCAGAATGAAAGAAAGTTTACAAGCTATTTGACTTTTTTGAAAACAAAAATTAATAATAACTTGAAACGGTGATTTTTCTTCACTGCATTACATCAGTCACTAAGGTATCCTTGGACTGCAGCCTTCCCTTTAAAATTGTTGACAAGTAGGAATAAGTTTCTTCAGTCATAATGGTGAAGTCTGATACTAAGAAAATACTTACACATTTAATATGAATCATTTGTCTTTATAACCTCTCCATGAAGTAAGTAATAATAAATCTGAATTTTTACAGTTGGGAAAGTTCTAAAATAGTTTATAGTGCATTCTAAGCACAGAGGTCATTTATTTGCCAGGAAAAGGATGCCATGCCTTGGGCACCACAATAAATTTAATTGCTTTTAAGTAAAATAGACCTACAGTAAAACTTCTGGTATAGAATTTAAATCTTTAGGGTTTATTTAAGTCACAATTAATAGCTAATAGACCATTACATGGAAAAACAGACTGGTTCCAAACAGGAAAAGGAGTACGTCAAGGCTGTATATTGTCACCATGAACTGAACTGAACTGAATACTTGTGAAAATGAAATTATCAAAATTTAAAAATGATTCTCCCGTGCTGCCAAAACTGTCCCATGTGCCTCCAAGCCCCTCCCATTTGGTGGAATGATCCGCCACCCCCCTCAGGGAACAGAAGTCCTGCCTTAAACAGACCACCCATGTCTGTCTCAAGGATAACAGGCTTCTGGGAGTAAGCCAAAGCATAGGTGGCTTCTCACCAATGTAGCAAAGTTTTGATCTCAAACAGTGGCCTTTTGAGTTGGTGTGGAGGCCCCACAGGGTCAAGGCCAGAGGTGCTGCCTGCAGGGCAGGGTGGGCCTGGTCTGCAGCTGACCGCCCTAACTGCCTGCTCCGGGGAGGCCAAGCCGTTTCCACCTGATGTTTGTCTCAGAGAAGGACTGGATGAGCTCGCTCTCAGGTTCATTGCCTGCTGTGGTCAGCGGTTTATTAGTTTCTCTCTTGGAGACTTAAAGCCCACGGTCGTCTCCCTGTCTAGGGACCCTCTTTGCTCTAATCCAGGGTTTGTACATTCACGTCTGACACAACAGAGCTCTCTGGAAACCAGGTCAGTCTCTAGGAAAACACAAACAGTCAAGCAAACACACAAACACATCAATGATAAAAGTACAAAAACTGAACAGAAACCAACAGCGTGAGCGTTGTTTGCGAGAGCGATCTGCGCTGGTTGTCCCCTGCTTCACACACTGTGTCATTTTCCTGGTTTCCCCAGGTGACTTCTCCACCTTATCAATATTATCTGCCACATAAAAGGGGAAGTCCCCTAGTTTCTAGTTCCTAGGGGATGTTCAGTTCTGTTTGATCCTCTGGGCTTGGGTTTCTCCCTCCCAAAAGCTCACCCACGTTTTTCCTTTTCCTTTCATCACTTTCTGATTGTTTCCTTTTCAAAGCAAGCCATTTCGCAGCCTTTCCTCTGAGCCCCATCCAGGGCCGATGCACGGGTACTTGTCTGAGGATGGCGTGGGCTCAGCATGTTATATGCGGACCAGTCCAGCCCCACGTTGGAATGGACAGTGCGATCCCACCACCCGGCGGCCCGCCTTGCTGAAGGCAAAGTACAGACACCAACCCTGCCCTGATACAAGAACAGCTCCCGGTGTCGACGAACAAACACATGTGCTGTGCTGTGCTTAGTACGTCAGTCGTAAGCCACTCTTTGCAACCCCATGGACTGTAGCCCTCCAGGCTCCTCTATCCATGGGGATTCACTAGGCAAGAATACTGGAGCAGGTTACCATGCCCTCCTCCAGGGGATCTTCTAAACTCAGGGATTGAACCCAGGTCTCCCACATTGCAGGCAGATTCTTTACCATCTGAGTCACAAGGGAAGCTCAAGAATACTGGAGTGGGTAGCCTATCCCTTCCCCAGGAGATCTTCTCCAAGAATGATATAACACATACAGGACAGGAATTCATCACCAACCCAGATTTGCCTCCGTGGGTGAGCACTCTCAAGCTTGTTGCATCTCCCTAAAACTTTCAAGTATTTTAAGGGACATAGGAGTCTTGGAAATGGCAATCCACTCCAGTACTCTTGCCTGGAAAATCCCATGGACAGAGGAGCCTGGTGGGCTACAGTCCATGGGGTCATAAGAGTTGGACAAGACTTAGCGACTAAACCAAGAGTCTTGGAGAAGGCAATGGCACCCCACTCCAGTACTCTTGCCTGGAAAATCCCATGGGCAGAGGAGCCTGGTAGGCTGCAGTCCATGGGGTCGTGAAGAGTTTCACATGACTGAGCGACTTCACTTTCACTTTCACTTTCATGCACTGAAGAAGGAAATGGCAACTCACTCCAGTGTTCTTGCCTGGAAAATCCCAGGGACGGGGGAGCCTGGTGGGCTGCCGTCTATGGGGTCGCACAGAGTCGGACACGACTGAAGTGACTCAGCAGCAGCAGCAGCAGAAGCCTTCCTTGCAAGACTTTCCTGGTGGCTCAGACAGTAACGAATCTGCCTGCAATATGGGAGACCTGGGTTCAGTCTCTATGTTGGGAACCTCCTTTGGAGAAGGGAATGGTACCACTCTAGAATTCTTGCCTGGAGAATCCCACGGACAGAGGAGCCTAGCAGGCTACAGTCCTTGGGGTGGCAGAGAGTTGGACATGACTGAGATAGTATCACTTTCAGGGTCTTCCAGGGGTTTGAGCTGTCCCAAAGGTTCTTGGCCCTGACAGGCAGGCTCTCCTCAGCAAGTCCAAGGTCATGCTAAGGACAAGGCATTGCAAGGCAGCTCCAACCAGCGGACAAAAATGGTCAGTTACTCAAGATACCTGCAGAGATTCCAGCACGAGGGACTGGAGGGTCTCCATTCAGACCCACCAGCTTGACGTCATGAGCAGACACTCTAGAGCGATGGCTCGGCACTGAGCTGACCCAGCCCCAGTGCGCAGAGGCAGCGTTTCCAGTGTACCTGGCATGAGAGAGCCTGGGTGGTACTAACAGCGTGTGCCTGAGTCAGAAGGAGGGAGCAGAGATGGTGGCTCACGGGGGTGGTCAGACATTTGCACATTCACTTAGTAAAATTATACCCACACCTGCTCTGGAGTGGATGGCAAAAACAGGTTGACTGCAAGAGGCGTGCTCTCTGCCAGCCTGGGGAGAGGAGACGCAGAGAGACGGCTGTGTGCTGGAAGGGGAGGACACGGAGACCAAAGCATTGCCCACAGCCTCACGTTCTCTTTAAAGCTCCAGGCGCCTGCCTGCACCAGGCACCCGCACAGGTTTATTTCTGGCTCTGCAGTGGTGCCAGGCTGGCCCCTGACCCGACAGTGGCCCGTGGAGGCCGTCACATCCCCAGGCTGATTTCTGTGGCCCTGCCTCATCAATAACACTTTAAATGGCTTCTAAATTGCTTCATTTATTAAATATTCACCATGAGAATGGAAAACTGGGTGATTCATTTTAGTGAAAGCGCTTTTTTTCCCCCCCCTAAAAACTTTCTGGAAAAACATCCCATAATGATTACAGGCCTCAGGCAAGTCCAATAGGAGAAGAGAGAGGTATCTTTTCAAGCCATAATGAGAGACTAGGATCAAGGAGGCATACTGTCCATTAACAAGACGGGGACTGCAGGCCGTGGCAGAGGGTGGGAGTCAGGGAATCGCTGTGGCCCCCTCCCTTCCATCAGGGCCTCCAAGCCCTCACAGGGGTGCATGCCGCGCCGAGATCATCGCTCACCATTCCTGAGGCCGCTGGCTGGCCAGAGAGCCAGGTCCTCAAGACTGGATGAGGGTGGGCCTCTATTGTGCACACAGGTGCCTGGGCCCCAGTGTCCCCCAGGGCAGCTCATAAACAGTGCCCAGCGCTTAAACGCAGCTGCCAAGCCCCGAACAGAAGATCGATTGCCCACATGCTTGAGCCCTTGATTAGGAAAACAAAAAATACGTACTGTAAAATAAGAACATTATGGGAAAATACCTGTCATCTCTGCCCCTGCTTGCTGGCAGGGGGCTCCGAATTCTCTCGGAATTTTCTGAGTAGTTAGCGCACTTTTTGTTCTAGTGAGGCAACTCCAGGTGGGCTCCCTGATGTGGGCTCATCGCCAGAAAGACCAAGCCATGGTTGGAAACTTGACCTTGCAGCCCCTCCGTCACCCCCAGGATGGGCGGGAGACTGGGTTAAGACTGATCACGCCTGCGTGATGAAACCTCCATGGAATCCCAGTGGTTCGGAGTTCAGGGAACTGCTAGACTGGTGAACACAGGCCAGCTCCACCAGGACAGACACCTCTGCCCTCAGGACCCTCGCAGACCCCATGATCTGGCTCTTCCTCTGGGTCCCTGATCACGTCCTTTCCACGTAATAAACCAGTAAATGTGAGCATGCCCTGAGCTACGGGAGCCACCCTAGCAAATTATGGAACCCGAGAATGGGGCGTGGGAAGCTCTGACTTAGAACCAGAGGTTGTGAGTCACCTGGGGACCGGCGTCTGAAGTTCAGGTGGGGCTGAGTCCTCAGCTCGTGGGATCAGACACCAGCTCCAGGGAGACGAGGTCAGAACCAAGTCACCTGCAGGAGGCCCAGCGGATGTCACGGAGCTGCCTGCTGGGGAAAGCTCGCGCGTGTCAGTGTCAGAAGCGGGTGAGTGCCCCAGCTATGAGAATAAAGGACACTCGGGAGAAAGACTGAGTTTTCCTAAAATAGAAATGCTTTCTATCAACTACCAGGCAGCAAATATTTTTGTAACCTCGCTTTCTAACTTTTATTTAGAATTCAGAAACGTGCACAAGCCCTACTGATATCATCCGTGTTTCAGAAGGGAACAGGCACACACTGGGTTGGCAGACCTCCCTGCGGGGCACCAGGGAGTGCACTTCTCTTTCAAATGAAGACACTTGTTTGCCAGAGACCCTTCGCTGTTGTCGGAGAAGGCAATGGCCACCCATTCCAGTGTTCTTGCCTGGAGAATCCCAGGGACGGGGGAGCCTGGCGGGCTGCCGTCTACGGGGTCGCACACGACTGACGCGACTCAGCAGCAGCAGCAGCTTTGCTGTGGTCATTGTTTAGTGACTGGTTCATGTCTGACTCCTTGTGACCCCAGGGACTGCAGCCTGTCAGACTCACCTGTCCATGGGATTCTCCAGGCAAGAACACTGGAGTGGGTGGCCATTGCCTTCTCCAGGGGATCTTCCCAACCCAGGGATCAAACTCATGTCTCCTGCATTGCAGGCAGATTCTTTCCCGCTGAGCCACCTGGGAAGCCAGACACTATAGAATGATTAATTATGAGAGGATTCATCCTCACACATGCAGACATGACACCGCTGACATGATCAGATGTCAAAAACATCATTTAACTTGAAATGTCTTTTTCTCCAAAATAATTCACACATCATAGAGCTTAGTCTGGATCACTGCAGCTTCATAGTAAGCATAGAGACTGGGAAGTCTTAGTCTCCCAACTTTGTTCATCTTTGTCAGGATTGACTGGGATTCTCTGATAACTTGAATTTTTACAAGAATTTTGGAATCAGGTGTCTACTTCTTCAAATAAATCAGCTGAGATCTGACAGGAATTGCATTGAATCTGTCAATCGGTTGGGGAGATTTTGGAGATAATTCTTAATTGACTTTCTCCATTATTTTTCACCTTTTCACATATTTCTAATACTATTTCCTTCCCTCTGCTTATTTTTGGCTATAACCTAATCTTAAAGTGGAAGATTACATTATTGACTTGAGATCTTTCTTCTTGCAATATAGGCACTTACAGCTATAAATTTTCCTCTAAATGATGCTTTAGCTGCCAATGCTTAGAAGACTTCTTTGAAGAAATGGACAAGTTGCATCCCTTAAGTTTCAGTATTTGAGTTTTTGCTTTGATTCATCTCAAAGCTTTTTCTGATTTCACTTCCTATTCCTTCATTGAACCATTGAGTGTTTAAAGATGTGCTATTTAATTTCCAGGTAATTGTGAATTTTGAACTTTCCTTGTTACTGACTTCTAACTTTATTCTGCTGTGGCTTGAGAACACGTTTTGTACAATCCCAAACTTATCAATATACTGAGGATTGTTTTATGGTCCAAGAGGCGGTCTGTGCTGGAGAGTGTTCCACACACAGAGAGAGCGTCTGATGTACCTTCTGCCATTGTTGAGTGAAATTCCATGTCATTTTTCTCATTCTGTTGTTTTGAGTTGTGTTCTTAGTACTTTCCCTGAAGGTTACAATTAGTAATCTCAACTTCCTCAACTCTGGTTCGATGGACACCAGGTCAGTTTCAGGAGTGTTAAAAAGCCTGCTCCTATAAGCTGCCTCCCCAGCTTTGTGCTTTCATAATCATATACTTTACACGTTTATGCACTGATTGCTGTCAACAAAGGCTGATAATTATCGCTTTACACAATTATCTTTCAAGTCAGTTCTATAGATTAGTGTTTTTCATCAAATTTGAGAAGTTTTCGCCATTTTATCAAGTATTCTCTCTGACCGTTTACCTCTCTTCTCTCTTCTGGGACTCCCATTATGAGCATTTTGATGTATTTCATGGTGTGCCACAAGTCTTTGAGTCTTTCTTCATTTTTTTGCTTTCTTTGCTTCAGATTGGGCAAAATCTTAATCAATCTGCTTTTAAGTTTCCTCATTCTTTCTTCTTCTTGTTCAAATATGCCTTGAACAACTCTGATGAAATTTTTGCTTCCGCTATTGCACCTTTCAACTCCAGAAATTGCGTTTCATTCTTTTTTTAATATAGCCCCCATATCTTTACTGTTGCTATATATTTGGTGAGACACAATTCTCATACTTTCCTATGGTTTTGAGACTTGATTTATCTTTCTCAGTTCAGTTCAGTCGCTCAGTCGTGTCCAACTTTTTGCACCCGCATGAACCACAGCACACCAGGCCTCCCTGTCCATCACCAACTCCTGGAGTCCACACAAACCCATGTCCATCGAGTCAGTCATGCCATCCAGCCATCTCATCCTCTGTCGTCCCCTTCTCCTCCTGCCCCCAATCCCTCCCAGCATCAGGGTCTTTTCCAATGAGTCAGCTCTTCGCATCAGGTGGCCAAAGTACTGGAGCTTCAGCTTCAACATCAGTCCTTCCAATGAACACCCAGGACTATCTCCTTCAGGATGGACTGGTTGGACCTCCTTCCATTTCTGGATGGATCTCCTTCCATTCATCTCTGCTTAAGCTTATTTAAAAGAGCTGATTTTAAATCTCTGTTTCTTACATCCACAGTCTGGGCTTCGTCAGGGACCATTTCTATTGATCGTTTCTCCCCCCGATATGGTTCGTACTTTTTTATTGTTTCGCTCGTCTCATAATCTTTGTTGGAACCGGCATTTTGAATGCTATGACTTGCGACTCTGGGAGCTGGCTCTCCCCCGCCCTCCCCAGGGTTTGATGCTGCTACTGTCAGTGTTGTTTGTTTTGTATTGTCCTAATTAATTCTCCAGATTTAGTATTCTTTGTCATGTTTGGACACTAAAGTTTCTGCTTGGTTAGCTAAGCAATTAGCTAATACCTTGGCAGAGATTTCTAAAACAACTGGAATCCGTTACTCTCCTGGTCTTGGTCAACAGGTTCTATGAGCAGGTCGGGACACACCTTCCACACTCAGCCAGACAGCTGACAACTCTCAGCCTCCACCTCCTGCTTGTGCAAAGCCTTAAGGTCAGCCAGAGGGAGAGTTTAGGGTCTTCTCAGGTCTTCCTAAGTGTCCCTCTGACCTATACATGCAGGTGCTTCCGTGATTTCAGGAATAACCCTGATAGACATCTCTTTCCCCACATTTAAAGTTTTTTAGTTTGTCTGATGTTTGTCTCAACTATTGTCTACCACCAGGCAGCTGCAAAGTCATCTATTTCCTCTAATTGTTTTTGACAAACACTTTCCAGGAAAAGGTGTTTTGCTTTGTGCAAGCTCTAAGTTAGGCTAAATAAAGACAACCTTGCATGTGGAGTCCTCCGGGGAACCGCCAGACAAGCCCAGCCACAACAGGCCTCTGCAGATAAGGCTTGGGAGGAGCTCCAACCCTGTTCTACCCTTCCTGGTGAGTGCTGACCTGCTGGGCTTCACTATAATTGGAAGCTGGTGGCTTTTAAGGCTACTGTGGAGCAGCAAAAAGAGTATGAGAATAGGACAAAATAAAATGCTCTAAAGCTTACTGTTCTGATTGAGATGCAGTCGTTTTATTGAATAAATGTTCTCCAGATTGCTGAAAAGATTTGATTCATTTCAAGTTTCTGAAAAAAATTGATTCTGACAACTCTTGCAACTTTCTCATTGCTCTATGGAAGAGAGAATTTGGGGAGCTTTATACTCTGCTGTCTTCACTGACCTTACTCAGCTTAACTTTTATTGTCTTGCACTTCATCTCAAAGGGAGACCCACAGCAAGTCTGAATGGACAGAGCCCCCAGCTCGGGTGAGCTCTGAGGGTCATTGCCTTCTGCACAGCCTACAGGGCCAGTCGTGAAGGTCTCCCCCATAGACGTGGCTCCACAATCCTTCTCTCTCATCACCAGTAACTAACGTGAGCCAGCCTGAGAGACTGGCTCCCGGGAGACACCTCTCACCAGAACCCTGCCATTCCAGCACCCTTGTCTTGGACTTCCAGCCTCTAGAACACGATGAGAAATAGATTTTGTTGCGTAAAAACCAGTCTGTGGCATTTTGTTACAGCAGTCCCAGTAGACGAGTACAAGGGGGGAAAGTGCAGCGGCCCTATAGACTCTGGGCTTGCCATGTCTCATGACTGCCTAAGCCAATTCCTTGAAGTAGATTGGTTATATATGAATGTCTTACTGAAACTGCTGCTCTGGAGAACTGTCATACATTGGGGATAATGAATTCCATCGTGGCTTCATTTCTCAGGACTGTGGGTGGAGTCAGTGAAGAAATGGAGGTGAAAGCCTTTGCAAGTCACAAGGAACAACCCAGGAGTTCAGGGAGATCTTCCTCATGTAATGGGGACTATCTTCCACCTTTTTCTCTAGTTTTCACAGTGGCTTTAGCTATTGTTGGGATCAAACGAGGGATGAGTCTTCAAGTCCACTACTGGGGCCACACCTGGGAAGGACCAAGTTCTCCTCGGTTGCATGAGGCCTTCTTGCCTGCCTTCCCTGTGTGACCTTGGCCTGCCTTCCCTATGTGACCTTGGCCAGGGACGTGCGCCAGGCCTGTCTGATGATGAACCAGCCTGCGCCCTCACAGAAACAGGAGCTTCCGTCTCAGCTTCTTAATAACTCGATCTGACCAAATAGAACCACAACCTGCCAGAAGTCGCTGGCCTTAGAGAGCTGGGAGGAGGCTACGTGGAGAAATTAGGATGGAGTGTCACAGACTTAAACTGTATTCAGTAACTGTTCACTGGGCCTGGAGCCATCGAGCCAAAGGCTCTTCCAGAAGCATGTGCTTCTGCAGAAACCTTCAGTGGGAACCAAAGCTACAACAGAAAATCTCCAGGGTTGGGGGTAGGCTTCCGTACTGGCTCTAAAGATGAGGAAGCGTCTTGGAGCCCAGGAATGCTGGAGGAGGCGGTGGAACAGATTTGGGTTCACCTCCAAGGCATCAGTGTCAGGAGAGGGAACCAGCTGATGTCCTGGTTTCAGCCCAGGGAGACCGGTGGAGCTCCAGCTACAGAACTGTGCGATAATAAACTAACAAACATGTGCCGTGTGAAGTCACCAGATCAGGCAGCCACCCTCCACCCTCCCCCTAGCCCCAACTCAAGCCCGCTTCACACTCACGCTGCCGTGGCTGCGCTGCTGCCGTGACTGCGCTGCCTTTCTGCAGGTGAGTTTTCTCACTCCACAGTGTGCCCTCTGTCCCCGTCTTTGTCATGGCTGCATGGCATCACCACTGTTTATTTACCCAATTCCTGTAAGTGGGCAGTTTGTCACTTTGCAGTGATTTTTTTTAAAACTGTAAACCATGCTGAGGCAACAGGCACGTGTGTCCCCACGTCCCCTCAGTCATTTTCCCTGTGACAGGAGAGCCGGGTTTCAGCCCGTTCTCCCAGCGCTGGGGCAGGCAAATCGGCCCTGTGAGCTCTGACACTGCGTGTCATTCCAGAACACTCTGTCAGGAACTCACACATGTCTCACTGCTAATCACCTCATCTAGGTCTAGATTCCTGCCCCCTTCCTCTGACGCCCAGAGAGGCAGGTGCCGTTGACTCAGGACCTTCCCCCCAGGCTCCTCCCCCTGCCCCGGGTCGGGGGGTGGGAATCCCTGCCCCCCAGTCGGCTCCTCTGAAATCCTGAGGACGCGGGGGATCAGGCATCCAGGGACGGTGTCTGCAGAAGCAGCAATTCAGTCTCAATCGAGGAAGAAAAACATGCATTTTCTCTCTGTCTCTGCCGATTTGGAAAGTGGAGAAAGTTGATTTCAAGGGGGCCTTTGGGAAATAAGAGGAAACAGGTTTTGGAATAACTGTGGGGAGGAAGGTGAGGGAGTAATTACAGCTGGAGACAGCAGCGGTGCTCAGAGGAAAGAAGGTTGATGTCCAGCACGGAGGCTGAGGGACCGTCGGGTGGACAGGGCCTTCCACGAGGGGCCTCTGAGGCTTCCAAGCCCTGAAAACCATGAGCATGCTGTCTGCCCCACTGCCCGTCAGACGGCCCAGCCTGGTGGGCGATGGAGGCACAACGCATGTGGGTATTAGTGGTCCAGCCGGCCCAGAGGCTCCCCAGGGCCAGGGAGGCAAAACACGGGATGCTGGCTGGTTGGCAGAGAGAGCCCGTGTTCCCACAAGTCCCCAGGTGACATGGGCGTGAAGGACCAGAGACCCCTGCTGGTCCACGTGGCCCCAGGGCGGGCAGTTCCGGCTGGGAAGGGACTCTCTTCCACTTCACTGAGCAGACATGGAAGCAAAGAAGAGGTTTAGGGAAGCACGCGATGTCCCCCACAAATCACCGGGGACCGACTTCAGTGCTCTGTGGCCCCTAGAATGACGGAGAGAATGAAGCAGAGACCGGGATGACGTGGTGCCTGCGGTCCAGCTGCGCCCCGGGGCCTCTCCTGACTGCAGAGCCCAGCAGGGCGACGGGGACGGCGGCTTCCGTCTGCACCCCTGGTCCCCTCCCAGGTCTGGGCAGTGCCGGGAATCAGGATGCGACCCCACCGCTCTGGAGCCCGGCAGGCTCCTCCCCTTCTCCTCGCCCTCTCCTGAAGCAGTCACCAAGACCGCACAGAGTGCATGGGGTCCAGACAGTGCGAATGGAGCTCCTTCTCCCGGGAGGGGTCGTCCCCGCAGGCTGGAAACTCTCCCATCGGGAACTTCTTTCTGCCCGTCTCCCACCTCTGCCTCGTCCCAGGTTCTGGTTTCAAGGGTCAGCAGGGAGGGACACGGCCTGCGTAGCTTTCATTCTCACACGACTGCAGCGCCTCCGAGGCTCAGATCCGACTGTGTAAGTCCCCGCCTGCTGGGGCGGCTCCAGGCTTCCAGGACAGGAGGGCTGGGCCGGGTGTCAGGCCGTGCCTGTGAAAGGCAAACCACCAGGCCCTGAGCTTCAGTACTCAAGGGGATTTCCTCCTGACCTTCAGTGCTCAGGGGGATTTCCTCCTGACCTTCAGTGCTCAGGGGGATTTCCTCCTGACCTTCAGCGCTCAGGGGGATTTCCTCCGGACACACGGACCAGGGTAGGAGCAAGCCCCGTCCTGGTCCAGAAGGCAAGATGCCCTCCTGCTTCTTGGATGAGGGAGGCAAAGGCCACTTCTTTCTGATCAAAACGTCTGGAGAAGCCACTAGAACGTGTGTGGTTGGCGCAATCAAGAGTCTGCCCTCACCTGCCCAGAGCCAAAGACACCCAAGGGCCCAGCTGCACAATAAAGCTCCACTTCCTTTCATAACTTTCTACACTTAGACTAAACGTTTAATGTGGATAAACGTGATTAAAAAGAGAAACACCCTTAAGTGCAGATTTTCACTGCATTCTCCCAGAGTCAGGGATTCCTCTGCTCACCTGAGGGCGTGGCCACCAGGGCCCAGGCATCTGGACGTCCGGGACCAGCAGCAGGAGGGGGGTCCTCAGGCGCTGGCAACCTTAGCACGTCATGCTGGGCACCACGGGCACGGAGCCTGGTGGCACCACGTCCTGACTCCAGGGCTCATCACACACGGGCCTCTGCCTGAGAGGAACCTGGGTAGGCCCTGCTGCCCCGCAAGCCCAGAAGACCCCCTCCCCACACAGAGGCCCCAGGACCCGACCCGCCGGCCCCATCTCCTCCAGCCACCACTGCGTCAAGCAAGACCCTCGCGGGAGGGAACTTGTTACCTCTCCTTCCTCACAAGCCTCGTGAATCATTGATCAAAGCGCGGCCCTAGTCTGTGGGCGCCTGCAGCCGTGCTCTTCAACCTCGTAATTGCAGATGCCTCGCTCTGCCTTGCTTTTGATCAGCTCCAACGCCGGGGGCAGGTGAGAGTCTGCTGGGCGCTTGAGCCAAGGCGCCCTGGGGAGGAGGCTCCCAGCCTGAAACGCCCCCGGGGCAAGGGCCAGGCAGGGAGGGGCGGTTTGAGGAGCCTGTCTGGTTACTCCATGGCTTTAGGTCCACCGAGCTCTTTGACCAGAATCCCAGAAGGTGAGGTCCCCAGACACCTGCGTGCCTGTCCCTGCAGGCGAGGAACAGGCTCCGAAGAGAAGCCCGCAGTCAGGGCTGCAGGTCCCTGCTCTGTTTCTGCCCACGAGCGACTTTTCCCAGAGAAAAGAGCGTGGGGTCAGTGTGTTTGGCAAGAGTGTGGTTAGACCAACTCGGTGGGTGTGTTTTCCACAGGATGTGCCTGGACCTCTCCATGTCGTGAGCAGCGAGGAGCAGGAGAGGGGAGAGCCGTCCGGCCTTCACATCCATCTGGTCCGGGGCCCATTCACCTTGAGTGCGCCTGCCTCCTTGGGGACGCAGAGATGCTGAGATGGGCCTGGAACACAGACAGAAGTCTGGCTCCTGGCTCAGGAGACCCCCCTGCATTGCTCCCAAAGGGACACCTGGAACGTGGACCCCAAGTGTCCACAGAAGGAAGGCGTGCAAGGAGGCAGCCCCCGCAGCGGCCAGGGGCAGGTCTGGAGGGTTTGGAAGCAGACTGAGAGGACAGGGAGCCGGAGCAGATGGAGGCCCAGAATCAGGTCTGAGACCGGGGGGGTCACAGCCCCACGGGCGTGGATGGCCCAGAGAGAAGGGCTGTGAGGCTCTTCGGGTCGCACCCGACATGCACCTGCTCGGCCGCAGATTTCAGAACAGACAAGGCCGGTGCCCTCTGGGTACCAGCCCCTCGGGGCCAAATGCCAGCTTGGGGGCACAGCTTCCGTGGACCCCAGCGTCAGCGGGCATGGAGGTCTGCGTCCAGGGCTCCTCCTGCAGCTCCTGGGAAAGTGCCAGGTGGGAGAGCTCCCTCAATCTGTCCACCGCCTCCCATTACCGTCCTCGTCCAGACTGCGGAACTCGGGGCTGCGGGCAGAGAACGAGCCTCCTTGCACCCGCCCGCCCTGCCGAACGATCAGTGGGTCCATCAGCCTGGCCCCACCTCCTGATGCTGCCCACCCCCCTGAACGATCAGTGGGTCCATCA
>SJXQ01001908.1:155462-167135 GCA_006408695.1 Aepyceros melampus
CTCGGTGGAGCGCCTGTCTCCACACGGCCTGGAGCTGGGCTCACGGTGGAGCACCTGCCTCCACGTCTCCCCATCCATGGTGCACGGCGGGCGTGAGGTATGGCAAAGGGGGGCCTGCGGAGAGGGGCAGGGACTTTCTGAGCCCTTTCTGTGTTTCTTTAAACCTAAAATTGTTCTAAAGTAAGAAGTGTTATTTTTTTAAATCCAGCTACCCTCTCACCCCATCCCCAGCAAAATAATGGCTTTACTGCTGTTGCGTCTAAGGGGAGGAGTCACTCTGATTCCCCCGCAAGGAGGTGCCCTGAGACCCCGGCAGCTCCCATGGGTGACCCAGGGGGGTGTGCCCGACTCCAGTTCTTTCCGTAGAATGGCAGGAACCGCCAGTCACCAGAGAGATGCCTGTGGGCCCCCCACCCCGGGAGTTCATCCAGGCATCAGTGTGTTCAATGCTGTGACCTCTGCATAGAAAGAAAATATTCAGAACAAATTCCAAAGGAAGCAACTGGCCACACGGAACCTACTCAGTCTTGCTGGAGTTTAGGCAGGAAAGTGTAAGCCATCAACTCAGTTTAATGTCAGCAGATGCTGGATAATTCATTGGTGATTCATGGGCACAAATCAGGCTAAATCCACCTGACTCTGAGTGGCCTTGGAGGGTCAGCCCCAGGCCCCAAGATGCCCCACTCAGCTGTGGTATTGAGGCATGGACAACGCACCAGCCACCCAGGTGAGGAGGCAGAGCCGTGAGCCGCGTCCCCGCGATGGTCCAACAGCGGCTCCCCTGGAAGGCCTGAAGTTCCCTGGCCTCTGTTTGAGCCCAGGCACGTCCACTGCTTCGTCCAGGGAGAAGGTGCTGAGGTATTTGGAGGTGGTGGGGCCAGCACTGTGGCCCCGGCGCCCACAGAGTTCGGGGTGGCCCGCCTGATACACATGGACGACGGCACAGCGTGGCCGGGACGGGCCCCTGTGCTCGCCTCAGCCAGGCCTTCCCGGGCACCGCCCAGCCAGCCACCCAGGCCAGCTGGAGCTCTCTGGACAGGAAGTGGCCAGGTCAGCAGGTCGGGGCCCTCAGCCTGAGGGACACACGAGACAGGAAGTGGCCTGGTCTCCATGTCGGGTCCTCAGCCTGAGTGACAGGAAGTGGTCTGGTCTCCATGTCAGGGCCTCCAGTCTACAAGGACAGGTGAGAGTGTACAGTGGTGGGTTCCCAGCGCCTTTCCTGTTCCAGTTGCGTCTCCTCTCTGTGGAAGGAGACAGGACCGCAGAGGTGACATTCCCTGGGGTCAGAGGTGACATTCCCTGGGGTCATGGGGGTCATACGTTCCAGCCCAGGTGTCCCTGCCCTGACACCGAGGCGGCTGCCCCGTGCACGCCTGCAGCTACTGGGGGAGGCTGCGGATGCTGGGTTCTGCCCCAGACAGAAGGCCTGGCCTGGGTGCTCTCAGCTGTGAGGGGTCCAGGTGCACATGGGGTCCCTTTCCTAACAGGGCTGATCCGGTAGGTCCCTGGCCTGGAAGCCTGCCTGTCTGCGGCCTCTCGGGAGGTGGGGGCAGGACTGCAGAGAAGGGAGGACCGGGTGCTGCAGAGGGGCAGGGTGACTGGCACAGCTGCCTGCCTCTTCTCTGGCCCTTTTCCCTCTCCACCCCACTGCCCTACCCCCCTGCTGCCTCTGGCTCCATCCCAGCGCCTCCCCACAGCCCACTGCCAGGGGCCCATGAAAGCACTTTTTCACTTTCTTTCTTCCTCCTGAGTGCACGCCCGCCATCCGTCATACTGCCTCCCGACTCCTGTCCCCACTCTTCTCGCCCTCCACTCAGGGTCCCCGCAGCCCCCCTCTCTCAGCCAGACTCAAGCTCCTCCAAACACTGTCTACAGCCCAAAAACCCAGCCCAGGGATCCGGGGGCCACGCCCTCGACCCCAGGCTGCAGAAACAAGGTGATTCATGGCGTGGCTTGCCGAAAGCACTCACTCACCCCCGTGTTACCATCTCCCTGGTTTGGCTGGACGCAGAGCATTTAATAAATGTTTAATGGCAACAGTAAAGATCAGCCCAGCATGGCTGAAGACTTCTTTCAGGGACCCGGGCTGTGCTCTGGGTCAGTAGTAAAATGCATCTTGGCAGAGCAACCGAGATGCATTTGGCGGCCCCGGTGGTCTTACTCAGGGCCGCGGCCAGCACAGAGGCCTGACGGGAGCCAGCAAGTGCCTGTCTGTCCCCCTGGAAAGCTCTGAGTGCGGGACACGGCGGGGACCACTGTGAAAGCCGCCCCTCGCCCACTCAGCCGGGTGCAGCGTCCCCCTCCACCGCTTGGGGCTGCCAGGAGCTCGTAGGCTGGTTGCCAGTCATGTCCTGAAGACCCTGTGACGAGGCCGGAAGGGCTCAGCAAGGCCCCTGGTCCGCAGCGCTCAACCAGGGTCCCAGGGAGGACACCCCAGGAGGGCCGTGGAGGCCTCGGGCAGTTTCTCCTCTGCCCTCCTCTAATGAACTGTGTGGGGATCAGCTCAGCACTGTGAGCCCTCAGGACCCAGAGGGAGCTCGGCCCTGGGGGCCGGGGGTCCCGGGGTGGTGGGCTGAGCTGTGGTCTGGAAATGGCCACTGAGGCAGCAGAGGGCATCAGGCAGAACCAAGACTCCCAGTGCCGGGGAGTGTCAGATCCAGAATGTGTCAGACACATCCTGACATCCCAGCCCCCACCCAGCCGCGGGGAGAGGGCAGTGGTGTGAACAGGGGTCCCCTGCCCACCTGAGCTGCCAGCGCTCCCCTGCCCTCCACCCCAACTCTGTGTGATCCCCACATCACCCTTCTAAGGAAGCCCAGGACAGATAGCAAAGATGAGAGGACCCAGGCAAAGGGCCACCCTTGGGGGAAGGGAAACCTAAGGGGACACGCCTCCAGCCCAAACAAGGACAGTGGGGCCAAACTGGAAAAAGGCTTCCAGGGAAAGAACGATTTTCAAAATAAAAACAAGAGGAAATAAAATGGGGCTGAATGGTGTGGAGGCCACAGCCATGCCGTGCGGTGCGAACCTCAGGTCAGGAGCCGTGAAGCCAGGAAACCAGGGAGACAGGTGAGTAAGGGTGAGGACTGGGAGGGGAGGAGGAAACCCAGGGTCCCAGCCATTCGAACTGCACGGGAGGAAGCAGGAGAGACGCCACTGTGGACTAAATAATAGGGCACCGATGCTGTCAAAAGAGACGGCCGACCTGGAGCGCTCAGCACCCAGGAAGGTCACAGGGGCCGGGCCTGAGGCTGTCCCCGCAGAATCCCCAAATAACAGGGACAGGAAAGCGGTGTACTCTGGGGTGGAAAGAACAAAGCTGTGCCAATCCCTGAGAGCGCACGCTTTGGTCGAGCCTCCCACGGGCCACACCAGAGCGTCTCCACACACCAGGTGTGCAAGACCAGGACCCAAGCCCGCGCAGAGAACGTGACATCAGCACAGAACAAGGCAGGCTCTGGACGCACGGGTCACACTGCACACACCACCTGCTCGCCGCCTCTGGAGAAAACCCAGGGACACCGACGTCGGCCACAGATGAACAGATCGGAAACATTAAGAAGAGAACTAACACCAGCTCCTCTGCAGGGAGGCTGGAGACAACTCATTGCCTGTGCATCCTTCCAGAAGCAAGCTCACAGTCCCTTGGGTGGGGCGCCACGTGAAGTCCTCACACAGGAAGTAACATCGCCGCGCGGTACACACGCCGTGCGGCACTCAGCTTTCCTCACTGGAGAGCTTCCTATAGCAGGATATGAAAAGCCTCCTACTTGCGTTTAACAGTTGCCTAGAGTTCAACGTCATGAGCGCCCCTTGACTCCCAGCATCAGTCTCCTACTGGCGGATACTAGGTTGTCTCTTGCAATTAACTTTTGCTAACCATGCTGCAGTGAGCACCCTCGTTCCTCTATCACTTCTTATATATGAGTGTGTCTGCAGGCTAAAAAGAATAGAAACGCAACTGCTAACTAAAATGGGAATTCTAATAAAGTCTAGAAATGAAAAGATTTTCCACATCCCAGCATAACCAAGAAGGCTGAGGAGGAGTGGAGGAAAAAGGAAAACTGAAACATCTCATCTGTGGGGGAAAGTCTTGGAGGGAAATACAGGTCCGAACCATGTCAGCTCCCTGGGCAGAAGAGGAGCACCACGGAGTTCATCGTTAGCATCGGGGATTCCCATTTCAGGAAAATAAATCCCCTAGAGGAAAATGTAATTAGCAGTAGAGCTTTCAGACAAAAAAAAAAATGTAACTATTGGGGGGGGAAATGTATAATTTTATGAAACCTGCAAAAAAAATGAAGTAAAATGCATGGAAAGTATAACACGTGCAGCAAACAATAAGCCCAACGTGAAGGCCATCCCATTAACGTGAGCGGACCATCCTCCCCGCTAAGGAACTACGACTTTCAGTTTTGATCAGCTAAGTTTCGTAGACACGAGAGGAACAGGAGGAAACCAATACACTAGAGCTGGAAACGAAGAAACAGAGCCTCGAGGCCACAGAAAAGGAAGCATGGGCCTCAAGAAAACACAGCGATGAGAACACTGGTAGGTCAGGAACTGCAGGAAGACATGTGCTTCATGTGCAACAAAGGCACTCAGCAGCAAAAGTTGGACCATTCAGGGGCATAAAGAGGGATGGACTCTCATGATGAGGCCGACTTTGTGGACAAGCCGGGCTTTTCAGTCTGGGCCTCAGAAGGGTGGCCACGCATGCTGCGCTTACAGCGAGGGTCCAGCAGGAATCCGGCCGTGAAGCTGGGGGCCAGGGCGGGCTGGGCGTGACTCCCCATCCTCCTCCCTGGGACAAGGTCCCCACCGCACTGGGCTCCTCTGAGGACCACAGCAGACCCTCTGGAAAGCCCCTAGCACATGATGGAAGTGAGTGGTTCTTGCAAGAGCTCTAGAAACCCAGGGGACTTGGAAAACTGGCCCCACAGCGAGCCACCCCCACACCCGCTTCATGACAGTGCAGGTCGAGTACAGGGCGAAAACAACAGTAAACAGAGACCAGGAGAGATCGCACCGAACTCCCACCAGGCTTGATCAAGCAGATTTATGAGACGTGAGTAGCGTTCACACCAGCTCGGCGAGCGGTCGCACACCACCTCTCTCTCGGACAGAATGCTGCTTGCCGAAACTGTGGGAAAAGTCAGTGACGTGCTTGGCCTTGCATAAAGCCTTTCGACACAGATTGAAAAGTCAAAGTTTGGCTGGTCTGATATAATGCGATATAATTTGATTAGGAAACAGTAAAATTTTGAAACAATAATGCAGAGATGATCAACAGTATCTTCAGGGATTGAACAATAGGAAATTTACTTAAGATGGTCCTTGGATCCAAGAGTTAGGAAACAAATGATGGAGTGTCTCAGAAGCTTTGAAAACAAGAATGCCTTGTGCCAAAACCAGCTTGACATGGGAAATGGTCTGTTAAAAGAAAAAACACATCAACTCTGAAGAATTTCGTTATTTTCGAGGAAAAATAAAGATGAAGGCGTTTGGTACTCCGCTAAACACATTAGGAAACTAACAAAATGAACTCAAAGAAATCAGGAGGGATGAATTTAATCAACATGAAAGTTAAAATAATGATACAGTAAACCAACAGGTGGAAAGTATGGCTTAGTCCAAACACAATTCTTTGAAGTTAAACCTTTAGAAGCTAATTACAGGGAAGAAAGATAGAAAAAGAGGGGAGAGAAGGAATGAAATAGGGAAAGGGTGGAGGGTCGAGCGTGAAGCATCACACGTGAAGGAAAAATTGAGAGAATTAGGATTATGAGGTAGTAACGCACCTAACTTGGTAGAAACATATTTACAAATTTAGAGGGGAAAAAAGAGATAATTTCTTAGAAATGTAAAAAATTAACTAAATGTATCCAAGAAGTGGAAAAACTTGAATAGGCCAATTACCGTGAAAAAAAAAAATTAGCAAACTGATTAAACACCTACCAGTGAAAGAAAACCACCAAGATTAGATGCATTCAAACTGAATTTCAACCAGTCTACTAGAGCAGAGAAAGATTCATCTATGTCACCTAAAATATTCCATAACACAGAAAATATTTTAAAAGAATAACTCATCTCTGAATTTTATGCAATTAGTAAAACTCCAAAAGCAAAATTCATAAAGATATAGCAAAATGATTGAAACTACCAATATCATTTATGAACATAGATACAAATTTTATTTAAAATTGATATCAATCAACAGAGGCTTCCTAGGTGGCACAGTGGTAAAGAATCTGCCTGCCAATTCAGGAGACGAGGGCTCAATCCCTGAGTCGGGAAGATCTCCTGAAGGAGGAAATGGCAACCCACTCCAGTATTCTTGCCTGGAAAATCCCATAGACAGAGGAGCCTGGTGGGCTACAGTCCACAGGATTGCAGAGAGTCAGACACGCCTGAACAACTGAGCATGGATGCATGCATCCATCAGGGGATCGATAATAATAATAATAATGACATGTTATGACCAGATGCACATCCTGTTCCCCAGGTCCACCTGATATAATAGGTGGATGTTCTACAGAGACTCCAGAGAGTCCGAATACCTACGGAATCTATTTTGACAGTAGGTGTAAGACCCCAAACAGTACAAAATAAAAGCTTGTCTTGTAAAGACAGAGTGTCTTGAGCCTCCCTACTGATGAAGATTGGAGAGAAGCTGCATTGCCAAATCTATAGCCCTGAAACAGGTAAATGCCCCTGTCAACAGGCAGTGCTGTCGCTGGAGAAGACGCTGAGGCTGGTGCCAGAGGCAGTGGGTCTGCTCCAGGAAACACAATGGTGGGAACCTCAGCGTCTGCGGCTGCTGTTGAGTGACGTGCGTGGTTCTGCTGTGATCCACAGCTTCAGCTGAGGACAGAGAGTGAGCAAGTGGGGAGCCTGCATGGTGGCCCTAATCTCTGCAGCCCTCCTGGGACCAGGCTTACTGCTGTGGTAGCAGTCGTCCTGGTAGTTCTGTATCTTGGTTGAGGGGGTGGCAGCTACAGGTGCCCCATGAGGTCCTTCCTTCCTTTATTCAAGAAAGTAGAACCAAGGTAACTGGATTCATGGAACCAAGGCTTCTTCCACCAGTCACACAGTGGGACAGAGCAAGAAGTAAGGTCCATGGACCCTCTGAGCATCTCTAGGATGGAACTGCACAACTCCATTTCATCCATTCACCAGCTCAGCCCCGCACCACCGCAGCTGGAAGACCACAATGGCATTTCAAGTCCATTCACGTCTATTTAAACTCAGATCCCCTCACTAGAGAGACTTTCCTGTATCTCAAATGGTAAGGAATCTGCCTGCAAGGCAGGAAACCAGGGTTTGATCCCTGGGTGGGGAAGTTCCTCTGAAGAAGGGAATGAGTATTCTTTCCTGGAGAATCTGACGGGCTGATTCTTTCCTGGAGAGAAGCCTGGTGGGCTACAGTCTGTGGGACCACAGAGTTGGACACAACTGAGCAACTAATACGGTCCACCCACAGTCCCCCACTAGCGGTCTTTGAGAAGAACAAATATTTTTCTCCTTGTAGCAGAAATAGCCTGAGAAATACCTACAGGACCTTTGGAAGAACTCTTGGGAATTTGTTCCCAAGGTAGCTCAAAATGGGCCCTGGACTACTTGCTCAAGGAGAAGGCCTCTCTAGGCAGCTGGCCCTGGACTTGGGAGCTGACTAAGGCATGTGTTCCTGGGGAAAGGGTGTGACTTTCCACTGTGGAGCTACTTCTGAGATATCAGTTTTCACTTGTTCTGTGAGCTGAGCAACACACAAGCATGTAACCCTCTCTCACTCCCAGGAAGACCGTGGTTCATTTGTGGCTCCTAGCAGTGACCCTGATGGTCGTTCTGGCTTTGCTGCTGATGTTGGGGGCAACACCCACACTGTTATTGAGGAGTATTGATACAAGAAAATTGGCTAAATCTTGGAAAAACCAGTAAACTTCATGGAATTTTAATTTATTCCCATCCTCCTCTGCCCAACTCCTGCTGCTGCTGCTGCTGCTGCTGCTGCTAAGGCGCGTCAGTCGTGTCCAACTCTCTGTGACCCCATAGATGGCAGCCCACCAGGCTCTTCCATCCATGGGATTCTCCAGGCAAGAACACTGGAGTGGGGTGCCATCACCTTCTCCAGGATAAGTGCAGAAAATCCCCAAACTAACACCTAGTGACATCTATGTGAGGGAGGGGAGAGAGAAATCTGATTCTAGACTTGTTACATTGCATCATCTAAAATGTTCAATTGTCAATAAAGTATGAGGCACACAAAGAAACGGGGAAAGCAGTTAATAGAAACTGCCTTTGAGGAAGCTCAGACATCGGACTTACTGGAAAAAGACTTCAGATCACCTATTGTCTTGTTCAGAGCAACACTGGAAAACTTGTCTCAAAGATTCAATAAAAACATGAGAATTATGTCTCACCAAATAAAAAAATATCAGTAGGAGAAAGAAACGTGAAAATAGTCAAATAAAAATTCTGGAATTGAAATATAATAACTGAAACAAAAAAAAATCACATCTCCTAAATCCAACATAAAAATCGTATGTTTTTCAATAATTCTCCAAAGATTGTGTCAGCTTTAGTAACTGATGATACACTAGGGTTATCGTAACCACTCTTAGCTATGGGACTAAAATGTTCTACTTAATACTTTGTGATCTTGAAAGATGAAAAAGTAGAAAATGATTGCCAAATATAGTAAAAACTCAGATTTTTTAAAGTAATATGTTGACAGTATATGTTGCTTAATACAGTTTGTTGTCTGTTATTTTGAGTAGCCTGATTTTTAAAATAGTCATATTCATAACGATTGCTGAAACAGCTGTCTTCTGATGGTAAACACACTGACCCAAGCATAAACACATATGTGTGCACACACACACAGACACACACACACACCTGAGTGCAATGCATTCTGTTCATTCCTGGCAAAGACTAAGATTTCTTGCACAACGAGCTAATTTTTAGTGAACATTTGAGGGACTTGGCTTACGAGAGCCTGGGGACCTTCCTTGTATCGACCAGGCAGTATTCAGTCTTCCGCAGAGAGGATAGGCCCATTTTCTCCCAATGGTGCTATAAAAATGCACATTCCCAGGGGGTGGTCTGCCCAGGGGCTTCAACCCCTATCCCAAAGCCTCCTAGGGAGCCTGACTCCAAACCAGAAGCTTCAGGGCTCTGCATAGGAAGGGGACCCAGGTTAGGAGGCATTTTGTTGTGGTCGTTGACGGCCAAGTGGAGATGCTGGATCTTCACGGGCTTGGAGAAAAGGCCATGAGTGTTGGTGGCTGGACACACTGCAAGCACACGGGGGTCTGCAAGAGGGAACAGAGAAGCATTGTGCGGGACCACAGGCGGTATCCGTGGGGCACTGCCAGGGCGCAGAGAAGCATCGTGCGGGACCACAGGCGGTATCGTGGGGCACTGCCAGAACGCAGGCTCGCTGAAGGAATGCCCTCCACCTCACACTGAGCCAGAAACTTGGGTTGGACGTTCCAGAGCAGTGGAGCGTAGGTCCGACGAGAGCCTCAGGGGAGATCAGATTCCCATCCTGGGCAGGCAAGCCTGGGGCCCCGAGAGTTGCTGCAAGAAAATACGCTTTCTTCTCAGTTTGGACCAGCCTCCCTGGAGGGAGAGGGTGTGGGGTCAGGCGACGCGGGGCCCTTCAAGCAGAGGGGCGGCCAGGCCACCCCTCACCTGATGTCTGGGCCACAGCCTCCCCAGCTCCCTTGGGGCTGGAGGTGCTGATGCGGAGGCGCTTTCCCTCAAGCTCACTCGCTCTGAACTGCGAGTGGTGCAGGGCTTCAGGCTGAACGTGCATCAGCTGCTCTGCCCGCGGGATGGGGCGAGGCCACATCCGCCTTTGTTCATGCCTCTTTCTTTCCAACTGCCAGCCAGCTGCGTCAGGCTCAGGACGGCGTCGCTCGCCCGCCAGGACCACAACACTCAGTCCCTGTGGGGAATAAAGCCAGCTCCTTCAAACCATCCATTAAGGTCTGGAGACACTCCATCTCTGCTGGCTTCTGTGCTTCCTCTCTCTCTACACGTTCTTTTCATGATCACCGAGTGTGCCTTTCACAGCTCATCTGAAGGGGACTGCAGGGCGGGGCTCATGGCAGGGTGCAGCCTCCGGGCAGCGCCCAGCGGCGGGCCTGGCTCAGCCTCCCCAGGCCCTCAGCAGCCGCCCCCACCTCTGTCTCTGTTCTCAGAGCTGATTGACACACACCGAGGCCCCTCACGGCTCCCAGCAGCAGGGCTGGCAGACAATGCCCAGCCTCACCGCGGCTTCATGCTGGTAATTCCGTGACAAACCCCATTTCCTCACTTCCAGTGTGCTAGCTGGGGGTTCAGGGTGGATCTTCTCCAAGAAGCTGTGCTCCCCAAGGCAAAGCCTGAGTTATTATCAGCTTCCCTGATAATAGTAATAATTACAATAATAATAAGTTATTATTGGCCTGCCCTGGAGGACCATGGGGACCACTCACAGCATCAGCATCTCATTTAAGATGGAGGCTCCTTGCCTGGGACCCTGAATATTCATTGGAAGGACTGATGCTGAAGCTGAAACTCCAATACTTTGACCAACTGATGCAAAGAGCTGACTTATTGGAAAAGTCCCTGATGCTGGGGAAGATTGAAGCCAGGAAGGGAAGGGGGTGACAGAGGATGAGATGGTTGGATGGCATCACCGACCGAATGGACATGAGTTTGACCAAACTCCAGGAGATAGTGGAGGACTTGGAGGCCTGGCAGTCTGCAGTCCAGGAGACAGCAGAGTCAGACACGACTTTGCAGCTGAGTAACAACAGCTCTTGCCTGAGGGGCTGGTCTGCAGGTCCTGAACCCTGAGGTGTGTCTACTCAGAGGAATCTGTGCTCCCTCTCCTCCTCAGGACGTGCAGGGAAGATGGAAAGTCTGGGGGATACTGTGCATATCCCCCAGGGACCCCCAGGAGAGTCATCCACAGGGTGAGCCTGGCTGCTCAGGTATCTCCTCTCCAAACACGGCTGTTCTCAGGCCCTCCTTGAAAACAGGAAACACACCCAGTAAACCAGAATTTAACAGGCATGGCTTAGTTTTAGCACTTTTCTTTCCAGAAGTGTATAGTAGGGAAAGTTTGGAGTCTCTGAATGTGGTGTGTGACACAGGACACACCAGAAATCATTAGTGGAGTCTGAGTCTTGTCTGCCCCTCCCCAGAGCTCAACACAATGTCGGGCACACGTAGGCCCTCGGGAGCCTTCTGTGAATGAAAGAATTAATGAACACTGCCAGTGTGCTTCCCCCAAGAGCACGCGAAGCCACAGGTGGGCCTGGAGGAGCAGCCCCTCCAGCCAAGACCACGGGACGAGCCTGACCTGATGGACAGAGGTTGGGAATTAGAGACGGAGCGTCTGGACCCAGGAGAGGGCCTCAGCTCCACAGGAGTGATCAGACAGGAGGCGGGACAGGGGAGTCCTGGCCCTGGAGCGCAGCCTCAGGGCTGGATTCCACCCCAAGTTCCCTGAGGGCCTTCAGTGGGGCCTCAGGGCAGAGGTGTGTGTGCCTGCGGTTCCGGTGCAAAGGTCATCCCCGGAGAATCACTCACCGGGTGTCCATAAAGAAGAAACTCAGGAGCACTGGGGCTCAAACTAAGAAGACTCTTCTAACCCTGAGCTTTTCAGATACTTGTGGG
>SJXQ01001909.1:0-14310 GCA_006408695.1 Aepyceros melampus
AAAAAAAAAAAAAAAAAACCACAAGTAAATAAGACAACAACAAAAAAAATAGGTTACAGATGAAGGAACGATGTAAAAACCTATAAGACCAAACAAATGAAGAGGAAATATGCAATATACCTGAAAAGGAATTCAGAATGATGACTGAAGATGATCCACAATCTCAGAAATAGAATGGAGGCAACAGATCAAGAAAATACAACAAACGTTTAACAAGAGCCAAGAAGAACTAAAGAACAAACAAGCAGTGATAAACAACTCAATGTGGGCAAGCTCGGTCGCTCAGTCATGTCTGACTCTTTGTGATCCCATGGACTGCAGTCTGCCAGGCTCCTCTGTTCATGGGATTTTGCCAAGCAAGAATACTGGAGTGGATTGCCATTTCCTTCTGCAGGGGATCTTCCTGACCAAGGGATCAAACCTGCAGCTCCTGCACTGACAGGCAGATGTTTTACCACTGAGCCACCTGGGAAGGCAAACAACCCAGTAATTGAAGTGAAAAAAAAAATACACTATAAGGAATCAATAGCAGCTTAATTTGGAGAAGGCAATGGCAACTCACTCCAGTACTTTTGCCTGGAAAATCCCATGGACAGAGGAGCCTGGTAGGCTGCAGTCCATGGGGTTGCTAAGAGTCGGACACGACTGAGCGACTTCACTTCCACTTTTCACTTTCATGCATTGGAGAAGGAAATGGCAACCCACTCGTGTTCTTGCCTGGAGAATCCCAGGGATGGCAGAGCCTAGTGGGCTGCCGTCTATGGTGTTGCACAGAGTCAGACACGACTGACACAACTTAGCAGCAGCAGCAGTAGCAGCAGCTCAATTGAAGCAGAAAAATGAATAAGTGAACTGGAATATAGAATAGTGGTAAAAACTGCCAAGGAGCAAAATAAAGAAAAAAGAATGGAGAAAATGGAGACAGTCTCACAGACATATGTGCGACAACATTAAACACACCAACATTCAAATTATATGGGTCCCAGAAGAAGACAAGAAAGAGAAAGGATCAAGAAAATATTTCAAGAGCTTATCATCAAAACATTCCCTAACATGGGAAAGGAAATAGTCTCCCAAGTACAGGAAGAGCAGAGAGTCCCACACAGGATAAACCCTAGGAGAAACACAAGAAGACACATAATCAAACTAACAAAAACTAAATAGAAAGAAAAAAAATGTTAAAAGCAGCAAGAGAAAAGCAAAAAAAAAAAAAAAAAACATACAAGGGAATCCCCATAAGGTTAAATGATTTCTCAGCAGAAACTCTGCAAGCCAGAAGGGAGTGGCAGGATATATTTAAAGAGATGAAACAGAAAAACTTACAACCAAGATTATTCTACCCAACAAGGATCTCATTCAGATTCAACAGAGAAATCAAAAGCATTACAGAGAAGCAAAAGCTAAGAGAATTCAGCACCACCAGACCAGATTCACAAGAAATGCTAAAGTAACTTCCATAAACAGGAAGCACAAAAGAAGAAAATGACCTACAAAAACAAACCCAGAACAGTTATAAAAATTGTAATAGAAACTTACATATCAATAATTACCTTAAATGTAAATGGATCAAATGCTCCAACGAAAAGACAAAGATTGGTTGAATGGATACAAAAAGAAAACCCATATATATATATATATATATATATATATATATGCTGTCTACAAGAGACCCACTTCAAACCTAGGAATACATATGTGAGACAAAATGTGAGAGGATGGAAAAAGATACTCTATGTAAATCAAAATAAATCTGGAGTAGCAATTCTCTTATCAGTTAAAATACACTTTAAAATGAAGACAAAGCAACAGATCAGGAAAGGCACTACATAATGATCAAGGGATAAATCTAAGAAGATATAACAATTATAAATATTTATGCACCCAACATAGGAGCACCTCAATACACAAGGAAAATGCTAACAGCTGTAAAAGGGGAAATTGACAGTAACATGATAATAGTGAGGGGATTTACCACCCCAATTACACCAATGGACAGGTCATCCAGACATAAAATTAATAAGAAAACTGAAGTTTTAAATGACACAATGGACCAGAAAAATTTAATTGATATTTATAGGACAATCCACCCAAAAGCAGCAGAATATACTTTCTTCTCAAGTGCCCATGGAACACTGTCCAGGATAGATCATATCATAAGTGAAAAACCAAGCCTCAGAAAATTTAAGAAAATTGAAATTGTATCAAGAATCTTTTCTAACCACAATGCTATGAAATTAGAAATCAATCACAGGGGAAAAAACTGTAGAAAATATAAACACATGGAAGTTTGTAACACTGTGCTGCTGAATATTCAACAGATTACTAAAAAAAATCAGAGGAAATTAAAAATATATTAAAACAAATGATAATGAAAACATGATGACCCAAAACCTACAGGATGCAGCAAAAGCAGTTCTAAGATGGAAGCTTACAGCACTTTAATCTCACCTCAACAAATAAGTAAAACATCATGTAAACAATATTAACCTTACATTTAAAGCCACTAGAGAAAGAAGAACAACAAAAAATACTCCAAAATTAGTAGAAGGAAAGAAATCATAAAGATCATAGCAGAAATAAGTGAAATATAAACAAAGATAATAGCAAAGATCAATAAGACTAAAAGCTGATTCTTTAAGATAAAATTAATAAAACTTGACACAGAATCAACAAGAAGGGGGGAGAATTCAAATCAATAAAATTAGAAATGAAAAAGAAGAAGTTACAACTGAAACCACAGAAACACTAAGGATCACAAGATACTATTCATAAGCAACTAAATGACAACAAAATGGACAACCTGGAAGAAATGAACAAATTCTAAGAAAGGTATAACTTTCAAAGACTGAATCAGGAAGAATTAGAAGATATAACAAACCAATAAAACATAATGAAATTGAAAGTGTAATTTAAAATCTTCCAACAAACAAAAGCCTAGAACTAGAGGACTTAACAAGCAGATTCTATCAAACATTTAGAGAAGAAATAACACCTAACCTCTCAAAGTCTTCCAAATAATTATAGAAGTAGGAAAATTCCCAAACTCATTCTACAAGGCCACCATCACCCTGATACCAAAACCAGAAAAAGACATCACAAAGAAAGTTACAGACCAATATCACTGATAAATATAGATGCTGAAAATCCTCAACAAAATAATAACAAACAGAATCCAACAACACATTAAAAAGATCATACAACATGATCAAGTGAGATTTATCCCAGGGATGTGAGGATTTTTCAATATATGCAAATCAATCCATGTGATACACTATAGTAACAAATTAAAGAAAGAAACCATATGATCATCCCAATAGATGCAGAAAAAGCTTTTAACAAATTCAACACCCATTTATGATAAAATTTTCTAGAAATTGAGCATAGAGGGAATCTGCCTCCACATAATAATTACCATATATGACAAACACAGGAAACATCATTCTCAAAGCTGAAAAACTGAAAGCATTTCCTCTAAGATCGGGAACAAGACAAGGATATGCACTCTCGTCACTATTACTCAACATATTTTTGGAAGCCCTAACCGTGGCAATCAGAGAAGAAAAAGAAATGAATCCAAATTGGAAAAGAAGTTAAACTGTCACTGTTTGTAGATGACATGATACTATACATAAAAAAGCTTAAAGATGCCACTAGAAAACTACTAGAGTTAATCAATGAATTTGGTAAAGTTGCAGGATACAAAATTAATGCATAGAGATCTCTTGCCTTCCTATAGACTAACAATCAAAGATCAGAAAGGGAAATTAAGGAAACAACCCCATTTACCATTGCAACAAAAGAGAAAAAAAAATACCTAGGAATAAACCTACCTAATGAGCCAAAACACCTGTACTCAAAACTATAAAACACCAATGAAGGAAATCAAAGATAACCAAACAGATGAAAGAGATACACCATGTTCTTAGATGGGAAGAAGCAATATTTGAAAATGACTATACTGCCCAAAGCAATCTATAGATTCAATGTGATTTCTATCAAATTACCAAAAGCACTTTTCACAGAATTTTAAAAAAAAAATTACAATTTGAATGAAAACACAAAAGCCTCTAATAAAACAATCTTGAGGAAGAAAAATGGAGCTAGAGGAATTATGCTCCCTAACTTCAGACTATACTATAAAGCTGTAGTCATCAAGACAGTATGGTTTTGGCACAAAAAACAGAAATATAGATCAGTGGTACAGGACAGAAAGCCCAGAGATAAACACACATACCTATGGTCATCTAATCTATGACAAAGGAGGCAAGAACATACAAAGGAGAAAAGACAGCCTATTCAGTAAGTGGTGCTGGGAAAACTGGCCAGCTACATGCAAAAGAATGAAATTAGAACACTACCTAACACCATACATAAAAATAAACTCAAAATGGTTTAAAGATCTACATATATGGTGAACACTATAAAACAGAGGAAAACATAGGAAAAAACTATGACATAAATCACAGTAAGATCTTTTCTTTTTTTTTACTCATCTCCTAGACTAGAGCTATCACAATATTGTAATTATCCTCCAATTAAAACAAATTTAAAACCCCCCAAAAAGAAAAACAAAAATAAGCAAATGGGACCTAATTAATATCTCTTGCACAGCCTAGGAAACCATAAAGAAGACGAGAAGACAACCCTCAGGATTGGAAAATATATTTGCAAACAAAACAATGGATAAAGAATTAATTTCTAAAATATACAAACAAATCATGCAGCGCAATGTCAAAAAAAAAAAAAAAAAGCCCAATCAAAAAATGGGCAGAAGACACAAATAGACATTTCTGCTTTATTGACTATGCCAAAGACTTTGACTGTGTGGATCACAAGAAACTGGAAAATTCTGAAAGAGATGGGAATACCAGACCACCAGACCTGCCTCTTGAGAAACCTATACGCAGGTCAGGAAGCAACAGTTAGAATTGGACATGGAACAACAGACTGGTGTATAGGAAAAGGAAAAAGAGTATGTCAAGGCTATGTATTGTCAAAAAAAAAAAAAAAAAAGCCCAATCAAAAAATGGGCAGAAGACACAAATAGACATTTCTGCTTTATTGACTATGCCAAAGACTTTGACTGTGTGGATCACAAGAAACTGGAAAATTCTGAAAGAGATGGGAATACCAGACCACCAGACCTGCCTCTTGAGAAACCTATACGCAGGTCAGGAAGCAACAGTTAGAATTGGACATGGAACAACAGACTGGTGTATAGGAAAAGGAAAAAGAGTATGTCAAGGCTATGTATTGTCACCCTGCTTATTTAACTTATGTGCAGAGTACATCATGAGAAACGCTGGATTGGAAGAAGCACAAGCTGGAATCAAGATTGCTGGGAGAAATATCAATAACCTCAGATATGCAGATGACACCACCCTTATGGCAGAAAGTGAAGAGGAATGAAAAAGCCTCTTGATGAAAGTGAAAGAGGAGAGTGAAAAAGTTGGCTTAAAGCTCAACATTCAGAAAACGAAGATCATGGCATCTGATCCCATCACTTCATGGGAAGTAGATGGGGCAACAGTGGAAACAGGGTCAGACTTTATTTTGGGGGGCTCCAAAATCATTGCAGATGGTGATTTCAGCCATGAAATTAAAAGACTCTTACCCCTTGGAAGGAAAGTTATGACCAACCTAGATAGCATATTCAAAAGCAGAGACATTACTTTGCCAACAAAGGTCCGTCTAGTCAAGGTTATGGTTTTTCCAGTGGTCATGTGTGGATGTGAGAGTTGAACTGTGAAGAAAGCTGAGCACTGAAGAATTGATGCTTTTGAACTGTGTGTTGGAGAAGACTCTTGAGAGTCCCTTGGACTGCAAGGAGATCCAACCAGTCCATCCTTACAGAGATCAGTCCTGGGTGTACTTTGGAAGGACTGATGCTAAANCCAGTGGTCATGTGTGGATGTGAGAGTTGAACTGTGAAGAAAGCTGAGCACTGAAGAATTGATGCTTTTGAACTGTGTGTTGGAGAAGACTCTTGAGAGTCCCTTGGACTGCAAGGAGATCCAACCAGTCCATCCTTACAGAGATCAGTCCTGGGTGTACTTTGGAAGGACTGATGCTAAAGCTGAAAATCCAATACTTTGGCCACCTCATGCAAAGAGTTGACTCATTGGAAAAGACCCTGATGCTGGGAGAGGTTGGGGGCAGGAGGAGAAGGGGACAACAGAGGATGAAATGGCTGGATTGCTTCACTGCATCAATGGATATGAGTTTGAGTGAGCTCTGGGAGTTGGTAATGGACAGGGAGACCTGGCGTGCTGTGGTTCATGTGGTCGCAAAGAGTTGGACATGACTGAGCGACTGAACTAAACTGACATACAAATGGCCTAGAAACAAATGAAAAGATGCTCGACATCACTAATTATTTGAGAAATGCCAATCAAAACTACAATGAGAGACTTCCCTGTTGGTACAGTGGATGGGAAAACACCTGCTAATGCAGAGGACACTAGTTTGATCCCTGCTACAGAAGAATTCCACATGCCATGGATCACCTAAACGCCATGTGCCACAACTACTGAACTCCCACTGTAGAGCCCAAGAGCCACAACTACTGAGCCCACATACTGCAACTACTGAAGTCCGTGTGCCTAGCGTCTGTGTTCCATAAGAGAAGACACTGCAATGAGAAGCCCCCATACACCACAACAAAGAGCAGCCCCCATTCACTACAACTAGATAAAGTCTGAATACAGCAATGAAAACCCAGTACAACCAAAAATAAATAAATTATATATATATATATTGATCCCTGCTACAGAAGAATTCCACATGCCATGGATCACCTAAACGCCATGTGCCACAACTACTGAACTCCCACTGTAGAGCCCAAGAGCCACAACTACTGAGCCCACATACTGCAACTACTGAAGTCCGTGTGCCTAGCGTCTGTGTTCCATAAGAGAAGACACTGCAATGAGAAGCCCCCATACACCACAACAAAGAGCAGCCCCCATTCACTACAACTAGATAAAGTCTGAATACAGCAATGAAAACCCAGTACAACCAAAAATAAATAAATTATATATATATATATATATATATATATAAACTATGATGAGATTTTATCTCACACCAGCCAGAACAGTCATCAAAAAATCTACAAATAGCAAGTGCTGAAAATGGTGTGGAGAAAAGGGAATCCTCTTGCACTGTAGGTGAGAATGTAAATTTGTACAGCCTCTATGGAGAAGAGTACGGAGGTTCCTTAAAAAAGTAAACATAGAACTACCATACAACCTAGCAACTCCACTACTGGGCATATACCCTGAGAAACACCATAATTCAAAAAGACACATGTACTCCAGTGTTCACTGCAGCTCTACAGAAGCCAGGACATGGAAACAATTTAAGTGTGCATCAGTAGATAAATGAATAAAGACGTGGTACATATCCACATTGGAATATTAGCCATAAAAAGGAACAAAATTGGGTCATTTGTAGAAATGTGGATCAATCTAGATTCTGTCATACAGAATGCAGTAAGTCAGAAAAAGTATCATATATTAACACATGTATGTGGAATCTAGAAAAATTGTACCAATAAACTTAGGTCCAGGGCAGGAATAAAGAGGCAGTTGTAGGAAATGGACATGTGGACACAAGCAGAAAGGGGAGGCTGGGATGAACTGGAAGATTAAGTTTGACATAAATGTACTATCAAGTGCAAAATAGATAGCTAGTGGGAACCTGCAGTGTAGCAGAGAGTTCAGGTCGGTGCTCTGTGATAACCTAGATTGGTGGGGTAGGGGTGGGCGAAGGTCCAAGAGGGAAGGGATATAGGTATAAATATGGTTGATTCACTTCACTGTACAGCAGAAACTAACATAACATTGTAAAGCAATTATACTCCCATAAAAATAAATGGCCCTTTTGTTTTAGCTGCTATAACAACTGGCAATTATAAAAGTCTGGAGACATTCCAAAGACAACACTGAGGAAAGAAAGGAGAATTGACAGACCAATAGAGCTGCTAAGGCAGCAGCATTACAAGATTCAAGCTCCATACTTGGGAGGACATCTGCTGCCCATCTAAGGAACAGAGATGAGCTTCTGAATGATGCACACTTGATCAACATACTGGGCTTTGGTATATGCTAAATTGCCACTCTACTCTTTGTGAAGTCACTCAAGAAACCACACTAATATTAATACATTAAATTATTCATTCTGGGAACTGATAAAATGACAGCCTGGGAAAAACAATACTTTTGGAAACCTTCTCACAAAGTAATGGCTGAAATATGTCTTAAGTGTCAGATCTGTCCTAAGTAGAACTCAGAAATACCTATTCATACTTCTCACAGCCACTTTCCTTTGCTTCCTGGTCATTTTGAAATCCGGCAAGTGGATTTTACCTCGCTATCTCCCTTTCAGGAAAGCAAATATATTCTGATGATAGCATGATGTATTCCCATTGGGTGGAAGCCTTTCCTTGCAGATGAGTAACTCCCCTTACAGTAGCCAAAACACTGTTGAAAAGGATTATTCCTACTGAGGGAATTGCCCTGGAATTACGTAATGATAATGGTGCCCATTTCATTGTACAAATTCTAAATGCTATTTGTAAAATCTGACCTCTGCTACATTTCCACTGTAACTATCATCCTCAATCTTCTGGTCCAGTGGAAAGAAACAAAGATGTACTAAAAACTCAACTGGCACAAATCTCTGAAGCTATAGGCCTTCCTTGGCCTAAGTTGCCATCAGTTCAGTTCAGTCGCTCAGTCGTGTCCGACTCTTTGCGACCCCATGAATCACAGCACGCCAGGCCTCCCTGTCCATCACCAACTCCTGGAGTTTACTCAGACTCACGTCCATCGAGTCCGTGATGCCATCCAGCCATCTTATCCTTGGTCGTCCCCTTCTCCTCCTGCCCCCAATCCCTCCCAGCATCAGGGTCTTTTCCAATGAGTCAACTCTTCGCATGAGGTAGCCAAAGTACTGGAGCTTCAGCTTTAGCATCATTCCTTCCAAAGAAATCCCAGGGCTGATCTCCTTCAGAATGGACTGGTTGGATCTCCTTGCAGTCCAAGGGACTCTCAAGACTCTTCTCCAACACCACAGTTCAAAAGCATCAATTCTTCGGCGCTCAGCCTTCTTCACAGTCCAACTCTCACATCCATACATGACCACAGGAAAAACCATAGCCTTCACTAGACGGACCTTAGTTGGCAAAGTAATATCTCTGCTTTTGAATATGCTATCAGGTTTGGTCATAACTTGTCTTCCAAGGAGTAAGTGCCTTTTAATTTCATGGCTGCAGTCACCATCTGCAGTGATTTTGGAGCCCAAAAAAATAAAGTCTGACACTGTTTCTACTGTTTCCATATCTATTTCCCATGAAGTGATGGGACTGGATGCCATGATCTTCGTTTTCTGAATGTTGAGCTTTAAGCCACCTTTTTCACTCTCCTCTTTCACTTTCATCAAGAGGCTTTTTAGCTTCTCTTCACTTTCTGCCATAAGGGTGGTGTCATCTGCATATCTGAGGTGATTGATATTTCTCCCGGCAATCTTGATTCCAGCTTGTGTTTCTTCCAGTCCAGCATTTCTCATGATGTACTCTGCATATTAAACTTAATATCTATACCCTTTGGAAAACACAAACTGTCACCATTTGAAAAAAAATATTGAAAAATCCATGACTCTTGACTTAGGACTATATAATCCCCTTCTAGTCAAGGGAGATCTTTTACATTATTGTCAAAGTCTCATTAAAACTGACCCAAAAGTGAGGTAAATGGCCCCTAATAAGGATGGCTTTCCCAAGACTTTGAACAAGGCTGGTACTTTCCATGATCCCCATCAATGAAATCTCTCAAGTTAACCTTGTTCTAATTGCTGCCATCATAGAGTTGTTACATCTCCTTCATTATGTGATAATTGATGATGCATAAACTTGCTTCTCCTTCTTATAGACATATTGTCAAGGGGTGAAAGTTTTCATGAATAGGTTTATGGCCAGGAAAGAACATTTAGAGGAAGTGACCCTGGTCTTTTGGTTCTTCGATTTTGACTATAAAGGACTGGACAATTGAATTTTTGGGACTCCTTGTTGAAGCTACAGTTTTATTAATGTGCTTTGTCCTACTACATAGAGTAGGCATCCTCCATGAGTGGTAATTATATCTTATATTAACCCTGCCAGGAATAAGCCTGTGGCTCCAATTCTTGGCCATTTAATTACTCTATTTCACTTGGGACTCTTTCACTCACCAAGGCTATGAGTTACCCTTAGTCCTCTTTATATTAAAATGGCTTATTTTTTCTTGGGATAGTTTTTATTAGAGTTATATTATTAGCTCTCTTAATATCCATCTGAACTCTTTATACCTGGGAAAATAATGCCTTATTCTGCATTTCCAAAAGTCTAGCCACTGGAGGAAATCTAACAAACTGTTGGATATGCCATCAGCACCCTAATCATTCACTGAATACTGGGATCCCCTTGCTTTGGCTATCTCGAATCTTACTGGTAACTCTCTACCATATGTTATTCAGAACTCATCTACTTGAACCACAGTTCCCTTTCCTTGTTTGGAACCAGATAACCCCTCAAACAAGTCCTTAGGAACATGTGTTCCAATGAGGACCTGTGGTTATCCAGAAACCAGAGCTCCAACTTCCAAACACCCACTTTTATTTCACTGTTCAACAACAAAATATATTCTCATGATAACCCCCATATATTCCAACAAGGAAGGCTCATATATAACCAGCCCATGGTTGAATTTCACCTTTGACGTCTCCTTTCTCTGTGCTCCAGTGAAGTTGCTCAGTCGTGTCCAACTCATTGCGACCCCATGGACTGTAGCCTACCAGGCTCCTCCATCCATGGAATTTTCCAGGCAAGAGTACTGGAGTGGGTTGCCATTTCCTTCTCCAGGGGATCTTCCCAACTCAGGGATCAAACCCAGGTCTCCCACATTACAGGCAGACGTTTTAACATTTGAGACACTGGGGAAGCCCTCTATCTATGTATTTGTGGTTGGAAGGTGGCCACCTAGGGCATATCCTGCCTCAAAGCCCTAACACCAAGTTCTAATGTGCCCTAGGACTTTTAATCAGAGAAAGCAATGGCAACCCACTCCAGTACTCTTGCCTGGAAAATCCCATGGGTGGAGGAGCCTGGTAGGCTGCAGCCCATGGGGCCATGAAGAGTCAGATACAACTCAGCGACTTCACTTTCACTTTTCACTTTCATGCATTAGAGAAAGAAATGGCAACCCACTCCAGTGTTCTTGCCTGGAGAATCCCAGGGACAAGGGAGCCTGGTGGGCTGCCATCTATGGGGTCACACAGAGTCGGACACGACTGAAGCGACACAGCAGCAGCAGCAGAACTTTTAATAGTTCATTTGACTGTGCTAAATTTGTCAGAAATTACCAAATGGCACATACAGTCTACTTTCTGCCTCTGCCAAGAAACCCCTTCTGACGGATTTCAAAGGTTCTCAAGATTTATTTAAACTACACGTGAGTTGGTGCCACGGACAAAATTATTCAAAACCCCTCTGCTATCATAGCAGACACAACTAATCCACAGCTAAAACAACATTAAATGCCCAAAAAGACTCCCTGAATTTGCTTGCTCATCTTGTGTTAGATAAAAGTTTTTCCTTGGATTACCTTCTAGTAGAACTTGGAAGAGTCTGTGTCATCTTAAATACCACCTGTTGTACCTGGATAAATGCCTCTGGTACAGTAGAAACTCAAATTGGAATCTTACAAAACAAGGTCACTTGACTTCATTCTGATAGTGTTAATACTTCCCTAATGTTTGGTTTGTTTAGTTGGTTACCCTCAAACATTGGGTCTTGCTTCAAAACTGTTTTGCAAACTGGGTTATTACTGTTAATAACTACTGTCAGCTTCTTTATATTGATAAAGTGCTTGCTTAATTTGATTACTTCTATATTTAACCATTCTACTGCTCAGCTGATAATCATCCAAATTGATATACTTGAGGCAGCACAATATCATGTTGCTTCCAGTGAATTTTCCAATCTATCCACTGATTCATCACAAACCACCCTCTAAAGGCCATGATGGACCTGGAGCAGACAATCAGTTCTGGCTATGTGGGAATAAGAATTGCTCCAATGATGTTTTCTTCAGGAAAAGGCACAGGCAAAAGGGGGAACTGTGAAAATAACTATGTCAGGAATGACTAAGACATGACCTGAAGACCTCCATGTTTGCTACCAATGCTGGACTTTCACTGAACACTCTAAATTAAAACTGCTGAATAGTTGCTGAGTTGCTAAAAGGAAAGATTGATGTTGAGAACTAGACTTTATCTTCCTAAGAAAACACAACTGTCCCTAATAATGACTGAGATGCATTCCATAACTCAATCTATGTATAATTTTACCCTCCAATCCAAATTGTTGGTAAACAACTTGCATAACCCTGCATTGATTTCCCTCTTCCTGTAAAAACCCTAGCCATTTTCCCCTTGTGGGACACTATTCTGGTTTCTTCTAGACTTTCTGTGATCCCTGAATTGCAATTCTAAGACCCCAAATAAACTATCTTTTTGCCTCTTCACAGTTAGTAATCTTATATTAATGTGAATTTAAATTAGCCTGGGCCATATCTCCTACGATCGATAGAAAAAATTAACCAGAAACTAGTTGTAACCCTTCCCTGTTCTCAGCCTGATAGCAGAAAGAAAACTGACAGGAAGGAAGTGAATTCGCAAAGAAAGAGGCTGGAGTTGGGGTAATAAAGAGTAGTATCTGGAAAGAAAAGACGTAGAAGAGGCTCTAACTAGGGTCAGCTGTACACAAACGCCAACTGGCCTAGCAATGTCACCTCTACGTTTTTTCTTCCTGGATGAGCAGAGCCAGGTCCACTCTGTTACACCTCTTTCCTATAGCCCATCTCGAGGCTGGACGGATGCTTTTGCCCCCAAACCCACACATGCAAGCTGGGGAGCTGGAGTGATGGTCTGAGCAACCGTTGGGGCAGAAGTCAAGAGGAGGGCAGGGAAACCCTGGATAAAGGAAGTAACCCTCTGGGAGGCAATGCCATGCGGGTTATTCAAGAAAGGCTGTTACAAGTGCAGCAAGTCTGTATAAAAGGCTGGAGTAAAGGGGTGTATGAAGTAACCGCTGGGGAGCCAGGAGGAGCTGGGATTGGAGGAGACAGGACAGAGAGGGACCCGGCAGGCAACCACCCAGCGCGGAGGCGGCGTCAAGTGAGAGAACGATTGGTACAGAACCACCTCTCCTTTGCGTGCTGCAGCCGCCTGCAGGCAGGTCCCAAGAAGTTCAGTTTGGGTGAAACGCGGTGTGAACCGAGGAATATTACTCCGGTCCGGCGCGGAAGAGGGCGTCAAAGAGCACCCTAAGGGTTGAGAGGGTGTACCTGGGCTTGCGGCTGAGCATCGAGAGGGAATCCCCGCTCCCAGCCTCGCTGATCTCTTCTCCTTACCTTGGGCACAGTGATATGGTCCATGACCGCGGTTCCCCACACCCAAATCCTTAGTGCAACTCAGGCTGCTGCCGCCACCACGATTCTAGCAGCCTTCTTGCCCAACCCTGGTTCTAGCCCCCGCCCTCCCTCTCGTGCTTCAAGCTTCGTCACCTGATCCTCGCGGAGGCTTCTCTCGCGACACTTCGCCTTAGGCCGCTAACGCCATCTTGCTTCCTGGCAATGCCCTTTTCTTTGGGCGGTCCTGTCAAAATGCCATTCCTTTGGTAGGGGTGTGTACCCAGTAACATTCGACTCTTAGCGACCCTTTGGATTATAACCTACCAGGCTCCTCTGTCCATGGGATTATCCAGGCAAGAATACTGTAGTGGGTTGCTGTTTTTTACTCCGAGGGATCTTCTCTACCCAGGGATGGAACCGGAGTCTCTTGCATCTCCTGCTTTGGCAGGCAGATTATTTACCACTGCACCATTTGGGAAAATAAACTGCTAAATATACATTCTAGCTTTCTAAGAACACTTGGTTTAAATAAAATCCAGTGATTGGGAGCTTTTTTCATATTAAGGGCAAAACTATTAGGATTGTAGATAGGAGGCAGAAGAGTAACATTAGGCTCACAAATATTTCTAGGACTGCTTCCATTTTCTTAAGGGAGGGAGAGGGTGGGATAATTTGGGAGAATGGCATTGAAATATGTATAATATCATATAAGAAACGAATCGCCAGTCTGGGTTCGATGCAGGGTGCAGGATGCTTGGGGCTGGTGTACTGGGAGGACCTGGAGGGAGCCTGGGGCGGGGGGGAGGTAGGAGGGGAGTTTGGGATTGGGAACACGTGTACACCCTTGGCGGATTCATGT
>SJXQ01001909.1:21422-51634 GCA_006408695.1 Aepyceros melampus
TTTTCCATTTCTTTGTATCATCTTCAATTTCTTTCCTCATTGTCTCATAGTTTCAGAGTATAGATTGTTCACCTCCATGGTTAGGTTTATTCCTAGATATTTTATTCTTTTTGATGCTATTTCATTTTTTAAATTTTTATTTTTAATTGAAATATACAACATTACTTTATAATGTATTGGTTTCTGCCAAAAAATTGATGCTATTTTAAATGGGATGGGAATTTTTTTTTGCTTTCTCTTTCTGATAGTTCATTATTGTATAGTGTATAGAAAATAAACACATTTCTGTATATTAATATTGTAACTTGCAAATGTACTAAATTCATTTATTAGTTCTAATAGTTTTTTTGGTGGAGACTTTAACATTTTTTATATGTAGTATTATGTCATTTGCAAATAATGACAGCTTTACTTCTTTCTTTACAATTTGGAAGCCTTTTATTTCTTTTTCTTGTCTGATTGCTGTGTCAGGGACTCCTAGTACTATGTTAAACAGAAGCGACAAGAGTGCAGATCCTTGTCTTCCTCCTGATTTTAAAGGAAGAGCTTTCAGTTATTTATCATTGAATATGATGTTAACTGTGGGTTTGTTCTAAATGGTCTTTCTTATGTTCCTTCTATACCAAATTTGATGAGAATTTTTATCATGGATTCATGTTGAATTTGGTCAAATCTTTTTTTTTTTCTCTCCATCTATTGAGATGATCATGTGATTTTATTCTTCGTTTTGTTACTGTGGTGTATTTCATTAATTGATATACAGATAGTGAACTATCCTTGCATCCCTGGAATAAATCCCACTTGATCATGGTGTATGGCCCTTTATACATGCCATTAAATTTGATTTGTGGATATTTACATCTGTATTTACCAGAGATGTTGGCCTGTAATTTTCTTTTTCTTCTTCTTTTTTTTTTTTTTTGGTAGTGTTTTTCTCTGATTTTGGTTTCAGGGTAATGCTAGTCTTGTAGAATAAATTTGGGAAATTCCCTCCTCTTTCAATTTTTTGGAATAATTTGGGGGGATAAATATTAACTCTTCTTTATATGTTTCATAGAATTCCCCCATTAAGCCATCTGTTCCTGGACTTTTGTTTGTCAGAAAGTTTTTTTTTTTTCTTTTGAACTTTCTATTTTGTATTGGGATATAGCCTATTAACAATGTTGTGATAGTTTCAGGTGAACAGTGAAGGGACTCAGCCAAATGTATACAAATATCCATTCACCCTCTCCCAGGCTGGCACATAACACTGGGCAGAGTTCCATGTATTACACAATAAGTCCTTGTTGGTTGTCTGTTTTAAATATAGCAGTGTGCACATGACACTCTCAAACTCCCTAAGTGTCTCTTCCCTCTGGCAACCATAAGTTTGTTTTATAAGTCTGTGAGTCTCTTTCTGTTTCGTAAGTTTGTTTGTATCATTTCTTTTCAGATTCCACATATAGAGGATGTCATATGATATTTCTCCTTTATCTGACTTACTTCACTCATTATGACACTATGTCCATCCATGTTGCTGAAAATGGCATTATTTCATTCTTTTTAATGGCTGAGTATATATATATACCACATTTTCTTTATCCATTACACTTTCAACAGACATCTAAATTCCTTCCATGTCTTCCATGTCTTGGCTATGATAAACAGTGCTGCAATGAACATTGGTGTGCATATATCCTTTTGAGTCATGTTTTTTCTCCAGATATATGCCCAGGAGTGGGATTGTAGGGTCATATGGTAACTCTATTTTTAGTTTTTAAAAGAACCTTCATACTGTTCTCCTTAGTAGCTGTATGAATTTACATTTCTACCAACAGTTTAGGAGGGTTACCTTCTTTCCACACCCTCTCCAGCATTTGTTCTTGGTGGATTTTTTAATGATGGCCATTCTGGCTGGTGTGAGGTGATATCTCATTATAGATTTTATTTGCATTTCTCTAATAATTAGCAATGTTGAACATATTTCCATGTGAATATTGGCCATCTGTATATCTTCTTTGGAGAAATTGTTTAGGTCTTCTTCCTATTTTTTGAGTGAGTTGTTGTTTCGATGCTGTTAAATCATCATAAACTGTTAATTTTGGGAACTAATACCTTATTGGTCACATCATTTGCAAATATTTTCTCCTTATCTGTTGGCTGTCTTTCCATTTTATTTATTGTTTCCTTTGTTGTTAAAAAAATTTGCATTTAAGTAGGTCACACTTGTTTAATTTTGCCTTTATTTCCATGATTCTGGGAGATGGATCAAAAAAGATGTTGCTGTGATTTATGTCAGAGAGTGTTCTACCTATGTTTTCCTCTAGGAGTTTTACAGTTTCCAGCTCACAATAGGTCTTTAATTCATCTTGAGCTTATTTTTGTGTATAATGTTAAAGAATGAACTAATCTCATTTTTTACAAGTCATTGTTCAGTTTTCCCAGCACCATTTATTGAGGAGACTTTCTTTCCAATATTGTGGAGTCTTGCCTCTTTGTCACAGATTAATTGACCATAGATACATGGGCTTATTCTGGGTTTCTATTCTGTTCCATTGATTTATATTTCTATTTTTGCACCAGTATCATGTTATTTTGATTACCATAGTATGTAGTCTGAGATCAGGGAGCCTGATTCCTCCAGCTCTCTTTTTCTTTCTCAAGATTACTTTGGCTATTCGGATTATTTTGTGTCTCCATACAAAATGTGAGATTCTTTGTTCTTGTTCTGTGAAAAATGCCATTGGTAATTTGATAGGAATTCCAGTCAATCTGTTGATTGACTTGGGTATTATAGTCATTTTGACAATATTGATTCATTCAGTCTATGAACATGGAATATCTTTCCATCTGTTTATGCCTTCTTTGATTTCTTTCATCATCATCTTAAAGTTTTTGGAGTACAAGTCTTTGTCTCCTTAAGTAGGTTTATTCCTAGGTGTTTTATTCCTTTTGATGTGATGGTAAATGAAATTATTTCTTGAATTTCTCTTTGTAATATTTCATTTTTAGTATATAGAAATGAAACATATTACTGTGTATTACTTTTGTAACCTGAAATTTTAACAAATTCATGGATGAATTCTATAGTTTTCTGGTGGCATCTTTAGGATCTTCTATGCATGGTATCATATCATATGCAAACAGTGACAGTTTAACTTATTTTCCAGTTTGGATTGCCTTTACTTCTTTGTCTTCTTTGATTGCTGTAGCTGGGAATTCCAAAATTATATTGAATAAGAGTGTAGAGAGTGAACATTCTTGTCTTGTTCCTGATGTTAGAGGAGAGGATTTCAGCTTTTCACAATTGAATATGATTCTAGCTGTAGGTTTGTCATATATGTCTTTATTATGTCAAGGTGCTGAAGAATTGATGCTTTTGAACTGTGGTGTTGGAGAAGACTCTTGAGAGTCCCTTAGACAGCAAGGAGATCCAGCCAGTCCATCCTAAATGAAATAAGTCCTGGATATTCATTGGGAGGACTGATGCTGAAGCTGAAACTCCAATACTTTGGCCACCTGATGCAAAGATCTTATTCATTTGAAAAGACCCTGATGCTGGGAAAGATCGAAGGTGGTAGGAGAAGAGGATGACAGAGGATGAGATGGTTGGATGGCATCACTGACTCAGTGGACATGAGTTTGAGTAAACTCTGGGAGTTGGTGATGGACAGAGAGGCCTGGTGTGCTGCAGTCTAAGGGGTTGCAAAGAATCAGACACGACTGAGTGACTGAAATGAACTGAACTGATGTTGAGGTATGTTCCTTCCATGCCCACTTTCTAATAGAGTCTTTATAGTAAAGGAATGCTGAATTTTGTCAAAATCTTTTTCTGCCTCCATTGAGATGATCATATGTCTTCTATTCTTCCATTTGTTAATGTGATGTATCACATTGATTGATTTGTGGATGTTGAAAAATCCTCACGTCACTTGGATGAATCCCACTTGATCATGGTATATAATCTTTTTAATGTATTGTTGGATACAGATTGCTAGTATTTTGTTGAAGATTTTTGTGTCTACGTTCATCAGTAATATTGGCCTGCAATTTTCTTTTTTGTGTGGTACCTTTGTCTGGTTTTGGTATCTGGGTGATGTTGGCCTCATAAATGAGTATCAAAGTTTTCCTTTCCCTGAAATTTTTTGGAACAGTTTCAGAAGGATTGGAGTTAATTCTTCTCTAAATGTTTGATACAAATTTGCCTGTGAAGCCATCAGGTCGAGGACTTTTGTTTATTGGGAAGTTTTAAATCAGTTTCAATTTCAGTGCTTGTGATTGATCTGGTCATGTTTTCTATTTCTTCCTGGTCCAGTCTTTCTAAGAATTTGTTCATTTCTTCCAGATTGTCCATTAATGTCCAATAGTGGCATACATCTGTTCACAGTAGTCTCATGACCTTTTCTCTTTCTATGGTGTCCATTGTAACTTCCCCTTTTTCATTTCTAATTTTATTGATTTGAGTCCTCTTCCTTTTTTTCTTGATGAATCTGGCTAAATGTTTATCAATTATGTCTACCTTTTCAAAGAAGCAACTTTTAGTTTCTTTGATCTTTGTGTTTGCTTTTTGTCTCTATTTCATTTCTTTCTGCTCTGACCTCTATGATTTCTTTCCATCCACTAACTTTAGGTTTGTTTGTTCTTCTTTCTCCAGTATTTTAAAGTGTAAGGTTAGGTTGTTTATTTGAGAGTTTTCTTGTTTCTGGAGGTAAGATTGTATTGCTATGTTCTTCTCTCTTAGAACTTCTTTTGCTGCATCCATTAAGTTTTCAACCATTGTGGTCTTGTTTTCATTTGTCTGTAGGTATTTTTTAATTTCCTCTTTGACTTCTTTAGTGATCCATTTGTTGTTTTGTAGCATATTGTTTAGCCACATGTTTATGTTTTTTTTTAGAGTTTTTTCTTGTAGTTTATTTTTTAATTAATTTTTATTTTTTTTAGTTTGTTTTGCTTTACAATACTGTATTCGTTTTGCTACACATCGACATGAATCAGCCACGAGTGTACATGAACTCCCAATCCCGACCCCCACCTCCCCCCTCCCGCCCCACACCCTCTCTCTGGATTATCCCCGTGCATCAGTCCGAAGCATCCTGCATCCTGCATCAAACCTGGACTGGCGATTCATTTCACTTATGATATCACACATGTTACACTGCCACTCTGCCAACCCATCCCACGTTGTGATCAGAAAAGATGCTTAATATGATTTCAATTCTCTTAAATTTACCAAGATTCACCCAGGACATGGTTAATCCTGGAGAATGTTCTGAGTGCACTTGAGAAGATTGTGTAGTCTTCTGCTTCTGAATGGAATATTCTATAAATATCAATTAAGACCAATTCATCTAAAGTGTCATTTAAAGCCTTGTTTCCTTATTAGTCTTCTGTTTGGATGATCTGTCCATTGATGAAAGTGCAGTGTTAAAGTCCACTACTATTATTCTGTTACTGTCAGTTTCTTTGTTTATGGTTGTTAGTATTTGCCTTATATATTGAGGTGCTCATATGTTGAGTGCATACATATTTATAGTTGTTATATCTTCTTGGATTGAACCCTTGATCATTATGTAGTACCTTTTTTTGTCTCTTATAATACTCTTTGTTTTAAAGTCTATTTTGTCTCATAGGAGTATTGCTACTCCAGCTTTCTTTTGATTTCCATTTGCATGGAATATCTTTTCCCATCCCTTTACTTTCAGTCTGTAAATATCCCTAGGTCTGATGTGGGTCTCCTGTAGAAAGTATATATATTGGTTTTGTTTTTGTATCCACCCAGATGACAGAGGATGAGCTGGTTGGATGAAATCACTGGCTTGATGGACATGAGATGGAGCAAGCTCTGGGAGTTGGTGATGGACAGGGAAGACTGGCATGCTGCAGTCCATGGGGTCACAAAGAGTTGGACATGACTGAGTGACTGAACTGACAGAGCCAGTTATGTCTTTTGCTTGATGCACTAAGTCCATTTACATTTAAGATAATTATCTATGTGTATTATCCTATTACCATTTTGTTAATTGTACTGGGTTTATTTTATTATTATTATTATTATTATATTATTTTGTAGTTCTCTTCCTTCTCTTGTGTTTCCTGCCTAGAGAAGTTCCTTTAGCATTTGTTGTACAGCTGGATTGTTGGTGCTGAATTCTCTTAACTTTTGATTGTCTGTAAAGCTTTTGATTTCTCCATCAAATCTGAAAGAAAGTCTTGCTGGGTAGAGTATTCTTGGCTGGTAGTTCTTCACTTTTATTCCCTTCTGGCTTGTAGAGTTTCTGTTGAGAAATCAGTTGATAACCTTATAGGAGTTCCCTTGTATGTTATTTGTCATTTTTCCCTTGTTGCTTTTAATATTTTATCTTTGTTTTTGATTTTTGTCTGTTGGGTTACTATGTGCCTCTGTGTGTTCCTCCTTGAGTTTATTGTGCCTAGGACTCTCTTTGCTTCTTGGACTTCGTTGACTATTTCCTTTCCCATGTTAGGGAATTTTTCAGCTATTATTACTTACAATATCTTCTCGGGTCCTTTCTCTCTCTCTCCTCTTTCTGGGACCCCTATAATGTGAATGTTGGTGTGTTTAATGTTGTCCCAGAGGTCTCTTAGGCTGTCTTCATTTTTTTCATTCTTGTACCTATATTCTGTGACAGCAATTTCCACCATTCTATCCTTCAGCACACTTATCTGTTCTTCTGCCTCAGTTATTCTGCTATTGATTCCTTCTAAGTATATTGTTCAGGAGAAGGCAATGGCACCCCACTCCAGTACTCTTGCCTGGAAAATCCCATGGACGGAGGAGCCTGGTAGGCTGCAGTCCATGGGGTTGCTAAGAGTTGGACACTACTGAGCGACTTCACTTTCACTTTTCATTTTCATGCATTGAAGAAGGAAATGGCAACCCACTCCAGTGTTCTTGCCTGGAGAATCCCAGGGACGAGGGAGCCTGGTGGGCTGCCATCTATGGGGTCGCACAGAGTCGGACACGATTGAAGTGACTTAGCAGCAGCAGCAGCAGCAAGTATATTGTTCATCTCTGTTCTTTAGTTCTTCTAGCTGTTTGGTAAACATTTCTTGCATCTTCTCATCTTTACCTCTATTCTTTTTCTGAGATCCTGGATCATGTTCACTATCATTATTTTGAAATATTTTTCTGGAAGCTTGCCTGTCTCTACTTCATTTGGTTGTTTTGAGGGGTTTTATCTTGTCCCTTCATCTGGGACAATATCCTCTGCTTTTTCATCATGATTAACATTCTGTGATGTAGTTTTGGTTCTACCCACTGTGGGATTGTGTTTCTTTTTTCTTCTGTCTGCCTCCTGGGGGGTGAGGCTGTATAAATTTAAGAGGCTTGTATAAACTTCCTGATAAGAGGGACTGGTGGTGGGAAAAACTGGGTCTTGCTCTGGTAGGCAGGTCTGTGCTTAATAAAGCCTTAATCCAATTATCTGCTGATGGGTGCAGTTGAGCTCCCTCCTTGTTAGTTGTTTGGCCTGAGGCGACCCCGCCTGCTATCTATGGGTTCTGTGGTAGGGTTAAATGGTGACCTCCAAGAGGACTTATGCCAAAGGGCCCTTTCCAGGACTGCTGCTACCAGTGACCCAGTCCCAATGGTGAGCCACTGTCGACACACACCTCCACAGGAGACCCTCCAACACTAGCAGGTAGGTCTGGCTCAGTCTCCTGTCGGGTCACTGGGTTTCACCTGGGTTTTGGCAAACAGAGGATTTTGTTTGTGTCCTCCAAGAGTGGAGTCTCTGTTTCCTCCAGTCTTGTGGAAGTCCTGTAATCAAATCCCACTAGCTTTCAAAGACAGGTTCCCTAGAGATTCCCAGTCCCTTTGCCTGATCCCTAGGCTTGGAAGACTGACATGAGGCTCAGAACCTTCACAACAGTGGGAGAACTTTTTTGGTATTATTATTCTCCAGATTGTGGCTCACCCATCCAGTGGGTATGGAATTTAATTTTATTGTGTTTGCACCCCTCCTACCATCTCACTGTGGCTTCTTTGTCTTTGGCCATGGGGTATCTTTTTTGGTGGGTTCCAGCATCCTTCTGCTGATGGTTGTTCAACAGCTATTTGTGATTTTGGTGCCCTTTCAGGAGATAGCACACATCCTTCTATTCTATCATCTTGAAACACAAACCTAGTAGACAATTTTTATAGTCTTAGGACAAGGAAAATTCCCTCTGGAAGTTTGGCATTAGGTGATTGGTTAGGGTGCTATGCTGCTATTGCTAAGTCACTTCAGTCATATCCAACTCTGTGTGACCCCATAGACGGCAACCCATCAGGCTCTCCAATCCCTGGGATTCTCCAGGCAAGAACACTGGAGTGGGTTGCCATTTCCTTCTCCAATGCATGAAAGTGAAAGTGATGTCACTCAGTTGTGTCTGACTCTTAGCGACCCCATGGACTGCAGCCCACCAGGCTCCTCTGTCTATGGGATTTTCCAGGCAAGAGTACTGGAGGGGGGTGCCATTGCCTTCTCTGTAGGGTGCTATTGCTAAGTCACTTAAGTCGTGTCCGACTCTGTGTGACCCCATAGACGGCAGTCCACCAGGCTCTCCTGTCCCTGGGATTCTCCAGGCAAGAGTACTGGAGTGGGTTGCCATTTCCTTCTCCAATGCGTGAAAGGGAAAAGTGAAAGTGAAGTCACTCAGTCGTGTCTGACCCTCAGCGACCCCAGGGACTGCAGCCTTCCAGGCTCTTCTGTCCAGGGGTTTTCCAGGCAAGAGTACTGGAGTGGAGTGCCATAGGGTGAGTAATAGGATGTGTATTTTTATCTAATATTGGACCAGGGAGCTGGCTGATTTAGATCAGGGTGGGGAGGGGAGCTCATGGCAACAGTTGCTGTGGTGCTCAGTCAGTTCCAGAGATGACCTTGGTGTGGGGATCCTCATCTGTGACCTTGGTACAAGGCCTTGCTCTTGTGACCTTGGTATAGGCCTCCACAAATATCCTGCTTTTCCACATCCTGAGTTTCCCTGGGGCTTACCATAGGGAGTGACTGCAATCTGATGGCTGCTAGATGGCAGAATTTTCCTTTCTGAGTTTTCCCAGGCTCACCAGCTCATGATGGAGGGTGGCATTCATTGATGACTGTGACATCCTTGTCAACTGATTTATAAAGAAATATTCCACTTATCATCTTCATATACAGATTGGAAAAGTTAAAGAAAGCTACTGAGTGGCAGATCTAGGTTACAAAAACAAGAGGTTTAATCCGAGAGCTTTAATCTTCCTAACCATTGCACGTACTGCCTCTCAGTATAAGGCAAGAGAGTGTTTTGGACTTGAGAGTTCATACCCCATGTAAAAGTCATCATGTTACTTTTTTTTTTTTTAATGATGCTGGCAAAACAATCATAACTCGAAGCCATACAAATAGCTATCACCAGTTGGCAACGCACTCTTTATCCTCCTTAACATATTCTGCTTGAAGTAACTCACACCAGGATAAATCCTGAGGCCAGGTTTTTCTTGGATGAATATCACCACCTACTAGCCCACTACTTTCCATCTAAGTTTCAGCCAGTCAGGGGATGCAGCAACCATAACTTTATCCTACTTGCCACTTCCATGTGGCCATGAGGAGTATAAAGTTTAAGCTCTGAATTTCTCTCTCCTCAAGAGAGTTACTGGCACCAAGTTTGTGGCAGGAAGATCTAATGTCTAACGGGGTTCCACCCATTATAAAGATCTGCTGTTCAGTTTCCTGTGACTAAGCAAGCTCTAATACTGCAGGCCAGTAATAAAAATAGTCACATTTCTGCTTGTGGTCTGTGTTTTTCTTCCTCCTCCTCCTCACTACTTCCTTCAGTGTAACACCCTAGAACTTTGCAAGACTGAAACCAGGATAAATCCTGAGGCCAGGTTTTTCTTGGATGAATATCACCACCTACTAGCCCACTACTTTCCATCTAAGTTTCAGCCAGTCAGGGGATGCAGCAACCATAACTTTATCCTACTTGCCACTTCCATGTGGCCATGAGGAGTATAAAGTTTAAGCTCTGAATTTCTCTCTCCTCAAGAGAGTTACTGGCACCAAGTTTGTGGCAGGAAGATCTAATGTCTAACGGGGTTCCACCCATTATAAAGATCTGCTGTTCAGTTTCCTGTGACTAAGCAAGCTCTAATACTGCAGGCCAGTAATAAAAATAGTCACATTTCTGCTTGTGGTCTGTGTTTTTCTTCCTCCTCCTCCTCACTACTTCCTTCAGTGTAACACCCTAGAACTTTGCAAGACTGAATTTGCTTTCCCCTGCTCTTTTCCACAAAACACCCTCCATAAAACAGGGCTTAATTCCCCTTTTTACCTGGTCCCCAAAGAGACAGAGCTATAAGCACCTTCCTTCTTGGAAAGCAATTTGAGGAGAAAGCATTCTGTTCTTTTCATAGATCATAAGTGACTCAGAGTTTGAGTGATTAAATGAGGAGCAAGCCAAACAACCTCTTAGTTTTGGAAATCTTCTCTGAGTCTCTGGTTCAGTTTAGAAAACAGGACTCTGAGGATTTTCTGCCTCAAGCAGCTCTCAGATTCTGTTTTAGTTTTGAATTGTAGTTGTGCTTAATTTAATCAGAGCCCCTGATTCAACTCAAGACAAAGGCACTAAGTAGCTATGGAGTAGGCTACATACCTGAAGACTAAGGAGCAAATGGAAAGGCTAAGCTTAGAAGGTGAAAGCCCTGTGCAAGGTAAGACCTGGAGTCAAAACTGGCCATCGTCCAGAATTCATTCAACATACTCTACTTATATTCCATCATTTCTCCTGTACTCACCTTTCTTGCTTTATTTTTAACTCAAATTAGGTCAATAGCGCTTATGTGATTTGGCTTCCCACTACTTCTTTGACCTTGTCTCCTAATACTGTCCTCCTTTCATGTTCCTATTTCAGGACATTTGCACATGCTGTTTCTATAATATAAAGCACTCTTTCTCCAGCTATTCCTTTCTTGAGATTAAAAAAAAAAACAAGAAAGTGTCTACCTTTCTTATTTTCCTTAAGATTTTTAAATAAAATGTCACCTTTTCTCTGAGGTTTTCCTTGTCTATCCTATTCTTGCAACTCTAGCCCTTACCATGCTTTACTTTAAAAATACCACTTATTACTAACATAGGATGTACTTACTTCTTTATTTATCTTCTATATTGCATAATAGAATATAAGTACTGGGAGGACATAGATGTTTGATTGCTATTATTGTTATATCCCCAGTAAAACTAGCACAGTGCCTGGGACGTAAGAGGTTCTCAATAAATATTTGTTGAAAGAGTAAAAGAACAAACATTTACAAGGGATTAATATGCTGAAGATCCTGTGTTAGGCTATACTGAGAAGAGAGAGGGTGTTGGATATAGAGTCAAATCCACTCACACGTAACTCTCCTGAGGTAGAATGTGGTAGTTACTATAATGAAGGTCTATGGTCCTCAATGCAATGTCAAGGGTGAGAGAGCTTAACATAGAATGGAATAATTTCAGAACAATTTGGGAGAAGGTGAGATCTGAACTGTGTTTATGGAGATGTGCAGAACTGTCAAAGGTGAGAAAAAGCAAAGGGAAGGGAATTTCAGGTATTGAGGACAGCTTGAACAAATGCACAGAGAAGAAACAAGTGGCAGAAATGTTTGGAGGGACAAGAGAAGTTTGTCTAGGGTGGCTGGCTGGAAATTATGGTGTATCAAAGTGAGTGGGAGAGGCAGACTAGGTTCAGGGCAGGAGACCTTTCGTGCTTTAGGTCAACTATGAAAACTAATACCCAAAAAAGATGTCCTTTTCATTATAGGGGACTGGAATGCAAAAGTAGGAAGTCAAGAAACACCTGGAGTAACAGGCAAATTTGGCCTTGGAATGCGGAATGAAGCAGGCCAAAGACTAATAGAGTTTTGCCAAGAAAATGCACTGGTCATAGCAAACACCCTCTTCCAACAACACAAGAGAAGACTCTACACATGGACATCACCAGATGGTCAACACCAAAATCAGATTGATTATATTCTTTGCAGCCAAAGATGGAGAAGCTCTATACAGTCAACAAAGACAAGACCGGGAGCTGACTGTGGCTCAGATCATGAACTCCTGATTGCCAAATTCAGACTTAAATTGAAGAAAGTGGGCAACACCACTAGACCATTCAGGTATGACCTAAATCAAATCCCTTATGATTATACAGTGGAAGTGAGGAATAGATTTAAAGGTCTAGATCTGATAGATAGAGTGCCTGATGAACTATGGAATGAGGTTCGTGACATTGTACAGGAGATAGGGATCAAGACCATCCCCATGGAAAAGAAATGCAAAAAGGCAAAATGGCTGTCTGGGGAGGCCTTACAAATAGCTATGAAAAGAAGAGAAGCAAAAAGCAAAGGAGAAAAGGAAAGATATAAGCATCTGAATGCAGAGTTCCAAAGAATAGCAAGAAGAGATAAGAAAGCCTTCTTCAGCAATCAATGTAAAGAAATAGAGGAAAAGAACAGAATGGGAAAGACTAGAGATCTCTTCAAGAAAATTAGAGATACCAAGAGAACATTTCATGCAAGGATGGGCTCGATAAAGGACAGAAATGGTCTGGACCTAACAGAAGCAGAAGATATTAAGAAGAGGTGGCAAGAATACACGGAAGAACTGTACAAAAAAGATCTTCATGACCCAGATAATCATGATGATGTGTTGACTAATCTAGAGCCAGACATCTTGGAATGTGAAGTCAAGTGGGCCTTAGAAAGCATCACTACGAACAAAGCTAGTGGAGGTGATGGAATTCCCGTTGAGCTGTTTCAAATCCTGAAAGATGATGCTGTGAAAGTGCTGCACTCAATTTGCCAGCAAATCTGGAAAACTCAGCAGTGGCCACAGGACTGGAAAAGGTCAGTTTTCATCCCAATTCCAAAGAAAGGCAATGCCAAAGAATGCTCCAACTACCGCACAATTGCACTCATCTCACATGCTAGTAAAGTAATGCTCAAAATTCTCCAAGCCAGACTTCAGCAATATGTGAACCGTGAACTCCCTGATGTTCAAGCTGGTTTTAGAAAAGGCAGAGGAACCAGAGATCAAATTGCCAACATCCGCTGGATCATGGAAAAAGCAAGAGAGTTCCAGAAAAACATCTATTTCTGCTTTATTGACTATGCCAAAGCCTTTGACTGTGTGGATCACAGTAAACTGTGGAAAATTCTGAAAGAGATGGGAATACCAGACCACCTGACCTGCCTCTTGAGAAATCTGTATGCAGGTCAGGAAGCAACAGTTAGAACTGGACATGGAACAACAGACTGGTTCCAAATAGGAAAAGGAGTACGTCAAGGCTGTATATTGTCACCCTGCTTATTTAACTTATATGCAGAGTACATCATGAGAAATGCTGGACTGGAAGAAACACAAGCTGGAATCAAGATTGCTGGGAGAAATATCAATAACCTCAGATATGCAGATGACACCACCCTTATGGCAGAAAGTGAGGAGGAGCTAAAAAGCCTCTTGTTGAAAGTGAGAGAGGAGAGTGAAAAAGTTGGCTTAAAGCTCAACATTCAGAAAACGAAGATCATGGCATCTGGCCCCATCACTTCATGGGAAATAGATGGGGAAACAGTAGAAACAGTGTCAGACTTTGTTTTTTTTTGTGCTCCAAAATCACTGCAGATGGTGACTGCAGCCATGAAACTAAAAGGTGCTTACTCCTTGGAAGAAAAGTTATGACCAACCTAGATAGTATATTCAAAAGCAGAGACATTACTTTGCAGACTAAGGTCCATCTAGTCAAGGCTATGGTTTTTCCTGTGGTCATGTATGGATGTGAGAGTTGGACTGTGAACAAGGCTGAGCGCAGAAGAATTGATGCTTTTGAACTGTGGTGTTGGAGAAGACTCTTGAGAGTCCCTTGGACTGCAAGGAGATCCAACCAGTCCATTCTGAAGGAGATCAACCCTGGGATTTCTTTGGAAGGAATGATACTAAAACTGAAGCTCCAGTACTTTGGCCACCTTATGCAAAGTATTGACTCATTGGAAAAGACCCTGATGCTGGGAAGGATTGGGGGCAGGAGGAGAAGGGGACGACCGAGGATGAGATAGCTGGATGGCATCATGGACTCAATGGACGTGAGTCTGAGTGACCTCTGGGAGTTGGTGATGGACAGGGAGACCTGGCGTGCTGAGATTCACGGGGTCGCAAAGAGTCGGACACGACTGCGTGACTAAACTGAACTGATGAAAACTAAGAAGCACCTGACAGAAATGAATAGCATTCATTTATGAAAGCAAGATGCAAGCATATTGGATTAACTTTATCTCAAAAAGAAACACCAACTTTCACTCAGAAAAGTCACTACAGGGGCACTAGTAGACTGAAAAATATAGAGATTATTTTTCAGGCTCTTATATTGCTCTGAACCTGCCTGAAAGCCTGATTTTAGATGTCCCCAAAAGTTTCACACTCAATTGTCACAGCTGGAAACAATTATTGCCATGAAAGACATCTGTTCTTTGTCAAATGGTTATCATCCAGGTAGTCTGAAAGAATTGCGTGCTATGTATAAAAAATCATTTACACATTGCTTAAAAAAAAAAAAAAACAAAACCTTCCAAGCCCCCATTGCTGCTTCTAAGTCCTCTTACAATGTTGGCTATTTAGTGCACTCTACCCCATATTCATCATTGTTATCATCATCATTCTCTACTTCTGAAAAAGTAAATTCTTAGAAAAGTGCACCTTTCCAAACTGAACCGAGAGAAAGATAAAATATAAACAGACCAATCAGAAGCATGGAACTCAAAACTATGATCAAAAACCTCCTGACAGAACCCCAGGGCCAGATCTGTCCATGTTGTTGCAAATGGCAAGATTTTATTTTTTATGGCCTAGTAATATTCCATTATGTATGTATGTATGTGTGTGTGTGTGATGTGTGTGTATGTATGTATATACCATATCTCCATTTGTGTGCTTTTTAAACTTATTTTTTAATTGAAGGATAATTGCTTTACATAATTTTGTTGCTTTCTGTAAAATATCAACAAGAACCGGCCATGTACACTCCCTCCTGAACCTCCTTCCCAGCTCCCTCCCCATCCCACCTCTCTAAATTGTTACAGAACCCCTGTAATTCCATGTCTGGTTCTAACTGTTGCTTCTTGATTTGCATACTTTTCCACAGTTTGTTAGCAATGAAATGATGATGAAAGCATAGCAACTAAAAAGTTATGGGATGCAGGAAAAGTGGTGCTAAGAGGGAAGTTTACAGCAATATAAGCATACCTCAAGAAACAAGAGAAACATCAAACAAACAACCTATCCCCACAGCTATAGATACTACAAAGAAGAACAAACCCCCCACAAAGTTAGTAGAAGGAAAGAAATCATAAAGATCAGAGAAGAAATAAATGAAAAAAAGAAAGAGGACAAGAACAAAGATCAATAAAAGTAAAAGCTGGTTTTTTAAGAAGATAAACAAAATTGTCAAACCATTAGCCAGACTCATTAAGAAATAAGAGATGACTCAAATCAATACAATTAGAAATGAAAAAGGAAAAGTTACATCAGACAATGCAAAAACAAACACCAAGGATCATAAATGACTACTACAAGCAACTATATGCAAATAAAATGAACAATCTTGAAGAAGTAGATAAATTCTTAGAAAAGTACAACTTTCCGAACTGAACTAAGAGAAATATAAAATATGAACAGGCCAATCAGAAGCATGGAAATCGAAACTGTATCCAAAAATCTCCCAACAGAACCCCAGGGACAGACGGCTTCACAGGTGAATTCTACCAAAATTTTATAGAAGAGCAAAGTCCTATTCTGCTCAAAGTCTTCCAGAAAATCAAAGGGGAGTGAAAAATCCCTAACTCATTCTATGGGGCCAGCATCACCCTGTTACTAAAACCAGACAAAATACCATACACACAAAAAAGAAAATACAAGCAAATATCACTGATGAATGTAAATCTAAAATTGCTCAACAAAGTTCTAGTAAACAGAATCCAACATCACATTAAAAGGTTCTTACACCATGATCAAGTGGGGTTTATCCCAGGGATGCAAGTATTTTTCAGTATAGGCCAATCAGTCAATGTCATACATTATATTAATAAACTGAAAGGCAAAAAACATATCATCTCAATGATGCAGAGAAAGCTTTTGAAAAAATTCAATACCTATTTATGATACAAACTCTTCAGAAAGCAGGTATAGAAGAAATGTATCTCAACGTAATAAAGGCCATATGTGACAAACCAGAGCAAACATTATTCTCAGTGGTAACAATCTGAAAGCATTTCCTCTAAGATCAGGAACCAGAGAAGGGTGTCTACTTTCATGACTATTATTCAACATAGTATTTGATGCCCTAGCAATAGCAATCAGAGAAGAAAAAGAAATGAAAGGAATCCAGATTGGAAAAGAAGAAATAAAACTCTCAGCATTTGTAGATGGCATGATACTATACACAGAAAACCCTTAAGATGACACCAGAGAATTATTAGAGGTAATCAATGAAGTCACATGATATAAAATTAATACACAGAAATTGCTTTCCTTCCCATACACTAAAAATGAAAATTCAGAAAGAAAAATTTAGGAAACAATCCCATTAACCACTGCAACAAAAAGAATAAAATATCTATGAATAAACCTACCTAAAGGGAAGAAAGACTTGTATGTAGAAAAGTATAACACACTGATGAAAGAAATTAAAGATGACACAAACAGATGGAGAGATATACCACGTTCTTGGATTTGGAGAATTAATATTATGAAAGTGACTATTTTTACCCATAGCAATCTACCAATACAGTGCAATCTCCATCAAACTATAATACCAACAGTACATTTTGCAGAGCTAGAACAAAAAGTCTTACAATTTGTATGGAAACACAGATCATAAAAAGCCAAAGAAATCATGAGAAAGAAAAAACAGAGCATGAGGAATCAACGATCGTAACTATACTACAAAGCTACAGTCATTAAGACAGTATGGTACTGGCACAAAAACAGAAATATAGACCAAGGGAACAGACAGAAAACCCAGAAGTAAACCTACACACCTATGGGCACCTTATCTTTGACAAAGGAGGCAAGAATACACAATGGAGAAAAGACAGTCTCTTCCATAAGTGGTGCTGGGAAAACTGGAGAGCTACATGTAGAAGAATGAAGCTGGAATATTTCATAATACCATACAGAAAAATAAACTCAGGTTTCCGGTTTGGTGGGTCAGACATGACGGAGCCAGGTGCCTCTCTGGAGGACCCCTGGGTCAAGGTGGAGTATGCCTACAGCGACAACAGTCTGGACCCTGGGCTTTTTGTAGAAAGCACCCGCAAGGGGAGTATAGTGTCCAGAGCTAATAGCATCGGTTCCACCAGTGCCTCTTCTGTCCCCAACACAGATGACAAGGACAGCGATTACCACCAGGAATCCTACAAGGCGGCAGTGGCAAGCACACCCTTAGGCCGAGCAGAAGAGGAGGGATGTCATCAAGAGAGGCTATGATGATCTACAGATCATCATCCCCACCTGCCAGCAGCAGGACTTCTCCATTGGCTCTCAAAAACTCAGCAAAGCCATCGTGCTGCAGAAGACCATTGACTACACCCAGTTTTTGCACAAGGAGAAGAAAAAGCAGGAGGAGGAGGTATCCGTGTTCCGCAAGGATGTCATGGCCCTGAAGATCATGAAAGTGAACTATGAGCAGATTGTGAAGGTGCACCAGGACAATCCCCATGAGGGGGAGGACCAGGTCTCTGACCAGGTCAAGTTCAACGTGTTTCAAGGCATCATGGACTCCTTCTTCCAGTCCTTCAATGCCTCCATCTCCGTGGTGAGCTTCTAGGAGCTGTTGGCCTGTGTCTTCAGCTGGATTGAGAAGCAGTGTAAGCCTCAGACCCTTTGGGAAATTGTGATTGGCATCCTGCACCAACTGAAGAACCAGCTTTACTGACCAACTCTTGGAACCTGCAGAACGCCAGCAAGAGGCTTTGAGTCTCCTACTTGGCCGTGGAGCCACTGGGCTTATGAGAGTGGACTGTGACACTGCACACCAGTGAGCTGCTTTCTCCTCACTGTTTGGCTCCCCAGCTTCCTCCATGCACCCTCCGCCTTCATTGGGTTGGTGGGGGGAGTATTACAAAAGCTTTAATTTATTTTATTTGACCATAGATCTCAAACCTTCCTAGTCTTTCCCCCTCCCATAGAAGTCCTCAGGATATAGGTCTGCTCTTGGCACCCTAAAGAGCTCCTGGCCTCTCCCCTTTTTTGAAGCCTCAAATTCCTGCTCATATTTGGTAACTACTATTTGCCTGTTTTGGTGTCTCTGGCAACACTGAGCCAATGCAGCCATTTGGCAGTAGTTGGGTGGGAAGAAAGGAGTAAGAGGAAGTACTCCCACAGCAATGAGGGGTGGAAGGCAGCCTCATGCCTAGACTAGGGCTGCCTGGTCAGTCCAAGGTGAGGCCAGAGCATTTTCTGGCCAACTCAGGGCAGGGCTGCCAGGTTCCTGCCCTTGCCCCCTACTCCACTGCCTCCCTGCTCTGGGTGGTAGAGGGAAGCAACCTCCCCACCCACTCCTGCCCTCTGTCCCCACAGGCAGTAGCAGTGCACAGCAAAGTCAAGTGTGACACAACACTACATATTAAAAGTTTTTAATTTTTCTAAACAATGCAATTTTGCTAAAGTTACAATTTTGGAAAATTAACTGGCTTCCAGACTACTTGCAGCCTTTCTATCAAGTGTATCTGGCTCTCTACCATCTCAGTGCTTCCTACATTTCTCCCAGGACTTGGGGTGGGGTGAAGGTGGGTAGAGGAGATTCTTTGAAGGCCTTCTGACTTATAGAGCCCAGGAGAATCCTGGGTAAGGCCCTGGGCTTCTTGAATGCTATGTATGGTAGCCTCTCTCTGCCCTTGTTCCCCAAGCTCCCTTTTGCCTTCCTCAGGTTTGATATTTGGAGGGTGGGAGGTGTAATTATCCAGAGGAAATGAAATATTTTATATCAAATTATATTACAATAAATATTGCCAAATGCTGTCAAAAATAAATAAATAAAAGAAAAATAAACTCAAAATGGATTACAGACTTAAAGCTAAAGCCAGAAACTATAAAGCTCTTAGAGGAAAACAAAGGCAGTATATTCCTTGACATAAATCACAGCAAGATTCTCTATGACCCACCTCCTAGAATAATGGAAATAAAAACAAAAATAAACAAATGGGAACTAATTAGATTTGAAAGCTTTTGCACATCAAAGGAGACTATAAACAAGATGAAAAGACAACTCTCTGAATGGGAGAAAATCTTTGCAAATGAAGCAACTGACAAAGGATTAATCACGAAAATATATGAGTAGCACATGCAGCTCAATATCAGAAAAACAAACAACCCAATAAAAAAAATGGACCTAAACAGAAGACCTAAACAGACATTTCTGATAACACTATAATGGCAGAAACTGAAAAGGAGCTAAAGAGCCTCTTGATGAGGGTGAAACAGGAGAGTAAAAAGGCTGGCTTAAAACTCTTTAGTAAAAAAATAAGATTATGGAATCTGGTCCCATAACTTCATTGCAAATAGAAGGGTAAAAAGTGGACGCAGTGACAGATTTTATTTTCTTGGGCTCCAAAATAACTGTGGATAGTGACTGCAGCCATGAAATTAAGAGGCTTGTTCCTTGGAAGGAGAAATATGATAAACCTAGACAGTTCATTTAAGAAGCAGACATCACTGCTAACAAAAATCCATATAGTCAATGCTATTGTTTTTCCAATAGTTACGTACAGATGTGAGAGTTGGACCATAAAGAAGGCTAAGTGCCAAAGAATTGATGGTTTCAAATTGTGGTGCTGGAGAAGAATCTTGAGAGTCCCTTGGACTGGGAATAATTCAAACCAGGCAATTCTAAAGGAAATAAACACCGAACAAGCTTTGGAAGGACTGGTGTTGAAACTGAAGCTCCAATTCTTTGGCCACTTGATGCAAAGAGTCAACTCACTGGAAAAGACCCTAATGCTGGAAAGATTGAGGGCAGGAGGAGAAGGGGACAACAGAGGATGAGATGGTTAGATGGCATCATTGACTCAATGGACATGAATTGGAGCAAATTCTGGGAGATAGTGGAGGACAGAGGAGCCTAGCGTGCTACAGTTCATGGGGTCTCAAAGATTCAGATATGACTTAGAGACTGAACAACAAGCATATATTTACATATCTATTAACAAATAAATGACTATAGAAGTGCAGACTTAAATTGAAGAAAGTAGGGAAAACCACTAGGCCTTTCAAGTATGACCTAAATCAATGGTCATATGGGTGGTTGCACATAGAGTATGAATGGGTGGTATATTTTTGCTCATATACTATTGGCAAAAATTTAGTTCCAGAGTCACAGTTGGCTGAGACACTAGGAAATATGATCTTTCGTTGAATGACCATGTGCTTAGATAAAATTTCCACCTTTGTGGAAGAAGGAAAGAACAGTCTATAAAAGGGAGAAAACTTGGAGAATAAACTTAGATGCCTTTATAGTATTGAGGCAAAGACTTGGATTACTGTGATATTGAATGGTTGCCTTGGAAACAAACAGATCATTCTGTCGTTTTTGAGATTGCATCCAAGTACTGCATTTTGGACTCTTTTGTTGACCATGATGGCTACTTCATTTCTTCTAAGGGATTCCTGCCCACAGTAGTAGATATAATGGTCATTTGAGTTAAATTCACCCATTCCAGTCCGTTTTAGTTTGCTGATTCCTAGAATGTCAACGTTAACTCTTGCCATCTCCTGTTTGACCACTTCCAATTTGCCTTGATTCATGGACCTGACATTCCAGGTTCCTATGCAATATTGCTGTTTACAGCATTGGACCTTGCTTCTATCACCAGTCACATCCACAACTGGGTGTTGTTTTTGCTTTGGCTCCATCCCTTCATTCTTTTTGGAGTTATTTCTCCACTGATCGCTGGGAGCATATTGGGCACCTACCAACTTGGGGAGTTCCTCTTTCAGTATCCTATCATTTTGCCTTTTCATACTGTCATGGGCTTCTCAAGGCAAGAATACTGAAGTGGCTTGCCATTCCCTTCTCCAGTGGACCACATTCTGTCAGACCTCTCCACCATGACCCGCCCGTCTTAGGTGGCCCCACAGGGCATGGCTTAGTTTCATTGAGTTAGACAAGGTTGTGGTCCTAGTGTGATTAGATTGACTAGTTTTCTGTGATTATGGTTTCAGTGTGTCTGCCCTCTGATGCCCTCTTGCAACACCTACCATCTTACTTGGGCTTCTCTTACCTTGGACGTGGGGTATTTCTTCACGGCTGCTCCAGCAAAGTGCAGCCACTGCTCCTTACCTTCAGTGAGGGGTATCTGCTCACCACTGCCCCTCCTGACCTTGAACGTGGGGTAGCTCCTTTAGGGCCTCCTGCACCCGTGCAGCCTCCGCTCCTTGGACATGGGGTTGCTCCTCTTGGCTGCCGCCCCTGACCTTGGGCATGGGGTAGCTCCTCCTGGCCACTGCCCCTGGCCTCGGGGCGTGGACTAGCTTCTCTTGGCCACCACCCCTGACCTTGAACATGGGGTAACTCCTCCCGGCCGCCGCCCCTGACCTCGGAAGTGGGGTAGCTCCACTTGGCTGCACCGTCACAGCCGCCCATGCTTGTGCAACATCGCAGCTGCTCGCGCTTATGCAGATGACACCACCCTTATGGCAGAAAGTGAAGAGGAACTAAAAAGCCTCTTGATGAGAGTGAAAGAGGAGAGTCTTGATGAGAGTGAAAGAGGAGAGTAAAAAAGTTGGCTTAAAGCTCAACATTCAGAAAACAAAGATCATGGCATCTAGTCCCATCACTTCATGGGAAATAGATGGGGAAACAGTGGAAACAATGTCAGACTTTAGTTTTCTGGGGCTTCAAAATCACTGCAGATGGTGATTGCAGCCATGAAATTAAAAGATGCTTACTCCTTGGAAGAAAAGTTATGACCACCCTAGATAGCATATTTAGCTCATGGGATAGCCTCAATCTTAGAAAAAAGTTTCAAGTCTTTCACCATAAACTGCTCAGAATGGAAAAAAAAAAAAAAAAGAAGAAGAAGAGTCAGGTTAACTGGACTGGCCCTTGCCAATCTTCTGGTTTGTTTTTCCTCAGAATGACATCCTAAGGAGGTCACCCTAATGCTTCTTGCCGCCTTCTCAATCAGGGTTCAAGAACATAGATAACCCTTGTGAGATAACACACACACATGCATCTGTGCAAATAACACAAGTAGAATTTGTCATAATTTATAAGACCACATTATCATCCATTATGCCATTTTACCCTCCCCAAAGTCCCGGAAGGTGTACTAAGTAATGATATTACCCCTATTTTACACATGAACAAACTGAGGCTCAGAAAGGTAAGGTGACTTACTCCAGGTCACAAAAATTTCAGATCTGTCTGAATCCAGACTCTACAACCTTGGGTCCTCCACCCATGTCTTCCCAAACTAAGCCCCTCATGTGCCCACCTGCAGGCTCAAGCCCATCATGGGCCCTGAACCAGTCCCTACCAGGGTAACAACTTGGTCAGCAACTTCTTCTAGTAAGCAACCAGACTTGGGATTAAGATGTATGGCCAGTCAGCGTGCTGCCCAGTTCACTATTTATTTATTTAACAGCCACCATTTATTGAGCACCTACCATCTGCAAAGTATTCTTCTAAGCCCTTAGGTAGATTCTCTACAACATTATTTTCCACACTTTACAGAAGAAGAAAACGAGGCTTAAGAGAGATTATTGACTTGCCCAAGATCAAACAACCAATAAGTGGAAGTTACAAGATTCAAATTTGAAACTGTCTAACTGTAAACTGGGCTTCCCTGGTGGTTCAGACTATAAAGACTGCTCAATCCTTGTGTTGGGGAGATCCCCTGGAGGAGGGCATGCAACACACTCCAGTATTCTTGCCTGGAGAATCCTGTGGACAGAGGAGCCTGGCGGGCTATGGTCCATAGAGTCACAAAGAGTCGGACATGACAAACGACTTAGCACAACACAAAGCACAACTGTAAACTGCCCCTGTCCTCTACTCATGCTGCCATAAACATGCAATTCTGAGCTCGCATGTAGCATCTAGGTGGCAGCCCTCACTCTTCTTCATTAAGGGAACAGGAAAGGATAGTGACCAGGGTCTAAATGCACAGTACTAAAAGCCCAGATGAGGTTAGGGGCCATGAATGCTAAGCAGGACCAGGCTACATAGGGCTGGGAGTTGATCCCAGCAGCACTTGGTTGTCTGGGACAGCATTAGCAATGATCCTTGATTTGAGGTTCTTCAGATAAAATGGGCTTCCCTGGTGGCTCAGATGGTAAAGAATCCGCCTGCAATGCAGGAGAGCTGAGTTTGATCCCTGAATTGGGAAGATCTCCTAGAGGAGGGAATGGCAATCCACTCCAGTATTCTTGCCTGGAAAATTGCTATAGACAGAGGAGCCTGGTGGGCTACAGTCCATGGGGTCACAAATAGTCAGACACAACTGAATGACTAAGCACAGCACAGATAAGATGGAGAAAGAATGGAGACAAGGAGAGCTGAAGGTATTGGCAAATGAAATGCTGAAGCAATGGACCAGGAGGTCCAGGCTGGAGGAAGAAGGCAGGATGGGGTAAATTTACCAGAAGAGGGCCCCAGGCCTGAGGTATTTTGGGGATCCAAGAATAGGTGGGCAGGAAGAACTGAGGGAAAGAGGATGGAGACTGGGAAACATGGCAGGGGTGTGAGGTGCAGAAAGGGGACATGGAATCATAAAGTTATAACATTTCAGAGGTACACATCTTTTGGGTATGGACAGATCTTGGAATTGGAAGTTGACAAGATGCAGATATGAAAGTCCAACAAGCTTTGATTTGTAACTGGAGGGAGCCAATACCTTCTCTTGAGATGAGCTTCAAGCAGAAATAACCATCTAGTCCCTGGAAGGGGCTCAGCTTCAGTCTTTCTGGATGGTATATGGAGCTGAATTTTCCCCCAAACACAGTTGGCTTGTCCCATTGAACTGAGCTCCTTTATACACTTTCTCCACCATCCCCTCACAGCTCACTACCAAGTAGCAACAATGGCCAGAGCATCTTTGGTCTTTTTGAAGATAGGATTATGTTGGGATGCCACAGAGAAGAAAGTATCCAGTAGAAGGACATCTAGCCACTTTGATGAATCAGGACAAAGGTGGTATCAGAAACCTAGAATAGGCTGAAACTCAGGAGGAAACCTCAGTTCTAGCTCTTCCTCTGTGGTAGACTGATTTGTGATCTTGTGCCAGTCCTTTCCTTTCTGTGGGCTTAATGTACCCACTAGTATGAGGACAAGTTAGATTAAATGACTCTAAGTACCTTTCCACCTCTAGATTCCGAGGCTCAAATTTAATAAGGGCTCATCTGTGTAAGGAATGGGAACTGTCAGGCAAGTTATCGAAGGGATTTGAAGGGATCACACAAAGATTATTGAACTTGAACTTTTAGGGTGTGCTGGGGGTTTACTCCTCTGCTTAACTAGGAACAACTGATGAGTTTCTTCACACTGAAGTTGATTGAGCTGGTTACATAACAGAGTGCTGCTGCTAAGACACTTCAGTCGTGTCTGACTCTGGGCGACCCCATAGAAGGCAGCTCACCAGGCTCCCACATCCCTGGGATTCTCTAGGCAAGAACACTGGAGTGGGTTGCCATTTCCTTCTCAAGTACATGAAAGTGAAAAGTGAAAGTGAAGTCACTCAGTCGTGTCTGGCCCTCAGCAACCCCATGGACTGCAGCCTTCCAGGCTCCTCTGTCCATGGGATTTTCCAGACAAGAGTACTGGAGTGGGGTGCCATTGCTTCTCCGTGGATAACAGAGTAGAGGCTGCCTTATTAGAGCCCTAGGCTGATTGAATACCTATCATTATTTAGGCTCTGAGGCAAAACTGAAGCTGGGTTTTCTCCTTTCCTTCCTTCAATCCCAAATTTAAGGGAGAGAATTAGTGTGTCTAAATTTACAATTATAAGATACACTAAATAAATATATCAGGAAAACTCATTAATCTTCCATCAGCTGGTATTGCAACATAGCCTTAAATCCTCCCATCTCACTCAACACTCACATTTCCCCATACTCAGCTGATCATGGCACATCCTGCGAAATGCTTTGGGGGAAATTGAAAAGGGAGTTTAGAAAGCTATTAGAGTTGCCTACCAGAGAAGGCAATGGCAACCCACTCCAGTACTCTTGCCTGGAAAATCCCATGGACAGAGAAGCCTGGAAGGCTGCAATCCATGGGGTCGCAAAGAGTTGGACAGGACTGAGCAACCTCACTTTCACTTTCACTTTCATGCATTGAAGAAGGAAATGGCAACCCACTCCAGTGTTCTTGCCTGGAGAATCCCAGGGATGGGGGAGCCTGGTGGGCTGCCTTCTGTGGGGTCGCACAGAGTTGGACACAACTGAAGTGACTTGCAGATGACACCACCCTTATGGCAGAAAGTGAAGAGGGACTAAAAAGCCTCTTGATGAAAGTAAAAGAGGAGAGTGAAAAAGTTGGCTTAAAGCTCAACATTCAAAAACGAATATCATGGCATCTGGTCCCATCACTTCATGGGAAATAGATGGGGAAACAGTGTCAGACTTTATTTTTGGGGGCTCCAAAATCCCTGCAGATGGTGACTGTAGCCATGAAATTAAAAGATGCTTACTCCTTGGAAGAAAACTTATGACCAACCTAGATAGCATATTCAAAAGCAGAGACATTACATTGCTGACTAAGGTCCGTCTAGTCAAGGCTATGGTTTTTCCAGTAGTCATGTATGGATGTGAGAGTAGGACTGTGAAGAAGGCAGAGCACTGAAGAACTGATGCATTTGAACTGTGGTGTTGGAGAAGACTCTTGAGAGTCCTTTGGGCTGCAAGGAGATCCAACCAGTCCATTCTGAAGGAAATCAGCCCTGGCATTTCTTCGGAAGGAATGATGCTAAAGCTGAAACTCCAGTACTGTGGCCACCTCATGCAGAGTTCACTCATTGGAAAAGACTCTGATGCTTGGAGGGATTGGGGGCAGGAGGAGAAGGGGACGACAGAGGATGAGATGGCTGGATGGTACCACAGTCTCGATGGACGTGAGTCTGAGTGAACTCAGGGAGTTGTGATGGACAGGGAGGCCTGGTGTGCTGTGATTCATGGGGTCACAAAGAGTCGGACACGACTGAGTGACTGAACTGAACTGAACTGAAGTGACTTAGCCGCAGCAGCAGCAGAAGCAGCAGCAGCAGAGTTGCCTATACGGAACAACATGGATGTCTACCAGCATCTATCACCCTGCTACTAATTACCACAAAAGAGAAAGTCAGAGAGGGGAAAGGAAGGACTGAGAGATACTGGGCAGAGCTCTACCATTTTCTGGCTGGAGCAGTGCTTAGCATGATGGGAAGCAGGGCAGGGGAAGGGGAATGGAGCAGGTGTCTGATTACAATTGTCCTCATAAGACAGGGCCAGGACTGGATTCAGTTCAGTTCGGTAGCTCAGTCCTGTCTGACTATTTGCGGCATCATGAATCACAGTAAGCCAGGCCTCCCTGTCCATCACCAACTCCCGGAGTTCACTCAAACTTAGGTCCATCAAGTTGGTGATGCCATCAAGCCATCTCATCCTCTGTTGTCTCCTTCTCCTGCCCCCAACCCCTCCCGGCATCAGGGTCTTTTCCAATGAGTCAACTCTTTGCATGAGGTGGCCAAACTATTGGAGTTTCAGCTTCAGCATCTGTCCTTCCAAAGAACACCCAGGACTGATCTCCTTTAGGGTGGACTGGTTGGATCTCCTTGCAGTCCAAGGGACTCTCAAGAGTCTTCTCCAACACCACAGTTCAAAAGCATCAATTGTTTGGCACTCAGCTTTCTTCACAGTACAACTCTCACATCCACACATGACTACTGGAAAAACCATAGCCTTGACTAGACGGACCATTCTTGGCAAAGTAATGTCTCTGCTTTTGATTATGCTGTCTAGGTTGGTCATAACTTTTCTTCCAAGGAGTAAGAGTCTTGTAATTTCATGGCTGAAATCACCATCTGCAATGATTTTGGAGCCCCCCCAAATAAAGTCTGACCCTGTTTCCACCGTTTCCCCATCTACTTCCCATGAAGTGATGGGACCAGATGCCATGATCTTCATTTTCTGAATGTTGAGCTTTAAGCCAATTTTTTCAATTTAATTTCATGGCTGCAGTCACCATCTGCAGTGATTTTGGAGCCCAAAAAAATGAGTCTGACACTGTTTCCACTGTTTGCCCATCTATATCCCTTGAAGTGATGGGACCAGATGCCATGATCTTCATTTTCTGAATATTGAGCTTTAAGCCAACTTTTTCACTCTCCTCTTTCACTTTCATCAAGAGGCTCTTTAGCTCCTCTTCACTTTCTGCCATAAGGGTGGTGTCATCTAGATATTTGAGATTATTGATATTTCTCCCGGCAATCTTGATTCCAGCTTGTGCTTCTTCCAATCCAGCGTTTCTCATGATGTACTCTGCATATAGTTAAATAGGCAGGGTGACAATATACAGCCTTGACGTACTCCTTTTCCTATTTGGAACCAGTCTGTTGTTCCATGTCCAGTTCTATCTGTTGCTTTCTGACCTGCATATAGGTTTCTCAAGAGGCAGGTCAGGTGGTCTGGTATTCCCATCTCTCTCAGAAATTTCCACAGTTTCTTGTGATCCACACAGTCAAAGGCTTTGGCATAGTCAATAAAGCAGAACTAGATATTTTTCTGGAACTCTCTTGCTTTTTCCATGATACAGGGCATGTTAGCAATTTGATCTCTGATTCCTCTGCCCTTTCTAAAACCAGCCTGAACATCTGGAAGTTCACAGTTTACATATTGCTGAAACCTGACTTGGAGAATTTTGAGCATTACTTTACTAGGGTGTGAGATGAGTGCAATTGTGCAGTAGTTTGAGCATGCTTTGGTGTTGCCTTTCTTCGGGATTGGAATGAAAATGGATCTTTTCCAGTCCTGTGGCTACTGCTGAGTTTTTAAATCTGCTGACATATTGAGTGCAGCACTTTCACAGCATCATCTTTCAGGATTTGAAATAGGTCAACTGGAATTCCATCACCTCCACTAGCTTTGTTTCTAGTGATGCTTTCTAAGGACCAATTGACTTCTCATTCCAGGATGTCTGGTTCTAGGTGGTGATCACACCATCATGATTATCTGGATCGTGAAGCTCTTTTTTGTACAGTTCTTCTGTGTATTCTTGCCACCTCTTGTTAATATCTTCTGCTTCTGTCAGTTCCATACCATTTCTGTCCTTTATTAAGCCCATCTTTGCATGAGATGTTCCCTTGGTATCTCTAATTTTCTTGAAGAGATCTCTAGTCTTTCCCACTCTCTTTTCCTCTATTTCTTTGCATTGATCTCTGAAGAAAGCTGTCTTACCTCTCCTTGCTATTCTTTGGAACTCTGCATTCAGATGCTTATATCTTTCCTTTTCTCCTTTGTTTTTCACTTCTCTTCTTTTCACAGCTATTTGTAAGGCCTTCCCAGACAGCCATTTTTCTTTTTTGTATTTATTTTCTATGGGGACGGTCTTGATCCCTGTCTCCTGCACATTATCATGAACTTCCATCCATAGTTCATCAGGCACTCTGTCTATCAGATCTAGTCTCTTAAATCTATTTATCACTTCCACTGGATAATCATAAGGGATTTGATTTATGTCATACCTGAATGGTCTAGTGATTTTCCCTACTTGCTTCACTTTAAGTCTGAATTTGGCAATACAGAGCTCATGATCTGAGCCACATTCAGCTCCCAGTCTTGTTTTTGCTGACTATATAGAGCTTCTCTATCTTTGGCTGCAAAGAATATAATCAATCTGATTTCGGTGTTGACCATTTGGTAATGTCCATGTGTATAGAGTCTTCTCTTGTGTTGTTGTAAGAGAGTGTTAGCTATGACCAGTGCGTTCTCTTGGCAAAACTCTATTAGCCTTTCCCCTGCTTCATTCTGTATTCCAAGGCCAAATTTGCCTGTTACTCCAGGTGTTTCTTGACTTCCTACTTTTGCATTCCATTCCCCTATATTAAAAAGGACCTCTTTTTGTGTGTTACTTCTAAAAGGTCTTTTAGGTCTTCATACAACCATTCAATTTCAGCTTCTTCAGCACTACTGATTGGGGCAGAGGCTTGGATTACTGTGATATTGAATGGTTGCCTTGGAAACAAACAGAGATCATTGTGTTGTTTTTGAGATTGCATCCAAGTACTGCATTTCAGACTCTTTTGTTGACCATGATGGCTACTCCATTTCTTCTAAGTGATTTCTGCCCACAGTAGTAGATATAATGGTCATCTGAGTTAAATTCACTTGTTCCAGTCCACTTTAGTTCGCTGATTCCTAGACTGTCGATGTTCACTCCTGCCGTCTCCTGTTTGACTACTTCCAATTTGCCTTGATTCATGGACCTGACATTCCAGGTTCCTATGCAATATTGCTGTTTACAGCATCGGACCTTGCTTCTATCACCAGTCACATCCACAACTGGGTATTGTGTTTGCTTTGACTCCATCCCTTCATTCTGTCTGGAGTTATTTCTCCACTGATCTCCAGTAGCATATTGGATATCTACTGACCTGGAGAATTCCTCTTTCAGTATCCTATCATTTTGCCTTTTCATACTGTCCATGCGGTTCTCACAGCAAGAATACTGAAGTGGTTTGCCATTCTCTTCTCCAGTGGACCACATTCTGTTAGACCTCTCCACCATGACCCTCCTGTCTTGGGTGGCCCCACACGGTATGGGTTAGTTTTATTGAGTTAGACAAGGCTGTGGTCCATGTGATCAGATTAGCTAGTTTTCTGTGATTATGGTTTCAATTTGTCTACCTTCTGATGCTCTCTCACAACACCTACTGTCTCACTTGGGTTTCTCTTACCTTGGATGTGAGGCATCTGTTCTCGACTGCTTCAGGAAAACATAGCCACTGCTTCTTACCTTGGAGGAATGGTATCTCCTCACAGCTGTCCCTCCTGAACTTGAAGGTGGAGTAGCTCCTCTCATCCCTCTTGTGCCCGTGCAGTCGCCGCTTGTTGGATGTGGGGTTGCTCCTCTTGGCCACCTCCCCTGATGTCGGGTGTGGGGTAGCTCCTCTCAGCCGCCACTGTGACCTCGGGCATATGGTCGCTCCTCCTGGATGCCACCTCTGACCTCCAGCATGGGGTAGCTCCTCTCGG
>SJXQ01001910.1:0-25239 GCA_006408695.1 Aepyceros melampus
TCGGACACGACTGAAGCGACTTAGCAGCAGCAGCATTCTTTGGTGCTCTGTTTTCTTTATCCATACATGACTACTGGAAAAACCATAGCTTTGACTATACAGACCTTTGCTTTTTAATACACTAAGTTTTGTCATAGCTTTCCTTCCAATGAGCAAGAATCTTTTAATTCTGTGGCTGCAGTCACTGTCAGCAGTGATTTTGGAGTCCAGGAAAATAAGATCTGCCACTGTTTCCACTTTTTCCCCTTCTGTTTGCCATAATGTGATGGGACTGGATACCATGGTCTTAGTTTTTTGAATGTTGAGTTTTAAGCCAGCTTTTTCACTCTCCTCTTTTACCCTCATCATGGGTATTCCATTTTTATGTAGACTAACTCTGTGCAGTAGATGGTCAATCAATCCTCAGATCTTCTTTAGAAGCAGTTGCTCTTTATGTAGGTATATATTCAATGTTTTGGAGTCCAGGAAAATAAGATCTGCCACTGTTTCCACTTTTTCCCCTTCTGTTTGCCATAATGTGATGGGACTGGATACCATGGTCTTAGTTTTTTGAATGTTGAGTTTTAAGCCAGCTTTTTCACTCTCCTCTTTTACCCTCATCATGGGTATTCCATTTTTATGTAGACTAACTCTGTGCAGTAGATGGTCAATCAATCTTCAGATCTTCTTTAGAAGCAGTTGCTCTTTATGTAGGTATATATTCAATGTGCCTGTGAAAGGGGATGAGCTCAGGGTCTTCCTATACAGCCCATCTTTCCCTTCCTTCAGACAGGGAATATCTATACTTGTATACTTTCCTTGGAAGAACAGATGTCCTATGATACTTACTAATCTTACTTACTATCAGTTCAGTTCAGTCTCTCAGTTGTGTCGGACTCTTTGCGACCCCATGAATCGTAGCACGCCAGGCCTCCCCGTCCATCACCAACTCCTGGATTTCACTCAGACTCATGTCCATCGGGTCAGTGATGCCATCCAGCCATCTCATCCCTTGTCGTCCCCTTCTCCTCCTGCCCCCAGTCCCTCCCAGCATCAGAGTCTTCCAATGAGTCAACTCTTTGCATGAGGTGGCCAAAGTACTCACTTACTATAAATACTTACTATAGATGTTACTAATTTGTAAACAAGGCTAATGGTTGGTTTTTTTCCTTAAGACCTAAGAAAGACCAAAAGTATAAATTCCTTGACCCGAAGTCTAGGGAGGGAATGTGGAGGCAAGTTTTACATCACAGAGGCAAATCATCTTTGTTCCTGTATAGTGAGTAATCTCTAATAGTCTTTTGCATAGGCATTCTCTGTGCCCTTTCTGAAATATAAAGCCTCAGAATCCTTTATGGTGCCATATCTCACCATACTCTCTGTAGACTCACCATCCAGATTTTCCAGGATTACAGTCTTATCTTCATAGTGATATAAATTTATTCAGGGTACTGATTTTTCTTTCCCAACCATGGCACATCTGCAGAAACTATCGTTTATAGGCTTACAGAATACCTTTTCTGCCTTATCTGTTCTTGTGGTGTCCCATGAAACATCAGCAGCTCTGGGCACATTTTTACAGAAAATGAAGTATAACAACAGACCAAAAGAATTTACTATAGCGTGCATACACACATGCATGCTCCATAACTAAGAAACAGCTCACTGATGGAGTGATGGAATGGCCTTGTAATGTTCTGCTTTTGTATCAGTTGGGAAGCGAACACCTAGCAAGTTTAGGAGGCTATCTATTCTGTGCAGAATATATCTTAAGCCAGTGGCCACTACATATTGCCCTCTGTCCTATAGCCAGCATATGTGAACCTAAGGGGGGAAAATTCACTTTAGCAATAGGATCAAATCATTTACTATGGAAATTTATACTCCCCATTCGTGTGAATTTCGGATTAGTAAACTCAGAGGTCCTAATGCCTCCTGGGAAGAATATTCCAAAGAGAATACAGCTAAGACTGGCCTCTGACAACTTTGGGCTCCTCGTATCACTGAACTGTAAATGAAAGAGTTATTGCCTATGAAAATTGTGGGGACATGGGCAAGAGTGAAAACAAAAGTATGTAAGCCATATATTGAAATATTTGAGGGACTTCCACAGTGATCCAGTGGTTAAACTCCAAGCTCCCAATGCAGAGGCAGGGGTTTGATCCCTGGTCTGGAAACTAGGATCCCACATGCTGTGTGCTGCAACCAAAAGATTTTTTTTAAGAAGAAAGAAATATTTGAAAGTTATAAGTCAAATTAACAAAATTTTGATTACAGATCTTGTGTTCCATTTTTCAATGTTAATAAACATATGTTGTTTCCTCTCTGTCTCTAGTGTCTTATTATGGGTTTTTTAGGATCTCTGTTTTGGTCAAACCAAGTCCCCAGGGGTAAAGTCCCTAGACCCATGAACTCCTTGTAAACTCTGGTCTAGGCAGTATCACTTGATCACTGTCCTCTGGAACTATTAATTAACTTTATTTCTACAACAGCAATATTTTATGGCACTTTATATTAGAGAACACAGAAAATCTAAGACTCTGTGAAGATATTCTTTTCTTTGTACAGGTAAAAGAGAATAATAAGGGTAAGCTTAACAATTAGGAAAGTAATTCTAATGTCAGATATGAGCTGCTAAGGATGTGAGCCATATGTTCAAATGCATGAGTGTTATCCTAAAACTGGGTAGCTAGTGTCTGAGGTAACAAATTGACAAGCAGTGTAGTATAAGTGTAAAAGGGGTATTGATATGTTGCATAAAGTAAACTGACTTTGACCTTTTACTAGAGTTACACAGCTTTTGCATCAGGGTAACATGAACTCCGGGAGTTGGTGATGGACAGGGAGGCCTGGCGTGCTGCGATTCATGGGGTCGCAAAGAGTCGGACACGACTGAGTGACTGAATGGAACGGAACGGAACATGAAAGATATTAGGAAAAGTCAAATGATTTTTTAATGTTTGGGGTTTAGCACTCCATTGCCAGGATGATTTTCTGAATGATTCTCACCCTCTGTAGTTTGATAAACAGTAAGAAAAATTGCTGACATAAGAAAATAAGAAAACAAGGGTTCTTGTCATCTCCATTAGTTTTTCAAAAGAGATAAATTATAAACCAGTCTTAAAAAGGGAAAAAAATTAATTAGGTACTTGTAAAATTTTCAAGATGAAAAAACGTCTGAATAGGAACTACCTGAATAGAAGAGATATCCCAAAATGTGAAACTGAATAAATTATTTCCAGTGTAAATGTCATCTTATAATATGATATGGAAAGTATACAAATAAAATGAAAACTTAAATACTGGTTGGCTCTTCATGCACTGGAGAGGGAAATGGAAACCCACTCCATTAATTCTTGCCTGGAGAATCCCAGGGACGGGAGCCTGGTGGGCCACCGTCTCTGGGGTCGCACAGAGTCGGACACGACTGATGTGACTTAGCAGCAGCTACTACTCTCTTAAGTGCTTTATAATTTTAGAATTTTGATTTTTTAATTTTGTCTCTAAACTAAGTAGAGTGCAGAAGGTTTAGAAAGAGTTGACTTATGTGACTTTTTTGGACGTGGGAAGTACACGAAAAAGAGATCCCAAGAGAAAATGTAAAAGGGATTGGGTTTTTGAGTCTTGAAAACTGAAAGCTTAGTTTGCTGAGTTTATGTACATAAAAAGTTAATTGAAAGAGGCATTGAAAATCATTTTATTGCACATAGTTTTAACAAGTAAAAGAACTGGTCTTAATTTAAGAGAGGCAGACATTTACTTGGGTGTGGAGACAAATTTATGACAATTTTTAAACAAAATGCAGGGCATTTCAGGTGAGGGAAATTATACCCTCTCAATATTTTTAGGTTGAGAAGGAAATTTACAGCAATGATAGTCTAGATTTTCAAAACCAAAAGATGTCATAGTCCCCTATCAGCTTAATAATTCTATAATTTGGAACCATAGCTGCCAATATTTTCCTTATCTATAAAGATTAAATGTCTTAGAATCTATTTCTGGAAGACATTGATTCTATATGGGTCAAGAAAGGGAATTAATCACAATAAAAGCAAAAGGATTGGGTCTTTTATATCTGAATATTTAATTACTTTAACCAAGAGTTACATTTAACATGTTTGAGAAAAAACAATCTAACAGCTTTCTCTTTTGAGAAAAACCAATCTGAAAGAGAACCGGATTTTACAACATCATCAATCAGGTGCTGCTGCTGCTAAGTCACTTCAGTCATGTCCCACTCTGTGTGACCACATATATGGCAGCCCAACAGACTCCTCTGTCCCTGGAATTCTCCAAGCAAGAACACTGGAGTTGCCATTTCCTTCTCCAATGCATGAAAGTGAAAAGTGAAAATGAAGTCGCTCAGTCGTGTCCGACTCCTAGCGACCCCATGGACTACAGCCTACCAGGCTCCTCCATCCATGGGGTTTTCCAGGCAAGAGTACTGGAGTGGGGTGCCATTGCCTTCTCCGAATCAGGAAGTGGTTTGTAGATATTAAGTGACTCCTAGGTGACTACACATCATGGCACTTCCCTGGTGGCTCAATGGTAAAGAATCCACCTGCAATGCAGGAGACATAGGTTTGATATTTGGGTCAGGAAGATTCCCTGAAGAAGGAAATGGCAACCCACTCCAGTATTCTCACCTGTGAGATTTCATGAACAGAGAAACTTGGCAGGTTACAGTCGGTGGTGTCACGAAAGAGTTGGACACGACTTAGTGACTAAACAAGAAGTGACTAGACTTCATATCTTGGTGCCTCCATCTAGAATTTCACACTTAAAACTGTGAGTTTCTGTATTATGATATTTGATGTATATTTTTCTTCCTTTTAGTACATCTAGGGAAATTTTAATTTTGACTTCTTCTAAGCTTTTTTTTCCAGTACTTATTTCACGGTAAGTAAATCACTATTAGCATTACCTATCAGGCTTCACAGTAATAGTTCTTTACCCTGTAAACTCATTTTCCTCAAATTCCAGTTCTTAAGTAGTTGAAGGTACTGGAGATCCAAAGGGCAAATAAACCTTACAACTTGATGTATATAATTGATAAGGCTTATGGAGAATGTCTCCAAGAGACTGAGTGCCTAAAAGATGCCTGAAATACAGTATTAAATGTTGTTTATGATTATAAAATTTCTGAAAAGTGGGTCCAGAAAGTCATGAAAGTCATATTTCTGAAACTATCTCATGAAGTGGGCCTTGTCTTTTCTCTTCTTGTCATTATATACATACTTTCTTTAATCCTTCTTTCTTTTTAGTACTCATTTTAACATAGTTTCTTTTCCTTATCCCTTCACTTTTATAATCTAGTCTAATTTTTTTGTCTCTTGAGAACTCTTCTCAGTCTTTAGTGCATCTCACCAGTTATATAATCAGGGAAATTTTAATGTTTTTTTAAAGATCCAATTATATCCATTCTATCTTTGTTGACTTGTTATAAGTATATAATCTGCTATTACCTATTACTATAAGAATTGCAGTCTGATTCTTCTATGTTGAAGGCTATCTGTTTACATCCTATTTTTCACATCACTGAATATTTTAGCCAATTTTTCACAGAACCAATATTTTTTATATCTCCCCCTCTTCTTTTTTGGGCTTCCCTCAAGGCTCAGGGGGTAAAAAATATACCCACAATCCAGGAGATGTGGGTTTGATCCCTTGGTTGGGATCCATGGGGTTGCAGAGTTAGACATAACTGAGCACACACACATTCATACTATATTCTTAAAATCAAGTCAGCTAGAGAAAGAAAATATTTTTAACTTTTTATTTTATATTAGAGCACAGTTGATTAACAATGTGTTAGTTTCAGGTGTACAACAAAGTGATTCACTTATAATACACATACATGTATCTGTTTCTTTTTCAAATTCTTCTCCTAATTAGGGTGTTAACAACATATTGAGCAGGGTTTCCTGTGCTATACAGTAGGTCCCTGTGGTTATCTATTTTAAGTTGAAAAATGAAGTTGAAAGTGAAGTTTGAAAAGTTTAAGTTGAAAGTGAAGTTGCTCAGTCATGTCCAATTCTTTGCAACCCCATGGACTGTAGCCTACCAGGCTCCTCCATCCATGGGATTTTCCAGGCAGAACATTGGAGTGGGTTGCCATTTAGTATAGTAGTGTGCAAATGTAGTAAGAAGAGAAAATATATTTACAGCACTGTAACTTTACATCATCTGTTTATAAGATAAATCATCTGTCTATACTTACATCTATATATCTTGTAGGATACAAAATATTGTGTATATTACACATATTACTAACACTAGACATCAAAAAAGAAAAGATAAAGTGAACAGAGACTGATACTTACTCATAACAATTTATATACTGATAATGAAGAAGCAGCAATATGATTGCCTCAAAGTAACCTAGAGTAATCAACACAATTGTTTCATGGTAGCCTTGCTGATTCGATAATGAATGAATCACTATAAAATTTGTTCAGCCACTCAGTCGTGTCCAACTCTTTGTGACCTCATGGACTGCAGCACACCAGGCTTCTCTGTCCATCACCAATTCTCAGAGCTTGCTCAAACTCATGTCCATCGAGTCAGTGATGCCATCCAACCATCTCATCTTCTGTTGTCTCCTTCACTTCCTGCCTTCAATCTTTCCCACCATTGAGGTCTTTTCCAATGAGTCAGTTTTTCACATCAGGTGGCCAAAGGATTGGAGTTTCAGCTTCATCATCAGTCCTTCCAACGAATATTTAGGACTGATTTCTTTTAGGATTGACTGGTTTGATCTCCTTGCAGTTCAAAGGACCCTCAGGAGTCTTCTCCAATATCACAGTTCAAAAGCATCAATTCTTCAGCGCTCAGCTTTCTTTATGGTCCAGCTCTCACATCCATACATGACTACTGGAAAAACCATAGCTTTGACTAGACAGACATTTTTCAACAAAGGAATGTCTCTGCTTTTTAATATGCTATTTAGCTTGGTCATAGCTTTTCTTCCAAGGAGCAGGACTCTTTTAATTTCATGGCCTCAAGCACTATCTTCAGTGATTTGGGACCCCAGAAAAATAAAGTCTGTCACTGTTTCCATTGTTTCCCCATCTGTTTGCCATGAAGTGATGGGACCAGATGACATGATCTTTGTTTTTGAATGTTGAGTTTTAGCCAGCTTTTTCACTCTTTCATTCTCATCAAGAGGCTCTTTAGTTCTTCTTTGCTTTCTGCCATAAGGGTGGCATCATTTGTGTATCTGAGGTTATTGATATTTCTTTCCACAATCATGATTCCAACTTTTGCTTTAGGCCCTGCATTTCACATGATGTACTCTGCATATGTTAAATAATCAGAGTGACAATATATAGCCTTGACGTACTCCTTTCCCTGTTTGAAACCAGTCTGTTGTTCCATGTCCGGTTCTAACTGTTGCTTCTTGACCTGCATACAGATTTGTCAGGAGGCAGATCAGGTGGTTTGTTATTCCCATCTCTTGAAAAATTTTCCACAGTTTGCTGTGATCCACACACTCAAAGGCTTTGATGTAGTCAATGAAGCAGAAGTAGATGTTTTTCAGAAACCCTGTTGCTTTTTTGATGATCCAATAGATGTTGACAATTTGATCTCTGGTTCCTCTGCTTTTTCTAAATCCAGCTTGAACATCTGGCAATTCACAGTTCATGTACTGTTGAAGTCTGGCTTGGAGAATTGTGAGCATTACTCTGCTAGCATGTGTGATGAGTGCAATTATGCAGTAGTTTGAACATTCTCTGGCATTACCTTTCTTTAGGATTGGAATGAAAAGTAACCTTTACCAGTCCTGTGGCCACTGCTGAGTTTTCCAAATTTGCTGGCATATAGACTGCAGCATTTTAACAGAATCATCTTTACAGATTTGAAATAACTCAGCTGGAATACCATCGCCTTCACTGGCTTTGTTCGTAGTGATGCTTCCTAAGGCCCACTTGACTTCAGACTCCAGGATGTCTGGCTCTAGGTGAGTGATCACACCATCATGGTTATCTCGGTCATGAAGATCTTTTTTGTATAGTTCTTCTGTGAATTCTTGCCATCTCTGCTTAACATCTTCTGCTTCTGTTAGGTCCATACCATTTCTGTCCTTTATTGTGCCCAGCTTTGAATGAAATGTTCCTTTGGTATCTCTAGTTTTCTTGAAAGATATCTAGTCTTTCCATTCTACTGTTTTCCTCTATTTCTTTGCATTGATCACTGAAGAAGGCTTTCTTATCTCTCCTTCCTATTCTTTGGAACTCTGCATTGAAATGGGTATATCTTTTCTTTTCTCTCTTGCCTTTTTGTATAGTTCTTCTGTGAATTCTTGCCATCTCTGCTTAACATCTTCTGCTTCTGTTAGGTCCATACCATTTCTGTCCTTTATTGTGCCCAGCTTTGAATGAAATGTTCCTTTGGTATCTCTAGTTTTCTTGAACAGATATCTAGTCTTTCCATTCTACTGTTTTCCTCTATTTCTTTGCATTGATCACTGAAGAAGGCTTTCTTATCTCTCCTTCCTATTCTTTGGAACTCTGCATTGAAATGGGTATATCTTTTCTTTTCTCTCTTGCCTTTAGCTTCTCTTCTTTCTCAGCTATTTGTAATGCCTCCTCAGACAACCATTTTGCCTTTTTGCATTTCTTTTTCTTGAGGATAGTCTTGATCACTGCCTCGTGAACAATGTCATAAACCTCCATCCATAATTCTTCAGGCACTCTGTCTATCAGATCTAGTCCCTTTAATTTATTTGTCACTTTCATTGTATAGTCATAAGTGATTTGATTTAGGTCATACCTAAATGGCTTATTGGTTTTCCCTACTTTCCTCAATTTAAGTCTGAATTTGGCAATAAGGAGTTCATGATCTGAGCCACATCAGCTCCTGGTCTTGATTTTGTTGGCTGTATAGAGCTTCTCCATCTTTGGCTGCAAAGAATATAATCAATCTGATTTNCTTCAGTCTGCTGAGCTTCAGGGAGTAGCCTTCAGGTGGGAAATCCACTCTTTCTGTGTTACGCTTTTGGGTCACTATGATAAGGTCATTTTTGTCTGCCGTGTTTGGCTGTATGGTGACGAGAGTGGTTGAATTGAAGACCCAGATAATGCTGTCAACTAGATTTACTGAGAGATTCAGAGGGAAGATCACAGACCCACCAATGGCACCAACCAGCTTCTTTGGGATTCCAGAGGCTGCTGGCCCTGCAGAAACAGAGAACCATAAAATAAACCTGAGTCCCTGCCTTTGCCACCAATTACTCACTCCCTTTGGGTCTTCGAAAGATCCCAAGAAAGACTTTCAGTCTAACCTAACCAGCCCCAGGAAACCTTTTGGGACCTCCTCACACAAAGACATTGAGGTCAGAACTCTCTGCCTGAAAGGGGTGATGGCAGGTAAATCCACCCCATTTCCAGAGGCCTCTGGTTGAAAAGACCAAGCTCTGAGGTACACCGTGAAACCCAGCTCCAGCCTTGACAAGTTCCCATAGAGGGACAAGCAGGGAAGTTACTGTTCAAGCTCCACTTAGGATTTCCATACTGTTCCTGGGAGAGCCAATTTTGATGCAGATGAGGAAGGTAGTAGCCTATGTGACCTGGGGCAAAGGTTCTTAAGCACAAGCCAGAGCATTGAGAAGAAAGCTATAAGTTCTTAAAGACAACGGTAACATAGAATTTTGAGGATGATTTATTTTTCTATTTTTTTAAATTAATTTTTTTATTGAAAGATAGTTGCTTTACAGAATTTTGCTGTTTTCTGTCAGACCTCAACATGAATCAGCCATAGGTATACATATATCCCCTCCCTTTTGGAGCTCCCTCCCATCTCACTCCCCATCCCACCCCTCTAGATTGATACAAAGCCCCTGTTTGAGTTTCCTGAGCCATACAGCAAATTCCAGTTGGCTATCTATTTTACATATGGTAATATCACCTCACACCAGTCAGAATGGCCATCATCAAATAGTCTACAAACAATAAATGCTGGAGAAGGTGTGGAGAAAAGGGAATGCTCTTGCACTGCTGGGAATGTAAATTGATAACAGCCGCTATGGAAGACTGTATGGAGACTCTTTAAAAAACTAGGAATAAAACCACCATAAGACCCAGGATTCCCACTCCTAGGCATATACCTTGAGGAAACCAAAATTGAAAGAGACACATGTATCCCATTGTTTCTTGAAGCACTATTTACAATAGCTAGAACATGGAAGCAACCTACATGTCCATTAACAGAGGAATTGATAAAGAAGTTGTGGTCTATATACACAATGGAATATTTTTTCTATTTTATAATAGAATGGAGGGGATTCAAGATCATCCCCAAATGAGGTTCTCATTCACTTGAGTTCCAGTATCCTTTCTTGAGTGAAAAGGAAAAAAATGAGTGACTGGGAGCTCTGGAATATGCCCAGGCTACCTTGTGATGCTTACTCTGAACTCTTGGGAATTGTAGTAGGGTTTTAATGCCCACTGTTTCCCCAATTTTTATTTAACTGCAATATTAATTAAAGCATGACTTGCAAACAACCGTCACAAGCTTTTTTGTCTCCAGGTGAAAAATAGCTAAGAATGGCTGCTAAAAAAGCTTCCAGAAGTGGTCAAGTGAGTATTTCTAGTAAACAAGTATGAGGAATAAGTCACCTTCTACCTATTAAGATCTGAAGGTTGGTCTCTGGATATAGCAGTGAGGGAACTTATATAAGGACTAGCTGTTTGAAAGCCCCTACTCTGATCTCATGTAACCCAAACCAATGCTTAGAGGAAGAATTTTTTTTTTCACAGTCTCATTTTATGCTGGGAGCCAGAGCGAGGAATCCCACCCATGACAGAGTCATGTGGCAGACTCAGATGGCAGAGCAATTTGAGTCTTTGGATTTCTCCCTGGTTTTTCCTGAGCATGTACTCTCCAAAATAAGAATTTGTCTGTCTTCCCACTATTTTCTGATTTTCTCTGGAAAAAGTTAATTCAGGGCTTTAGTCTTCTGCATTTGAAAGGAGTGTTTCAGCCCAATCCTCCTTTGATAATTCTATAGCCTGCCTAACAAGTTCCCCTGACCTTCTACAAGCTTGTGAATTGCTCACAACCTCCCAACTGGGAGGGGCACAAAAGCCTTAAAATATCTTAAGGTTTCAGAGCCTTTTCAAATTCATATTGGTGACAGGATTTGACAGTTAACTCAACGATTGCTGCCAGACCTCCTTATTTTTTATCTATCAGGCACCTGGGAAGATGTAATCAATGTAAATGGGATATGGAAAAGGATATATAGTAGTTTTGATGTTAGCAATACTAGACTTTTGAGTAAATTATTTTTCTTTGCTATAAATCACTGTACTTCCTTTTATTACAAATTGCTCTATCTTTAGTGTCGGAGGCCAGTGTGAGGAATCCCACCCGTGACAGAGTCACGAGGCACACTCAGATGGCAGAGCAATCTGAGTCACCAGATTTCTCCCTGGTTTTTCCTGAGCATGTGCCCCAATAATAAAAATTTGTTCTGTATTTGTCTGTTTCTCCACTGTTCTCTGCCAGTTTCTTGGAAAGAGTTAATTCAGAGCTTTAGTCTCCTGCATTTGAAGGGAGTGTTTCAGCCCTACCCCCCTTTGATAACGCTTTAGCCTGCCTGAAGGCTAAAGTAACGGTTCCCCTGACCTTTTACAAGCTTGTGAATTGCTCGCAACCCCCAGCTGTGAGGGGAAAAAGGAACTTGAAGTGTTTTAAAGTTACAAACCTCTTCTAAGGGTAAATTTCACTGTTGCCTCAATGACGCTGCCAGACCTCCTTATCTGCACCTGGAAGTTTCTGCTATACAAATAATATTTGGAAATAGATATGTAGTAGTTTTTTTGATGTTAGCAACACTAGGCTTTTGAGTTAATTGTTCTTTTATAAATCATTGTACTCTTACTGCTGTGTCCTTGCTATGTAAGAATGCAACTTTGTTTAGTGCCTCCCGAAAATGGAGCCAGACCTTGGAAGAAATAACACTTATCAGAAAGGAGCTGTAAATTGTCGAATTGGCCTTTTGGCTGGAATATGATGTAAATTACCTAAGACTTGTGTATACAATTAGGTATGCAGAGACTAAGCCTACTCTCAATAAGAGTCAGGGCTGCTGTCATTGCCAAAGTTTGTGAAACTCATTGATTTTCATTGTATAAAAAGGACATGTGAAAAATAAAGTTTGGAGCCGGAGCCGGTTTCCTCGGGAACAGTTCTCTCTGAGCAGTTTTTCAGAACCATCTTATCTCAGACCAGCTTCACAGACCAGTTTCTCAAATGACTCGCTTTCCCGAGCTTCTTCTTTAAAGATATCTGGCTCCCCCCATGTCTCTCTGTCTCTGTCCTCTTGTACTTTAATTCCAGGCTGAATTCCCATCTGGAGCGGGAGGCTCACCACGTCTACTTATTTGCCCTGGCTATAAGGTCCACGAGAAAAGAGGGCCCACGGTGGGGTCCCCTCTAGAGACCCAAGTGGATGCCGGTGGCCCACGTAGATGGTGCAAACCTCTTGTCTTGAGGTTTTATTGGCTTTCCCCGTAAACCAAGTTATTCAGCCTTCTATTTTTCTACTAATTTCCTACTATCCTATCCTGTCCTGAGCTATCCTGTCCTGTCCTATCTCGCCCACTCTGTCCCCACTTTGAATATCCCTGGATCCACCGGGGCAGGACCCCGGCACTTTAGTGTTTTCTGAGAGTGGCATTTAGGCTTTGGAAAGATTAACACAAATGAGTCTTCTGGTTAACAAAACCTTATCAGAAGAGAGCCATAAAAATATTAACAGGCCTCTTAGCCAGAAGATAATGTAAACCACCTGAGACCTTTTGTGACAGGAGAGTATGCCAAAAAGAAAGCCTTTTCTCAATGAGGGTCAGGACTGCTGCCCCTGCATAACTCTGCATATTCCATTATGTACAACTTGGGGTATATAAGCTGATTTTGAAAAATAAACCTGCCCTTTTGGAGTCTTGCACTGATGCTGGGCTTCCCCTGTGTCTCCTATTTTCTCTAATTTCTGGCTGAATTCCCATCTGGGGCATGGAGACTCGCCATGTCTACTTACCTGTCCCGGCTGCTAGGATCCATAAGAGAGAGAGCCCAGGGCGGGGCACTCTCCGATATTCAAACGGACGCTTGTGGCCTAACGTAGATGGTGCAAGCTCCTTGCCTGGAACTTTATTGGCTTGCCACGTAAACCAAGTTATTCAGCCTCCTTTTTTCCACTAATTTCCTACTATACTATTCTATCCTGAGCTATCCTATCCTATCCTGTCCTATCCACCCGCTCCGTCCCTGCTTTGAATATCCCTGGATCCACCGGGGCTGGACCCCGGCAATTTTACAGACCAGGAACCACAACCACAATGAGATTAAGTGACTTACTGAAATGCATGGTAAGAGGCAGACACTACCTCAGTACTCACAGGGTTAAGACCTTACACAGCATATCTTACAAATGAGAAAACTCAATAGTAGAAGTTATTCAAGGTTCAGAATTAGTGGAAAAACTAAAACCAGAACCAAAATCTTCTCCTTAAAGTGTTCTCTGTGAAAGTAAAACCCCAAAGTTATTTTTGCTTCCTAGTTGGTCATTCTTCCATAAAATATTAAAATTTATATTTTTGCTGTGTTGGTATAAAAATAAATGTAACACCTGTTAGATTTATTACTACATAGTCATTATTATTGCAATATTTTTTTCTTCAGATTTTAAAAAAATATCAAAATGAAAACTAATGTGAGTCCCAGGCACTGTGCCTAATTGGGCCTGTGTGAGTGACCAAGCATTCAAGTTCTTTTTTGTTTCACAGCTAGATCTCCTACCATAGTATTTTCTACCACCTCAGCACTCATGTAACTCATAACTCTTCTAGTAAAACACAAATTCCTGCAACTGGCTTATTCAGATATCTAAAATCATGAAAGCCTGAAAGTGAAAGTGTTAGTTGCTCAGTCATGTCTGACTGTTTGCTACCCCATGGACTATGCCCGCCAGGCTTCTCCCATAGTTCAGGCAAATTATTTACCATCTGAGATATTAAAAGAAGTTTTTTACCTAAAATTATAGTTCCTATTAACACTCAACTACCCTGCTGCTGCTGCTGCTAAGTTGCTTCAGTCGTGTCTGACTCTGTGTGACCCCATAGATGGCAGCCCATCAGGCTCCACCATCCCTGGGATTCTCCAGGCAAGAACATGGAGTGGGTTGCCATTTCCTTCTCCAAAGCATGAAAGTGAAAAGTGAAAGTGAAGTTGCTCAGTCATGTCCGACTCTTCGCGACCCCATGGACTGCAGCCTACTAGGCTCCTCTGTCCTTGGGATTTTCCAGGCAAGAGTACTGGAGTGGGGTGCCATTGCCTTCTCCGACTCAACTACCCTAGAAAGTATTATTCCCAAATAACTATGTTGCTGTTACTAAGGGTTTATTCTATGTCAAATGTTTTTTGTAAATATTACACCTATGACTTAGAGCAATCCTGAAAATTAGTTATGATCCTTTTATCAGGGATCAGCAACCTTATAGGCCATGGGCCAAATCTGGTCTGACCCTGTTTTGAAAATAAAGTTTTATTGGAACTCAGCCATGTTCTTTCCATAGCAGCAATATATGACTGCTTTTCCACTACAAAGGTTGAATTGGATAGTTGTAATAAAAATCATACTGCCTGCAAAACTTAAAATATTTAGAATTTGGCCCTTCATAGCAAAAGTTTGTAAACTGGATTTGATTTAAGAAAAACAAAACCTCAAGTAGCTTGTCCAAGAGCACAAAGCTAATAATAATTTAGGTGATAGTTTGAGGGTTTAACCCAATGTCATTCCAGCCCTGGAGCCTGAACTCTTTACTCTACAGCTCAGTTTGAAGGTCCCTTGGCATTTGTTACAGCTCCAGATCTTTCCATTACTCCCCATCCTCAATTCCCTCAAGGGTTTAGGTGTCCACTCTGAAGCCCAGGGGCCTCATTGAATCCCAATTTCCCATTCAAGTCCTTTCTTGATCTTCCTTCGGTGCAAGCAGTTCTATCAATGCCCCAGAGTAAGGGAATCTGTTGCTACCAAATGTTGACCTAGTCCTTTGATTACAGGTCTTGGATCTTGACCAACTTATTTGCTAAATTTATCTCTGAAAGAACTGGTTTCTATTCCTAGGTGAATGCTCTTTAGGAGTTGGTTTTTGCTTTCAAACATTTTGCTCTCTATAATTTATCAGTCAGTGGATATATACTTTGGATCATTCAAGCCTTTGTCAAATCACCCTGTTAAGTAAGCAGATTTTTTTTTTTATTTCCCTCCTTGCTTCTCTAATACTAAGGGAAAGATGATTTTTCATTTCTTTCTCTTTGGTCATCTCATGAGGTGTCAGAATAGTCCCAGTAAATGTTACAGACAAAAATTAATTTTATTTTGAATTTTTGATTTATCAATTAATGCATTCATTCTTTTACTTCAATCACAAGATGGAAGGGGTGAATATTTTGAAGTCAAGTAAAGACTGGCTATGACTTGCCCCTAAGTAGGTGAATTTCTTGGATTAGAGCTCATTTCAGTATATTGTTTTTCACTTGAGGTGTTGGGGGGTTGTTTAAGATGGGGAGGTGATAAAACTGTAAGAGTGTGACTTTAGTGTTTTAGCACTCATGCAGCACTTAAGCCAAGAGTAAATAATTGTTCTTTTTAAATCTCTACATATGCAGTTCTATCTCCCCAGGGAACATTTTAAGAAATGTGAATTTTGTGAAGATATAAAAAATGTCTTCAAATTTGTTGTTCCTTGTTAGAATGAAACTGGAGGGCAATACAGTGCAAATTGCCAATGGGAACCTAGATGGAGGACATTGTTCTGTCTTTATTCTATCTTCAGGATGAGAAGAAGCATCATAAAGGAGGAAAGTGGTTCCATGCCATTCCTGTATGTGAGCTCAGAGGTTAGGGGGCTGGACTGGAGAATCCTAACCAATTTTGCTTCCTCTTCCCAGTTGACTGTTTCTTGATCCAGAAACAAGACACTTCTCTTCTCGGTATTAAGACAAACTAAAGCTTCCCTTTCTTGGGTGGCTTCCCCACCTTCAGTGTGTGGCCCTCTGTAGGGTTTTACCACATCTAGGTAGGTCATGCTCTGCTCATTCAGTCATTCCTTCTTTTAACAAGAGTTTGTTTAGCTCCATATTTTGGCCAGATATATTTAGGAACTGGAGGGTACAAATGGGGAGCAAAATAATCATAATCCTTGCACTGATGGAGCTGGAAGAGAGTCATTAAATAAGTAAAAACATCTGTTGTGAAACGAGAAGTGACAGGTACTTAGGGAACACACAGTGGGGGATGGGGGATGTAACATGTGTGATCAGAAGAGCCTAGAGAATGGGTGACTATTCCCATTTATCTACAAGGCCTGAGGTTTGGGCCTCATGAGATTCCCACCTGGATCAGTGCAGTGAATACTGTAACTTTCCTCCTCTGCATCCATTTCACTCCCTCATTTTGTAGCAGCAAAATGGTTTGGATAAGATTGACAGGCACTCAACTCAAGTAGTAGCCTTCCTCTGGCATTAGTTCAGGGGCATCATATGTCCCAGGTTGATTGTATCTATAGAAGCCCAGGATTTTTGCTCCTAGGCAAGCAAAAGTTGATGCTGTGGGATGATATGAAGCCTTGAATGGCCACTCACTTAACCATCAGGCAAGCAACCAGGACTCCCCTCTCAACTGACCCCCTGTTTATGTCCTAACTCATGCTTTTTTTGGTGCTTTATCCTTTTCTTTGTCCATCAAAATCATATTTAATACTCAAAGCCTCCTTCAAAGCCCTTCCCTGAGAAAGTCTTCAACTCTTTCTCACACTTAACCCCTTGAAATTCCACCATGATTGTCATTTTATTTTCCACTTTAAATTCCCCAGAAGGAGCTATTCCCCTGGCAGTTGACTAGACATACCATTTTGCTGTGAGTTAGCAGATGACTGATCTACAGGCATTAGGTTCCGGATCCCATGGTGATGGGGTCTGGGATCTCATCCAGGGATGAGTGGAGATGACCTCTCCTCTCAGGCAGTTGGGAGCAGTCTAAAACAGAGCTCTGAGCTAACTGGGTGTCAGGAGACTTGGGTTCCATTCTGGTTCCTCTGTGATAATAACTCCAGCAATGAATACTTGGTATAATGAGTATTCCCTTTCTTGATCCTCAAAGCAACTCTGTGTGATAGAGGTTAAGCTGCACTTTATAGATAAAGAAATTGGGGCTCCAAGATGCTGAGTTACTTTCCCAAGACCCCAAACTGGAAAGTGGCAGATGTGACAAGAGGAGATAGTTTGTTCCTCGGCCTCCTCTAAAGACCCTCATTTTTTCCACTTCTGCCTCCCACTACTGCTTTGAGTTTCAGTATTCTAAAGTCTCACAGGAGAAAAAGCATAACCTTTATTCACCAGAATTTGGGTGAGGATGAAGAGTGAATACAGATGTGAAGGCTGTTTTTGAGAAGCACAGAGCAGTCTGAACCATGGTGGAGGGCACAGGGGAAGCAGGCTGTAGTGGTGTAAGAGGCAGGCTTTGAGAACGCTTCCTGTTTTTTGGTTTCATTTCTACAAGAATGGTTAAAAGTGACATTTCCCCAAACCTCTTTTGGGTGGCTTCTCACAAGGTAAGCTTCTTAGAAGGTAGTCTGGACCCTAATGCATACACATCAGTCACTGGCTAATGCACAGCAAAAGAGTATGTCCAGCCATCGCACAGGGAGATAGCTCCTACAGTGAGCATTCCCACCTACTTTTGGAAGTGGAGGGAGCTGGGAGAGAAGACTCTCTGCTTTCTGCCATGGCCAAGATATTTTTTGTACCAGGAGAGTCAACCTTAAGATGCTCTTCATAACAAGAAGGGACCACAGCTCCTCTTTGCCGCATGCCTTTGCTTTGGGTTGTCATCTCCCAAACCTTCCTTCTTGTTTTTCTCTTCTTGTCTTTTTCAATACCTCCCCAATACCGTTTTACCCACTTTTTCTAATTTCATTTTAATAACTTTCTCCTCAACACTATTGTATAATAGAATCACCATAAAATTGTGCCTATTTTCCAGATAAGATACTGAGGCTGCAAGAGTTACTCCTTAGCCCCTTAGCTAGGGTGATTCTTGGTTTGTGCATCCACATTCTGACAATGGAGTTACCTATTCTTCTTGGGCATTGCCACCACCTACCTTGGCTTCATGTACCTGGAGAGGGAAGGAATCCCTGGGGAAGATTCAGCTCAAGTAAGTGCACATTTATCAAGCACTTTTCCTTGGAGTACAGTGTTAGCCAGTTAGTTTGCTGTGATGAAATGAGCACTAGCTTTGGAAACTCACTCTCTGCTCTACCTCCTCTTGCCTAAGACATTTGACCTCTCAGAGCCTACATTTTGGGGATAATAATACCTATCTTGTAAACTTGTGAGGAAATTGTATGAAAAATGCCTTGTGTAATAGGAGCGTAATAACTGGTGATTTATTATTATATTGTTTTGCATTCGATATCTCATTTAAAACATCACAATAATTTGCAACTTAGGTTTCATTTTCTGTTATATATTTGTAAGCAAAAAGTTTCAGAGGCCAAGACACCTATTCACAATAATATAGTTACTATCAAACTCAGGATTCCTTGTCCAGGAGCAGCACTCCTTCCATGGTCCTACTTTCTGGAAGCTCTAGAGGAATCTTGGATTGTCCTTTAAACCACAGGAGGTATAGCATGCAGGCTGCCACAGTCTCTAGGAGCAGGGCTCACACTTGCAACCGGCTGCCCCAGGTCGGGTTTCAAGTGAGCACCTGGGTTTCGAAGAGCCCTGCCATGTTTCTCCCCACATCACCATCCCCAAGTTCCACTTCTGATCACCATTTCCATTCAGAAATGGTTTTTAAAGTGGAGGTCTATACCAGGACCAGGTGCTTCCTAAAAATAGAAATTTCTAATGAACTCAAGGAGGGTGAGAGTCTGTTGATGCTTCAAGAGGTCTGGTGGTGGGGAGGAAAGGATTGGTTTTCTAAGCAGAGACTGATTGCATTGCTTGGGTTAACAGAGAAAATTCAAATATTCTCTGTCATTAAAATGATAATAATCATTTAAATATTTTTCTAAATATTATATATTTATATTGACATAAAGCTGAAACATGGGCTTCCCTGGTGGCTCAGTGGTAAAGAAACTGGCTGCCAGTGCAGCAGATGCAGGTTAGATCCCTGGGTCAGGAAGATACCCTGGAGACAGAAATGGCAGCCTATTCCAGTATTCTTGCCTGGGAAATACCATGGATAGAGGAGCATGGCAGGCTACAGCCCATGTGATCACAAAACAGTTGGACATGACTTAGCGACTAAACAACAATGAAAATATAAAACATAGAAATATATGTATAAATGCTATAACTATATCTAAATAAAAATATTTAAAATACATATTTATAAGTAAAGAAATATACAGTTGTAGCATCTCACCATCTCATTTTGTTTTTAAAATTACTCTCAAAATGAGGGAGAGCTGAGGTCTGGAGAAGATGACATTCTTCATCGAATTCATGGCGGACTCCAGGTTAGAACACAGGTCTTTCTGATACCCAACATCACTTCTCTCAGCCCTTCCTTCCCTGGGACAGTCAGAAGAGCAGTCAACCCCCAAAGTCATTCCTTCTCCTGTACCTCCAGTCTCTTTCTGCCCTCTGTGATTCAGATACCACAGGAAACATAAAGCAATATTACATGAGTGATAGAGCCTGCTGAGTTGAGCCAGAGGTCCAGAATGGAGCCAGGAGCCTGGAGCTACACCCAGGATGGGGTAGAAAGTCAGGAAAATAAGAGGATCTGGTTGCACTCACGTGTGAGCTGGCAGAGGAGAAAGATGAAGCATGCTGGGGCACCAAGCATGTTGCTCTCTGGATGTTAGCCACTGAAACAACCCACTTCCCTTCTGTAGTACTTATATATTTCCCCCATGAAAGTGAGGTTATTGGATGAATCATCTTAATGACTTTTTCTCCAAATGTTCACAAGGAATGATTAAAGTATGTTGTCAGCTCTTTCTGCTATATCATAGGACCTCTCAGAGATTCAGAAGAGAGAACATGGAATGAAATAGAAGGTTATGTGGAGAATAGAGAGTTGCACTGGAGATAAGGGAGACACAGATGTATGGAAAGGCCTTTTGGCCTCTGTGGGAGAGGGAGAGGGTGGGATGAGTTGGCAGAGTGGCAGTGTAACATGTGTGATATCATGGGTGAAGCGAATCGCCAGTCCAGGTTTGATGCAGGATGCTGGATGCTTGGGACTGATGCACGGGGATAGTCCAGAGAGAGGGTGTGGGGCGGAAGGGGGGAGGTGGGGGTCGGGATTGGGAGTTCATGTACACTCGTGGCTGATCCATGTCTATGTGTAGCAAAACGAATACAGTATTGTAAAGCAAAACAAACTAAAAAAATAAAAATTAATTAAAAAAAAAAAGATACAGCATACCATCTGGGTGGGAAATTTGTTTTGAGTCATGGGGTTTTCTTGGTTTTCCAAACATTCGGTTTAGACAGCTTCTTCATCTATGTTCATTGACAGTCCTGACAGCATAATGTATTATTACAATTGCATCATAGTGATGACAGAAACAAAATTTTTATTTGACTGAAAATTGAGCAAGGTAAAACAATAACTGAACTCACTTTTATCACGTGACTCTCACGATGGAACCCTAAGGTCCTTGAGGTGAGGGACTTGAGGCTTCTTGAATGCAAGCTATGAAGATATGGGGAGATTTTGCCATACAAGAAAATAGATTACACATTATTCTCTTTCTGGTAATTAGTCAGGGTTTGGTGTTCTGATTTCTATTCCAGAGATGGAAATGGTCTTCTCCTGAACTCATCCTGTAAACTTCCAACTATTATTGTGAAGAAATAAAGCTCTTAACATGAAAAAAAAATCTCTTGAGCTTTTCAGAGTACCAAGAGTACCTGAATTCTTTTATGTATTCCACATAACAATCTTGTGAGTAAAATATTTCCATAATCCCTAGTTTTACAGATGAGAAAATGAAGGCTTACAGTATATGACAGCAAAATCAAGTAGTACTTTAATCAAAAGACATCATTATAATAGTAAAAAGAAAAGCCATGTGGTGGGAGAAGATATTGTATTCAGTTCAGTTCAGTTCAGTCACTCAGTCGTGTCCGACTCTTTGTGACCCCGTGAATTGTAGCACGTCAGGCCTCCCTGTCCATCACCAACTCCCGGAGTTCACTCAAACTCACGTCCATCGAGTCGGTGATGCCATCCAGCCATCTCATCCTCTGTTGTCCCCTTCTCCTCCTGCCCCTAATCCTTCCCAGCATCAGAGTCTTTTCCAATGAGTCAGCTCTTCACATCAAGTGGCCAAAGTATTGGAGTTTCAGCTTTAGCTTCATTCCTTCCAAAGAACACCCAGGACTGATCTCTTTTAGGATGGATTGGTTGGACCTCCTTGCAGTCCAAGGAACTCTCAAGAATCTTCTCCAACACTACAGTTCAAAAGCATCAATTCTTCGGTGCTCAGCTTTCTTCACAGTCCAACTCGCACATCCATACATGACTACTGGAAAAACCATAGCCTTGACTAGACGGACCTTTGTTGGCAAAGTAATATCTCTCTCTCTCTCTCTTTTTTATTTTTTTGGTTCACATTTTTTAATAACATGGCACAGTTTACATAACACAAGAAGGCACTGCCAATGAGAACATGCTGAAGACTCAAGTTGCTTCATGTTTCTTTTCACATAGGATCTAGAAAGGACTTTATTACATACAGGAGGAACAGCAAAAAGGTCTGTATAGAACAATCTCTTTACAATATTGAAAGCTACCACTACGGTTCCAGTATACATATTCCTTGGATTTTTTTTTTTTTTTCCTTTTTAGTTGTCTAAAAAAAAAAAAAAAAACTGCACATTTGGAATTCACAAAATCTGAAGCTCACAACTAAACCTTCAATTGACTACTAAAATAGATCTCTCTGCTTACTAGAAACAATTGTCTGTAGTTAACTTCTGTTTTTTTTTGCAAAAACAGGATAACAACGTCAGATAGCACTTCAATATACTAGAAGACCAAATGGAACTAATTTTATTTCATACATATATTTCACAGTCCAGTAGACAAGATATATTGTATCTCTGCTGTAAAGTCATATTCTCTCCAAATTAGGTAGACAAGAGGCTGACTGTATGATAAAAGTATCATGAATAGACAGTAAGATTGATACAAAACTCAAAAACACACGCACATACAAGGCCATCTCTCTGCCTGCCACCTTTTGCCCTCTGCAATGCTCCCTTGCCCCACAAAGCTGACCTGCTTTGGCTCCTCCTGGACTTGGTTACCACTGGGAACACGGTGAGTCATGCTAGGGAACATGCTCCTGCTCATCAGTTATTGAATACAGTGAAAACATATCCATCATCTGAGAAAAAGTGAAGCTTTCTTTCAGGATCTGTTTGGGTGCAACTGAATCTCATTACAGAATGAGGAGGGGTGTACAGATAGGAAACAGGACGCACTGAAAAACGCATGGTTCCCACATGAGGGGTGTGTGAAATCACATGACAGATGGTGACGAGGTGCTGGCGGCCTGTTTCTGTCCCCTGATTTTGGCATCTGACTACTCCCATCCTCCCTGGCCCTGCTTGGTTGGTTCACGGCCTCAGTTTACCTCTCTGGGGCTGCAGTCTCCTCACTCAACCCCTACACACACCCAAAGACCCACAAGGAGCAACTTCAGATGCAAAGTTTCAACCTGGGGGTCCAATTTGCAAAATCAGGTGTTATTCTCTGTTTGAAAAAACAAGCAAGGAAAACAGTCATATCACGTTAAGTGCTTGTTCAGGGGAAATATGACCTTAAGTATGTTGTAAATGGACTTGAAAAGGCTCCATTGAGTTAGGCGGGCTTTTGTGAAAAGCCCTAACATTCGTTGCATAGTTGAAAGGTTTAGCTATCTAGAACAATACATGGGGAACACAGCCGAAGCTGGCTGTGCTCGCTGATATTCAGTCTGCATATAGTACATTTTAAGAAGTATTAATGTATTATGTTACTTAATCTTTATCTATTTACATCTGTACAAAGTAAAGCTTTCATCTTACCCTTTTGCATACATGAACCATTAGCTCATGAAGCAACAAGCGCCCCCCACCTTTTTTTTTTATATAACTATGTACACGGCCTTCCCTTCTCACCCCAAAGATCTCTGCAGGATGGACGGTGTGGACTCTTGTCTGCTTTCCCCCACCCTTCAATTATCACTGCATCGGTGTGTGTGGTCATCTTCACTGTTTTGGATCAAATCAAAAATTTTATAGGACAAACCAAAAGAGTGGGGAGACATGAGAACGTATGAATCAACTAAAAGATCTGGAAAATTTCAACAGAGAATATAAAAAAACACATCAAAATCTGCACCAGATCTATACATAATTTTTTTTATACACAGAGAGGTGGCAGGACACAGAGGCCCGCGGGCTGTGCAGCGCCGGACTTGCGGGCCTGCCCTCTGCGCTGGCTGGCCAGGCCTGCGTCTCCAGTGTGGGTGGGGAGCCCCCACTGCTTTTGAATATGCTATCTAGGTTAGTCATAACTTTCCTTCCAAGGAGTAAGTGTCTTTAATTTCATGGCTGCAATCACCATCTGCAGTGATTTTGGAGACCCCCAAAATAAAGTCTGACACTGTTTCCACTGTTTCCCCATCTATTTCCCATGAAGTGATGGGACCTGATGCCATGGTCTTAGTCTTCTGAATGTTGAGCTTTAAGCCAACTTTTTCACTCTCCTTTCACTTTCATCAAGAGGCTTTGAGTTCTTCTTCACTTTCTGCCATAAGGGTGGTGTCATCTGCATATCTGAGGTTATTGATATTTCTCCCAGCAACCTTGATTCCAGCTTGTGCTTCTTCCAGCCCAGCGTTTCTCATGATGTACTTTGCATATAAGTTAAATAAGCAGGGTGAAAATATACAGCCTTGATGTACTTCTTTTCCTATTTGGAACCAGTCTGTTGTTCCATGTCCAGTTTGAACTGTTGCTTCCTGACCAGCATATAGGTTTCTCAAGAGTCAGGTTAGGTGGTCTGGTATTTCCATCTCTCTCAGAATTTTCCACAGTTTATTGTGATCCACACAGTCAAAGGCTTTTGCATAGTTAATAAAGGAGAAATGGATATTTTTCTGGACTCTCTTGCTTTTTTGATGATACAGTGGAGGTTGGCAATTTGATCTCTGGTTCCTCTGTGCTGCGCTCAATATGCCAGCAAGTTTGGAAAACTCAGCAGTAGCCACAGGACTGGAAAATGTCAGTTTTCATTCCAATAAAGGCAATGCCAAAGAAAGCTCAAACTACCACACAATTGCACTCATCTCACACGCTAGTAAAGTAATGCTCCAAATTCTCCAAGTCAGGCTTCAGCAATACGTTAACCATGAACTTCCAGATGTTCAAGCTGGTTTTAGAAAAGGCAGAGGAACCAGAGATCAAATTGCAAACATCCACAGGATCATCAAAAAAGCAAGAGAGTTTCAGAATACATTTATTCTACAAGGGTCTTGTATCCATAACATGTAGTTGTCCCACTATTCCAACACCATTTATTGAAAAGACTGTCCTTTCTGTATTGAATTGCTTTTACACCTCTTTCAAAAAGCAGTTAATCATACCTGTGTGTGTATATTTTGGGGTTCACTATTCCATTCCATTGGTTTATATAATGTACTTATTGATTTACCATGGCTTAAATCTGCCGTTTTACTGTTTGCTTCTGGTTTCTTCTGATTTTTTTGTTCTTCTGTTTTGCTTTCTTGGCCATTCTATAGGTTACTTAAATTAGAAAAAAATTCCATTTTGATTTGAAACTAAGATCATGGCATCTGGTCCCATCACTTCATGGGAAATAGATGAGGAAACAGTGGAAACAGTGGCTGACTTTATTTTGGGGTTCTCCAAAATCACTGCAGATGGTGACTGCAGCCATGAAATTAAAAGACGCTTACTCCTTGGAAGGAAAGTTATGACCAACCTAGATAGTATACTGAGAAGCAGAGATATTACTTTGCCAACAAAGGTCCGTCTAGTCAAGGCTATGGTTTTTCCAGTAGTCATATATGGATGTGAGAGTTGGACTGTGAAGAAAGCTGAGTGGCAAAGGATTGATGCTTTCGAACTGTGGTGTTGGAGAAGACTCTTGAGAGTCCCTTGGATGCAAGGAGATCCAACCAATCCATCCTAAAGGAGATCAGTCCTGGGTTTTCA
>SJXQ01001916.1:0-52452 GCA_006408695.1 Aepyceros melampus
CTTTTTTTTTTTTTTTTTTTTTTGTAGTAATCCTTTCTAAGGCCCACTTGACTTCACACCATCATGGTCATTTAGAACATTTTTGTACAGCTCTTTTGTGTATTCTTGCCCCCCCACCCCTTAATCTCTTCTGCTTCTGTTAGGTTCTTACCATTTCTTTCTTTTATTGTGCCCATCTTTGCATGAAAAGTTTCCTTGGTGTCTCCAGTTTTCCTGAAAGAGAATCTCTAGTCTTTTTTCCTTTATATCTTTGCATTGTTCTTAAGGCTTTCTTATCTCTCCTTGCTATTCTTTGGAACTCTACATTAAGTTGGATATACCTGTCCTTTTCTCCTTTGCTTTTTGCTTCTTTTCTTTGCTCAGCTATTTTTAAGTCCTCCCCAACCAAAGTGAAAAGCTTTCAAAGGTGAAACTGGGTTGCATGCATGCATATTCAGTCTCTCAGTTGTATCTGACTCTTTGTGACACCCTTGGACATGCCATTCACCAGGCTTCTCCAACCATAGGGCTTTCCAGGCAAGAATACAGGAGTGGATTGCTCTTTCCTCCTCCAAGGGATCTTTCAGATCCTGGGATGGAAGCAGTACTCCTGTATCTTCTGCATTGGCAGGCAGATTCTTTACCACTGAGACACCTACCTTGGAAGCAGAAATACAGATTACTTAAAGGCAAAGAAATTCACAAACTGTTATCAAAAGCAGCATTCCAAGAAAACTTTGAAGCACGAAACCTAATCTGAAATTGCCCTAGCCCATTCCCACAAAAATCCGTTCACCCAACTAGATTTAATCCAGTCTTAGAAAATCTTGATCATGCACAACTCTAAAAACATGTAGATTGGTTTCAGTATAAGACATTGATGAAAGAAATTGAAGATGATGCAAGTAACTGGAAATCTTTTCTGTGCTGAGGGATCAAATAATAATAATAATATTGCTAAAATGACCACACAGCCAAAAGCAATCTATAGATTCAAGGCAATTCCTATCAAAAATCCAATGTCATTTTTCACAGGACTAGAAAAATAATTCTAAATATTGTTTTGAACCAAAAAAAAAAAAAAAAAATCCTGATAGTCAAAGCAATCTTGAGAAAAAGAACAAAGATGGAGGCATCATATCTTATTTTCAACCATATTACAAAGGTATTGTAATCAAAATCATATGGTGTTTTAGTTGCTAAGTTCTGTTTGACTCTTGTCACCCCCTGGATTATAGCTTGGCAGGCTCCTCTCCATGGGATTCTCCAGGAAAGAATACTGAATTGGATTGAAAGTTCCTCCTCCAAGGGATCTTCCTGACCCAGGAATCAAACTCGCGTCTCCTGAATTTCAGGCAGATTCTTTACCAACTGGGCTTCAAGGGAAGCCCTCAAAAATTATATAGTATCATTATAAAAACAGACACAGGGATCAATGGAAGAGAAGAGAGAGCACAGAAATAAACCCATGTACATGTAGTCAATTAATTTACAGTGATGGAGTCAAGAATATATATTGGAGGAAGGATAATGGTGTTGAGAAAACAAGAAAGTCAAATACAAAGAATGAAAATGGATCACTATATTATACCATACACAGAAATCAACTCAAAATAGATTAACACTTGAACAGAAGATAGGCAACCATAAAACTTCTAAAGGAAAACATAAGAGGAGGTAAGCTTTTTGATGTTGGCAAAAGCCTTGGCAATGATTTTTTAAATTTAACATCAAAATCAAGTCAACAAAATCAATAATAAACAAGTGTACTACATTAAGCTGGAAACATGCAGCAAAGGAAATTCTCAAGAAAATGAAAAAGTAAACTATGGAATGAGAAGAAATACTTGCAAATCATACATCTGAAAAGGATTAAAATGCAAGGTATATAAAGGACTCATACATTCTAATAGCAAAATATGACAACAATGTGGATGACATTTGAAGACTTACCTTAAGTGAAATAAAGCAGAAAGAGAAAGAGAAATACTGTGTGATTTTACTTACATGCAGGGTGAAAAAAAAACGTAACTCATAGATGAGATTTTAAAAAATGGTGATCAGAAAGATATAGGTGGTTGCCGAAGGTGGGAGTTGGGGGCTGGGCTAAAAGGTGAAGGTGATGCAAGCATCTAGCTTTAAGACAAATAGGCCCTGAAATGTAATTTACACTGTGCTCACGACAGTTATCCATGTCATTGTTTAGTTGCTAAGTGGTGTAGGGCTCTTTGGGACCCCATGGACTGTAGCCTGCCAGGCTCCTCTGTCCATGGGATTTTCTCAACAAGAATATTGGAGTGGGTTGTCATTTCCTTCTCCAGGGGCTCTTCCTGACCCAGGGATTGAACCCAGGTCTCTTGCATTGGCAGGTGATTCTGTACTACTGAGCCACCAAGGAAATCTTTTTTATATTTGAAAGTCACTAAGGGAGTAGATGTTAAAAATTCTAGTTACGAGAAAAAAATTCATAACTGTGTGAACTAATGAATGTAAACTGAACTATTATAATCATCTCACAAAATATACATATATTAAATCATTATGTGTATATCTAAAAGTAATACATTTTCTATGTCAAATGTATCTCAATTTAAAAAAGGCAAAAAAAAAAAAAAAAAACTAAATAAGCAAATGCTATGCCCTTTCTGTTCAAAACCAACAATGGTCTTGGGTTATGTTAGAAAATCAAATTCACTACACATCAGTAGGTTTATTGGTTGTAAGAAATGATTTATAATGGACAAAAACATAGAGTGTATGGCAATAGAATGAAAGATGACTTTATCTTTAGGCATATTGGTCAACTAATGTCAAAGATAGTTCATATTTGGGAGGCATTCAGTCATAGTAGACAAGGTAGAGCCCGTGAGATTCTATTAACATTTTTATTTGCTTTCTTTTTGACAAGGACTCATCCTAATTACTGAAACTAGATAAGCCAATCATAGGAAGACATATTACCTAAAATTGAACAAATAATCTTAGATAGGATTAGTTTTCAATCTAGAATTGAAAGTGTTTATCCCTGGAAGCCATGATGTTTCATTTCTTCCTTAAAGAAAAAAAAAAAAGCTTTATTTGGATATGCTGATATACAAAAAATAATTCACCCTTTAATGAAAAAATTAATACTTTGACACTAGTGAAATTATAATCACATTTAAGATAATTAACATATACACTACAATTCAAAGATTACTCACACCCCTTGGGTAACCACTGATATGATTTCTATCATTATAGATTAGCTTGAGTATTCTACAAATTTTTACATATGGAGTCCCTGAGACTGCATTTTTTGTTTGGTTCTCATTCAGCATAAATATTTTGGAATTCATCTGTGCTGTTACAGGTATCAGTACTTCTTCTTTTTTAATGTCACTGTTGTTATTCAGTTGCTCAGTTGTGTCTGACTGTGGGACCCCAAGGACTATATCACGCCAGGTTTCCCTGTCCTTCACCATCTCCTGGAGTTTGCTCAAAGTCAGGTCCATTGAGTCGGTGATGCCATCCAATCCTTTCATCCTCTGTCATCCTCTTCTTCTGCCTTCAATCTTTCCCAGCATCAGGGTCTTTTAAAATGAGTGGGCTTTTTGCATCACGTGGCCAAAGTATTGGAGCTTCACCTTCATCAGTCCTTCCAATGAGTATTCAGGGTTGATTTACTTTAGAATTGACTGGTTTGATCTCCCTGCTGTCCAAGGAACTCTCAAGAATCTTATCCAGGACCACAGTTTAAAGACATTAATTCTTTGGAGCTGAGCTTTTTTTTTCTCCAGCTCTCACATCCATACATAACTACTGGAAAAACCACAGCTTTGACTATATGGACCTTTGTAGGCAAAGTAATGTCTCTGCTTTTTAATATGCTGTCTAGGTTTGTTATTGCTTTTCTTCCAATGAATCTATTATAAGAATATATCCCATTACTTTGTCCATTCACCTATTAATGGTCATTTGGTTACTGTAGAATACATGCCTATTTTAAATAGAGCTGCTATGAGCATTTGAATGCAGGTTTCTATATGGGAATGTACTCTTATTTATTTGATAAGATGTATAATTATAGAAGGGGTGGGTCCTATAGTAGGAGGAAGCAGCATATGGGATTCTACTGATAGTTGATTTTCATCCCTGTCAACAGTTAATGAGGTTCATTTTTTTTTTTATTTTAGGCATACTAATAACTTCACCTGCAATGTAGGAAACCCATATATGATCCCTGGATCAGAAAGATCCCCTGGATAAGGAAATGGTAGCCCACTCTAGTATACTTCCCTGGGAAATCCCATACACAGAGAAGCCTGGTGGGCTACAGTTCAAGGGTTTGGAAGAGTTGGACATGACTTGGTGACTAAATCACCACAATAGCTGAGTGATAGAAACTTCAGTTTTAATTAGCATTTCTTTAATGAAAAATCTTATTGAATATATTTTCATATGCTTATTTCTCATCTGTACATGTTCCTTGGTAAAGTTCAATTTGGGGGCAATTTTAAAAAGTTATTATTTGTCTTCTTGTTTTATTATTGAGATCAAAATGTTATATACTCTGGATGTAGACATTTTATATCAAATATATGATTTGCAAATATTTTCTTCCAGTTTGTGACTTCCCATCTGACTGTGTTTTAATGAACATGACCTCTTATTTTGATGAAAACCTATTTAACAACTTGTTCATTTATTAATTGTTTTGTGTACTGTATCTAAGAAATCTTTACCTAACTCAAGTTTACAAATATTTTCTGCTATGTTATCCTTATTACATTTATAGTTTTAGGTTTTGTATTTGCATCTATGATCCATTTAGAGGTTTTGTACATGGTATGAGGTATGGATTGAAGGTCATTTTTTTTCTATGAATATGTATCTCATTGTACATTTATTGAAAAGGTGGTCCATTCTCTATTGAACTTCTTTAAATCTTTATTTAAAATTAATCATCTTATGTATTTATTTCCAGTCCACCAATCTCTTATTATAACTGGGATTTGATATCACAAGGTTTTGTTTAATGTAGGTTTTTTAATTAATCTTGAAATGAGGTATTATAAATCTTATAAACTTGCCCTTTTGTAAAATTATTTTGGCTAGTCTACATTAAAAATATTTCTTTTTTCCAGAATGATGTTAGAATCAGTTATTTCTTTTTTTTTAAATTAATTTTTATTTTTTTAGTTTGTTTTGCTTTACAATACTGTATTCGTTTTGCTACACATCGACATGAATCAGCCACGAGTGTACATGAACTCCCAATCCTGACACCCACCTCCCACCTCCCACCCCACACCTTCTCTCTGGATTATCCCCGTGCATCAGTCCGAAGCATCCTGCATCCTGCATCAAACCTGGACTGGCGAGAATCAGTTATTTCTAAATAAAGTATTATCTTTAGCATAAAATTCATGGGTGAAATCTTAAGAGTATTGATTATTTTAAAAGGAAGCTTTACATACTTTTATAATTCATATAACAAATCAAACAACATGGGAAAGAGCTGTCACTATTTTACTGAGTAATATTAAAGAATAATGCATTTCTACTTTGCAAAGTTAAATGTAATTATTCTTCTAAGATATTTAACTCTGTGTCATATATATACTAATGAACTTCTTGGAAATAATAACACATATACATATGAGAAATTGCATGTATTTCATTTTGCTTCAAGATACATACTAAATGAAAATAAGGGTGCAGGCTCTGTTGACAGCCAACTTGTGTCTGAACCTTGAGGACATTCCTTAACGTCTTAGCATAATTCTTAGTGACACAGCTCTAAAGATCTATTTATTAATATTCTTATTTTAAGTTAGAAAACTTTGAGAAAGATCTTTGTTTTGCACAGGAGTAAAAATTATATATTATATGTTGCGTGTGTGCATGCTCAGTCATGTCCGGACTCTTTGTGACCCCACAGACTGTATCTCACCAGGCTCCTCTGTTCATGTAATTTTCCAGGCAAGAATACTGGAAGGGATTGCCATTTCCTTCTTCATATTCATTAATATTCTTAAATGGATCTTTCTCAAGCTTAACAGCAAGGCTCAAATACATTTTGTTATAGTAATGAAATATTATGTATGTGGGGATATTCACTATATCATTTTCCTGATATTTTTACGCCAACTGCAATACTTTTGAAAATTTGAAATTTTGCAACATGTAATCAGGCTCTATAAAGATGTAAGCTATGAAATGTCTCACCTGATAACACTTTTTCAAAACACTTTTCAGTGGTGAAAGGGGTCCTTATATGTATGATTCTTAAGGGAGGTTTTTATACTAAAAGTAAATGATCATTTAAAATGTTTACTTTGAGAAAGTTGCACTAGAGATAGGCAAAATTTTCTGGCAGGGAGGATCTCAATGCACAAATAATTAACCCTTACTTTCCCTCACTTGCATCATAGCAGAAACATAGAAGAGCAGGGAACAGGGTCATAGAGTGAGGGCAGAGAAAAAGCTTTTCCCTCTTGTGGCTAAGGTCCTGATATTGAATATCATTTGAGTTTGCGTTACAACAGATTTTGTTCATCTCCTGTCTTTGGGTAACATTGTATCAGTAACTCAAACCCTTCCCTGGACCCTGTTATGTTTAAGAGAGAACATAGAAATTTTCAATTATGATGCACATTTCCTATCCTGTAAGTCTAGCTTCTGTTTTTCAGTGGACAATATTTATCAAGGACTACCTTTTTCTGGTCTTTCTGATTCTGCACTACTGTTGATTATATGTTATCAATGTTATCTAACCATCTCCTTCTCTGCCATCCCCTTCTTTTCCCTTCAATCTTTCCCACCATCAGGGTATTTTCCAATGAGTTGGCTCTTCACATCAGGTGGCCAATGTATTGGGGCTTCCAATGAACAGTCAGGATTGATTTCCATTAGAATTGACTGGTCTGATCTCCTTGCAGTCCAAGGGACTCTCAAAAGTTTTCTTCAGCACCACAATTTGAAAGCATTAATTCTTCAGTTTCAGTCTTCTTTGCGGTTCAATTCTCACATCCATTTATGAGTGGAAAAACCATAACTTTAACTAGATAGACCTTTGTAGCCAAAGTGATGCCTCTGCTTTTTATTACACTGCTTAGATTTGTCATAGCTTTCCTTTCACAGAGCAAGCATCTTCTAATTTCATGGCTGCAATTATCATCCACAGTGATTCTGAGGCTGAGAAAATGAAACTTGTCACTGCTTCCAATTGTTCCCCATCTATATGCTGTTAAGTGATGGGAACAAATGCCATAATCTTAGTTGTTTTTTTTTTTTTAATGTTGAGTTCAAGACAGCTTTTTCACTGTCTTCTTTCTCCCTTATCAAGAATCTCTTTAGTTCCTCTTCACTTTCTGCCATTAGAGTGATATCATTTACACATCTCAGGTTGTTAATATTTCTCCCTGGAATCGAGTATAATTTATGATTCATCCAAGATAGTATTTTTCTTTTTTCTAGAATTCCCTTATTTTCTTCATGATCCAACTAATGTTGGCTTATTGATCTCTGATGCCTCTGCCTTTTTGAAACCCAGCTTGTACATTTGGAAGTACTTTTCACATACTGCTGAAGCTTAGCTTGAAAGATTTTGATCATAATCTTCAGCATGTGAAATGAACACAATTGCATGGTAGTTTCAACCTCCTTTGTCATTGTTCTTCTATGGGATTGAAATGAAAACTAATCTTTTCCAATCCTGTGGCCACTTACAAGGTTAAACCTATATAGTCTGCTTGGGTTGCTGTAACGAATTACCATGCATTCGCTGGATTAAGCAATAGATATGTATTTCTCATAGATGTGGAAGCTGGAAAGTCCAAGATCAAAGCGCCAGCTAATATGGTTCTTTGGCTTATAGGTGGCCACTTTCTCTGCATCCTCCCATGGTAGAGAGAGCATTCTTTCTTCTTCTTCTTATAAAACCACTAACCTCATCATAAGAACCCCACCCTCATGACCCTGTCTTTTCCTAATTAACTTCCTAAGCCCCTATCTCCAAATAATAACACATTGGGAGTTAGCACTTCAACAATTCAGTCAAGAAAAACCTTTGGTATTTGATTGTACTAATGAATGAATGCTGGATTTGCTTTTTCCCCTTATACTTTTGACAGTATCAGACAGGCTGTGTTTTTCAGTTCTCTCTGTCTGTCCCAGACTTATCAGGCACCTACTTTCTTTTATTTAAGGAGAAAATACACTTGTTTTGTCACCTAGCATTCTGGTATATGACAGTGTGCAAAAAGTAGATCATGAGTGTCATTAAAGTGCATTTGAGATAGTATCAATATGTCCCAAGTGTCATATCACAAATAGTGAAAGAGAAGAACATACTAGAATTGGTAGCAACAAATTTCATCTCTTTAAAACTGCTGCTGCTGCTGCTAAGTCGCTTCAGTTGTGTCCAACTCTGTGAGACCCCATAGACGGCCTCCCACCAGGCTCCCCCCTCTCTGGGATTCTCCAAGCAAGAGCACTGGAGTGGGTTGCCATTTCCTTCTCCAATGCATGAAAGTGAAAAGTGAAAACGAAGTCGCTCAGTCATGTCTGACTTTTAGCGACCACATGGACTGCAGTCTACCAGGCTCATCCGTCCATGGGATTTTCCAGGCAAGAGTACTGGAGTGGGGTGCCATTGCCTTCTCCGTTCTTTAAAACTACTCACTAACAACTTATTAACAGTGCTAATTTTTCAGTTAATGTGTACCATTACCTAATTGTGTTGCAAAAGATGAAAAGAAATTTTTCTAATAAAAGGTATCGTGATAAATTTTCATCAGCATGTTCTTTGTTATTATTTTACTCCTAGGATTGAGAATAAATTATGACACAAATAATTGACACATTTTTATTAGGATTATAAAATTTATCTTGGCTCCAAACATCATGAATTGTATAGAGTCTCTTAGAAATGTATCAATGACAACATGGGGATCCTTCTGGTTTTCGTTTTTACTGGACTTTGTTATTCTACATATTCTCCAAATTTCTATACTTCTGTCTTTAAGGTTGAAAATTTCCCCTGCATAAATGCTAAGAGACCTTGCATCTCTCTAACCTACTTTATTGCTTCCCCTTATTTAGACAATATAGCATTGTAGTTGTGAGAACTTACTCAGGATGCCTGAGTGTGAATCCCGCCTTTACCACTTAACTAGTGCCTATTTTCCTTTTCTGTTAAAATTGAATATTAAAAAGTTTCTTATGAGACTTGTGAGACTAAAATAAACTTACATGTAAGGTACAAAAAAGAGTTCCTGGCATGGAGTGAACAATTCACCAAGCACTAATTATTATTATTACTAATAATAGTACTTTTTGACTTCCTATAGATTTGAGAAATCCTTTCATTACACCTGAGCTAGTATATCATACTGCTGGAACTTTTCCTGCAGAGGCAGACCTAAGAATTCACCCCAAGAACTGTCTTTAGAATATTGTGAGTGTAGGTATTGCCTGTGTCTTTGGTGAATTTTACAAGTAGAGTCAGAAGTCAAAGTGTTTCAGTCCCTAGCATTGCTGGGGAAGAGTGAGCTGAACTCTCAGTCATAAGCTTGGTATTTCATAAGCATTAACTCACGTAACCCTCAGAATGGTAATATCTTTGTATTAATATCATTGTACCTATTTTACAGATGAGTAAACTGAGATGATCTCTAGGTGATGAGGCTAGTGTGAAACTCAATAATAAAAGCTATTTTTTTCTAAATTATTCTACCATAAAAATTTTATAATAAAATTACAGATTATATAAACATATATGATTAACTATTTGATTAGTAAATAAAAATAATCAAATATATCTTATGCTGTATAATTTATACTCTATTTCAATTTAACATATTTACAAGGTTAGAATTTAATTATTTTCCACCTTTACTGAGATATGACTGACATATTTATTATTGTTTTATCCTCTTCAACACTAAAAGTGATATACTGGGATACAATTTTAAGAAACTTATTTTCAACAATGCCTTAACATTTAGTTTGGAAGAGGGTTGAAACTAAATAAAGCATAATTCTCACTTTTAAGGAATGTAAAATATTCTGTAAAATTAAGTGTATCAAATGATAGAAAAGACTGATCTTATAAGAAAGGCATAATCATGGTAAAATCAGCTGGAATTTATTTAGGGCCTAGTTTATGGCAGCAACTGTGTTAGGAATTTAAAATTTTCTTCTTTAAACCTCAACCTAAAATATGATATAAGTATTATTGTATCCAGTTGTTGAGGACTATTGAAAAATAGTGATTAAAGAAGGTACTTCAAAAACAGAGCCAGGATTCAAATACATTCTTAAAGGGATAGGAATATCAGATCATCTTACCCACCTCCTAAGAAATCTGTATGCAGGCCAAGAAGCAACAGTTAGAACTGAATATGGACAACAGACTGATTCAAAAATGGGAAAGGAATGTGTCAAGGCTGTATATTACTGCCCTGCTTATATAACTTATATGCAGAGTACAACATGAGAAATGCCAGGCTGCATGAAACAAAAGCTGGAATCAAGATTACCAGGAGAAATATCAATAACCTCAGATATGCAGATGATACTACCTTTATGGCAGAGTGTGAAGAGGAACTAAAGAGCCTCTTGATGAAAGTAAAAGAGGAGAGTGAAAAAGGTGGCTTAAAGCTCAACATTCAAAAAACGAAGATCATGATATCCAGCCCCATCACCTCATGGCAAATAGATGGGAAAACAATGGAAGCACTGACAGACTTTATTTTCTTAGACTCAAAGATCACTGCAGATGGTAACTGCATCCATGAAATGAAAAGATGCTTGCTTCTTGGAAGAAAATCTATGACAAACCTAGACAGCATATTAAAATGCAAAGACATTATTTTGCTGATGGGATTCCCTGGTAGCTCAGCTAGTAAAGAATCCACCTGCAATGCAGGAGACCCTGGTTTGCTTTCTGGGCCAGAAAGTTCCACTAGAGAAGGGATAGGCTACATATTCCAATATTTTTGGGCTTCTCTAGTGTCTCAGCTTGTAAAAAATCTGCCTGCAATGTGGAAGACCTGAGTTTGAATCCACGGTTGGGAATATCCCATGGAGAAGGTAAAGTATTCTCCAGTCTTCTGGCCTAGAGAATTCCATGGACTGTATAGTCCACTGGGTCTCAAAGAGTCAGACACAACTGAACAAATTTCATTTTCACTTTTTCCTTTTACTTTGCTGACAAAGGTCCATATAATCAAAGATATGATTTTTCCAGCAGTTATGTATGGATGTGAGAGTTGGAAATAAAGAAAGCCGAGCACCAAAGAATTGATGCTTTTGAACTGTGGTGCTGAAGAAGACTCTTGACAGTCCCTTGAAGTACTTGGAGATCAAACCAGTCCATCTTAAGGGTCCTGAATGTTCACTAGAAGGACTGATGCTGAAGCTGAAACTCCAATACTTTGGCCACCTGATGCAAATAACTGACTTATTGGAAAAGACCCTGATGCTGGGAAAGATTGAATGCAGAAGGAGAAGGTGACAACAGAAGATGAGATGATTGGATGGCATCATGGACTCCGTGGATATGATTTTGAGAAAGAACTGTGAGTTCCCCATTGGGGAGTCTGGCATGCTGCAGTTCATGGAGTTTCAAAATGATGGCCATGACTGAATGATTGAAGTGACAGAATTCATGGTTATCTTCCTGTTTACTGTGTGTGTCATGGAAAGGAGATATTATAAATGTGAAATATTTATTAAATGCAGAATTTAGAGAAACAGTTATGATGACTGTAATTCTCTCATTAGTTTCATAGATTGCCTGATTATGAAGTTAATGCTTTAAAAATAAATGCATTAGCATCCACTATTGATGAAATTATGATATTTTATTGTGCTCTGATAGATAGAGTGCCTGATGAACTATGGATGGAGTTCCTGATATTATACAGGAGATAGGGATCAAAGAAAAAGAAATGCAAAAAAGCAAAGTGGCTCTCTGAGGAGGCCTTACAAATAGCTGTGAAAAGAAGAGAAGCAAAAAGCAAAGGAGAAAAGGAATGATATACCATTTGAATGCATAATTTCAAAGAAAAACAAGGAGAAACAAGAAAGCCTTTCTAGCGATCAATGCAAAGAAAGAGAGGAAAACAATAGAATGGGAAAGACTAGACATCTCTTCAAGAAAACTAGAAGTACCAAGGGAACATTTCCTGCAAAGATGAGATCAATAAAGGACAGAAATGTTATGCGCCAGACAGAAGCAGAAGATATTAAGAAAAGGTGGCAAGAATACTGAGAAGTGTACAGAAAAATTCTTCAGACCCAGATAAACACGATGGTGTGATCACTCACCTAGAGCCAGACATCCTGGAATGAGAAGTCAAGTGGGTCTTAAGAAGCATCACTACAAACAAGGTTACTGGAGGTGCTGGAATTCCAGTTGAGCTGTTTCAAATCCTGAAAGATGATGCTGTGGAAGTGCTGCACTCAATATGCCAGCAAATTTGGAAAACTCAGCAGTGGCCACAGGACTGGAAAATGTCCTTTTTCATTCCAGTCTCAAAGAAAGCCAATGCCAAACAATGCTCAAACGACCACATAATTGCACTCATCTCACGTGCTAGTCAAGTAGCGCTCAAAATTCTCCATGCCAGGCTTCAGCAATATATGAACCGTGAACTTCCAGATGTCCAAGCTGGTTTTAGAAAAGGCAGAGGAACCAGAGATCAAATTGCCAACATCTGCTGGATCATCTAAAAAGCAAGAAAGTTCCAAGAAAACATCTATTCCTGCTTTATTGACTATGCAAAAGCCTTTGACTGTGTGGATCACATTAAACTGTGGAAAATTCTGAAGGAGATGGGAATACCAGACCACCTGACTTGCCTCTTGAGAAACCTGTATGCAGGTCAGGAAGCAACAGTTAGAACTGGACATGGAACAACAGATTGGTTCCAAATAGGAAAAGGAGTACGTCAAGGTTGTATATCGTCACCTGCTTATTTAACTTATATGCAGAGTACATCATGAGAAATGCTGGACTGGAAGAAACACAAGCTGGAATCAAGACTGCCAAGAGAAATGTCAGTAACTTCAGATATGCAGATGACGCCATCCTTATGGCAGAATGTGAAAAAGAACTAAAGAACCTCTTATGTAAGTGAAAGAGGAGAGTGACAAAGTTGGCTTAAAGCTCAACATTCAGAAAACTAAGATCCTGACATCCGGTCCCATCACTTCATGGGAAATAGATGGGGAAACAGTGGAAACAGTGTCAAACTTTATTTTTCTGGGCTCCAAAATCACTGCAGATGGTGATTGCAACCATAAAATTAAAAAATCTTACTATTTGGAATGAAAGTTATGACCAACCTAGACAACATATTAAAAAGCAGAGACCTTACTTTGCCAACAAAGGTACGTCTAGTCAATGCTATGGTTTTTCCACTGGTCATGTATGGATGTGAGAGGTGGACTATAAGCAAAGCTGAGCACCGAATAATTGATGCTTTTGAACTGTGGTGTTGGAGAAGAATCTTGAGAGTCCTTAGGAGATCCAAGCAGTCCATCCTAAAGAAGATCAGTCCTGGGTGTTCACCGGAAGGTCTGATGTTGAATCTGAAACTCCAGTATTTTGGCCAAGTGTTGCCAAGAGCAGACTCATTTGCACTTGCAAAAGCCCCTGATGCTGGGAAAGATTGAAGGCAGGAGGAGAAGGGGATGACAGAGGACGAGACTGTTAGATAGCATCACCAACTCAATGGAGATGAGTTTGGGTAGGCTCCGGGAGTTGGTTTTGGACAGGGAGGCCTGGCGTGCTGCAGCTCGTGGGGTCGCAACTAGTCAGACACGACTGAGTGACTGAAATAAACTGAACTAAACAAGCATGATGGCTTATTTACCCTTTTCAATGCTTAAATATTTGAATATAAAAGTTTACATTTACTAGACAATTTACAGAGAGCTAAAAATGAATCAACAGCAGGACACATAGTGTTCAGTTCAGTTCAGTTCAGTTGCTCAGTCGTATCCGACTCTTTGCGACCCCATGAATCGCAGCACGCCAATCTTCCCGGTCCATCACCAACTCCCAGAATTCACCAGGACCCACACCCATAGAGTCAGTGATGCCATCCACCCATCTCATTCTCTGTCATTCCCTTCTCCTCCTGCCCCCAAACCCTCCCAGCATCAGAGTCTTTTCCAATGAGTCAACTCTTCCCATGAGGTGGCCAAAGTACTGGAGCTTCAGCTTCAGCATCATTCCTTCCAAAGAAATCCCAGGGCTGATCTCCTTCAGAATGGATTGGTTGGATCTCCTTGCAGTCCAAGGGACTCTCAAGAGTCTTCTCCAACACCACAGTTCAAAAGCATCAATTCTTCAGCACTCAGCCTTTTTCACAGTCCAACTCTCACATCCATACATGACTACTGGAAAAACCATAGCCTTGACTAGATGGACCTTAGTTGGCAAAGTAATATCTCTGCTTTTGAATATGCTATCTAGGTTGGTCATAACTTTTCTTCCAAGGAGTAAGCGTCTTTTAATTTCATGGCTGCAGTCACCATCTGCAGTGATTTTGGAGCCCAAAAAAATAAAGTTTGACACTATTTCCACTGTTTCCCCATCTATTTCCCATGAAGTTGGGACTAGATGCCATGATCTTCGTTCTCTGAATGTTGAGTTTTAAGCCAACTTTTTTCACTCTCCTCTTTCACTTTCATCAAGAGGCTCTTTAGTTATTCTTCACTTTCTGCCATGAGGGTGGTGTCATCTGCATATCTGAGGTTATTGATATTTCTGCTGTCAATCTTCATTCCAGCTTGTGCTTCCTCCAATCCAACATTTCTCTTGATATATTCTGCATATAAGTTAAATAAGCAGAGTGACAATATACAGCCTTGATGTACTTACATCTTTTCCTATTTGGAATCAGTCTGTTGTTCCATGTCCAGTTCTAACTGTTGTTTCCTGACCTGCATAGAGATTTCTTAAGAGGCAGGTCAGGTGGTCTGGTATTCCCATCTCTCTCATAATTTTCCATAGTTTATAGTTTCTGTAAGGAATTGAGTAACTCAAAGGAAAGATAGGACTTCAAATCACACACACAACACAAAAAGCCTTGTTAAATGGCCACCCACTTACACAGAAGAAAATGGTGGCCTATAAACCAGAAAAAAAGCCCTTACCATACACTTAATCTTCTGACTGTTTGATCTTGAGTGTTCTACTGTTTCACTAATGCTGAAGAAGCTGAAGTTGAATGGCTCTAAGAAGACCTACAACACCTTATTGAACAAACACCCAAAAAAATATGTCCTTTTCATTATAGAGGACTGGAGTGCAAAAGTAAGAAGTCAAGGGATAACCTGAAATAACAGGCAAATTTGGCCTTGGAGTTCAAAATAAAGCACAGCAAAGGCTGATAGAGTTTTGCTAAGAGAACACATTAGTCATAGCCAACTCCTTCTTCCAGCAACACAAGAGAAGACTCTACACATGGACCAGATGGTCAGTTATGAAATCAGATTGATTATATTCTTTGCAGCCAAAGATGGAGAAGCTCTATACAGTCAGCAAAAACAAGATTGGAATCTGACTGTGACTCAGATCATGATCTCCATATTGCAAAATACAGACTTAAATTGAAGAAAGTAGGGAAAACCACTAGACCATTCAGGTATGACCTAACTCAAATCTCTTATGATTATACAGCAGAAGTGACAAATAGATGCAAGGGATTTGATCTGATAGACAGAATGCCTGAGTAACTATGGACAGAGGTTTGTGACATTGTACGGGAGGTAGTGGTCAAGACTGAACCCAAGAATTAGAAATGAAAAAAGGCAAAATGGTTGTCGAAGAGGCCTTACAAATAACTGAGAAAAGAAGAGAAGCTAAAGGCAAAGGAAGAAAGGAAAGATATACCCATTTGATTGCAGAGTTCCAAAGAATAGCAAGGAGAAATAAGAAAGCCTTCCACTGTGACCAATGCAAAAAAAATAGAGGAAAAAAAATAGAATAGGAAAGACTAGAGATCTCTTCAAGAAAATAGAGATACCAAGGGGACATTCCATTCAAAGATGATCAGAGGACAGAAAAAGGACAGAAATGGTATGGGGCTAACAGAAGTAGAAGATATTAAGAAGAGGTGGCAAGAATATATAGAACTACATAAATAAAGACCTTCAAGATCCAGTTTACCACAGTGGTGTGATCACTTACTTAGGGCCAGACATCTTGGAATACAAAGTCAAGTGGGCCTTAGGAAACATCATTACTAACAAAGCTAGTGGAGCTGATGGAATTCTATCTGAGCTATTTCAAATCCTAAAAGAAGATACTGTGAAAGTGATGCACTCAATATGCCAGCAATTTTGAAAACTCAGCATTGGCCACAGGATTGGAAAAGGCCAACTTTCACTCCAATCCCAAAGAAAGGCATTGCCAAAGAATATTCAAACTACCACATGATTGCACTCATCTCACACACTAGAAAAATAATGCTCAAAATTCTCCAAGCCAAGTATCAACAGTACTTGAACTGTGAACTTCCATATATTCAAGCTGGATTTAGAAAAGGCAGAGGAGGATCTAACTGCCAACATCTATTGGATCATAGAGAAAGCAAGAGAGTTCCAGAAAACCATCTACTTCTGCTTAATTAATTACGCCAAAGCCTTTGACTGTGTAGATCACAACAAGCTATGGAAAATTCTTAAATTGTTGGGAATATCCGACCACTTTTTCTGCCTCCTGAGAAATCCGTATGCTGGTCAAGAAGCAATAGTTAGAACTGGACATGGAAAAGCAGACTGGCCCCAAATCGGAAAAGGAGTTCATCAAGGCTTTATATTGTCACCCAGCGTATTTAACTTATATGCAGAGTACATCATGTGAAATGCCTGGCTGGATGAAGCACAAGCTGGAATCAAGATTGCTGGGAGAAATATCAATAACCTCAGATACACAGGTGACGATATTCTTATTGCAGAAAGCGAAGAAATAAAGAGCCTCATGTGAAAGTGAAAGAGAGTGAAAAAGCTGGCTTAAAACTCAACATTCCAAAAAAAAAAAAAGATCATGACATCCAATTCCATCAGTCTATGGCAAATAGAAGTGGAAACAATGGAAACAGTGAGAAATGTTACTTTTTGGCCTCCAAAATCACTGCAGCCAGTGACTTCAGCCATGAAAATTAACTTATATGCAGAGTACATCATGTGAAATGCCTGGCTGGATGAAGCACAAGCTGGAATCAAGATTGCTGGGAGAAATATCAATAACCTCAGATACACAGGTGACGATATTCTTATTGCAGAAAGCGAAGAAATAAAGAGCCTCATGTGAAAGTGAAAGAGAGTGAAAAAGCTGGCTTAAAACTCAACATTCCAAAAAAAAAAAAAGATCATGACATCCAATTCCATCAGTCTATGGCAAATAGAAGTGGAAACAATGGAAACAGTGAGAAATGTTACTTTTTGGCCTCCAAAATCACTGCAGCCAGTGACTTCAGCCATGAAATTAAAAGATGCTTGCTCCTTGGAAGAAAAGCTATGACCAACCTAGATAGCATATTAAAAAGTAGAGACATTATTTTGCCAGCAAAGATCCATCTAGTCAAAGCTATGGTTTTTCCAGTAGTCATGTATGGATGTGAGAGTTGGACTATAAAGAAAGCTGAGCACCAAAAAATTGATGCTTTTGAACTGTGATGTTGGAAAAGACTCTTGAGAATCCCTTGGACAGCAAAGTGATCAACCAGTCAATCCTAAAGGAAATCAAACCTAAATATTCATTGGAAGGACTGACATTGAACCTGCAACTCCAATACTTTGGCCACCTGGTGTGAAGAACTGACATACTGGAAAAGATCCTGATGCTGGGAAAGATTGAAGGCAGGAGGAGAAGTGGACAACAGAAGATGTGATGGCTGGATGGTGTTACCAACTCAATGTGCATGAGTTCGAGCAAGGTCTAGGAGTTGGTGAAAGACAGGGAAGCCTGGCATGCTACAGTCCATGGGGGTCACAAAGAGTCAGACAAAACTGAGTGCCTGAAATCAAACGAACTGAAACTTCAGAACGATGAGAAATAAAAGTTTGTTGTTTATAAGCCAAACAAAATAAAAAAGATCACTCATTTATATGAATCTTTATGGCATTACTATCATTGCTTACAAAAAAATTATATCTGTGGAGTTGAGATCAAAGTGTTTTACAGATATACATATATCGGCAAAATTTACCAGGAAATTTTCCTAAAATAAGCTTACTTCCACTTACAGTTCCAGCAGATACATATTAGAGTTTCTCTCCATAAGTATCCTCTGTGAAAAGCACAAGCTGGAATCAAGATTGCAGGGAGAAATATCAATAACCTCAGATATGCAGATGACTAAACCCTCATGGCAGAAAGTGAAGAGGAACTAAAAAGCCTCTTGATGAAAGTGAAAGAGGAGAGTGAAAAAAGTTGGCTTAAAACTCAACATTCAGAGAACGAAGATCATGGCATCTAGTCCCAACTTCATGGGAAATAGATGGGGAAACAGTGGAAATAGTGTCAAACTTTATTTTGAGGGGCTCCAAAATCACTTCAGATGGTGACTGCAGCCATGAAATTAAAAGGTGCTTACTCCTTGGAAGAAAAGTTATGACCAACCTAGATAGCATATTGAAAAACAGAGACATTAGTTTGCCAACAAAGGTCCGTCTAGTCAAGGCTATGGTTTTTCCAGTAGTCATGTATGGATGCAAGAGTTGGACGTGAAGAAGGCTGAGGCCAAAGAATCGATGCTTTTGAACTGTGATATTGGAGAAGACTCTTGAGAGACCCTTGGACTGCAAGGAGATCCAAACAGTTAATTCTAAAGGAGATCAGCCCTGGGTGTTCTTTGGAAGCAATGATGCTGAGGCTGAAGCTCCAGTACTTTGGCCACCTCATGCGAAGAGTTGACTTATTGGAAAAAACTCTGATGCTGGGAGGGATTGGGGGCAGGAGGAGAAGGGTACTACAGAGGATGAGATGGCTGGATGGCATCACCGACTCGATGGATGTGAGTTTGAGTGAACTCTGGGAGTTGGTGATAGACAGGGAGGCCTGGCATGCTGTGATTCATGGGGGTCGCAAAGAGTCATAGATGACTGAGCGACTAAACTGAACTGAATTCACTCTTTATATATAAAATGTATATATGTTTATTTCATTAATTGCATCTCTTGTCATATATAAAGTTTAATGAAGTTGGTGCCACAGAGCAGAGCACTAACCAGAGAAACTAGGGCACCTAAACACATCGTAGAGGAGCTGGATTTGTGGTGGATGGTTCTGAGAAATGACTAAGGAATAGTAGATCAGATTTAATCAGATGCTGTCAAGAATGGGGGCCATTTAATGACAGAATTTCTTAATTCACTAATCTTAGAGGTGTGAGCATTTATATTCCATTGGAGTTTTCATGTTTAATAAAATATCAACGAGTCATATTAGTCAGGAGAGCAATTTTAGACATTCTTTTGTCTTTGTGATGTGGCCTTGTTTCTTCCTTGTCTCAAACATGGTCATAGTATGGTTTTTCAGCATTTTGGGGAAATAGTATGGTTTGACTGTCAGCAAGCCTATTTTTCACATTTCTTTAGTAGGTTAGAGTCATTTGCTGATTCCCTCATCTGTGTAACTAAAATCAAACCTGATAATATTTAATAATACAAAAACTGAACAGTAAGAAAAGAGTGGAAAGAGGAAATACTCTAAATACACTGATACTCTACTTACTATTTTAATTTTTTAGAAGAATAGATATGTTGCAATAACTAGAAAACTAAGGCTTTTATATAAACTTGTGAATATAACCTCTCAGCATAAGCCTTCCTAATTATCAGAATAATTGAACATAAATAAAGAAAGAATATATGAAACTTAAAAATATGACAGAAAATAGGAATTAAATATAAGTAATAAGTGTGTGTGGGCTCAGTTGTGTCTGACACTTTGTGACCCCTATGGACTGTGACCTGCCAGGCTTCTCTGTCCATGAGATTTTTCAGGTAAGAATACCAGAAGTGTAAGTGAATGAGTTTCCATTCCCTTCTCCCTGGAATATTTCTGACCCAGAGATTGAACCTGAGTCTCCCACAACTCCTGCATTGACAGGTAGATTGTTTTACCTCTGAGTCACCAAGGAAGAAATAATATTAGTATTAAATATAGCTATTACAGTAGCATATGCCATTAAGATTTTTCCTGTATTAAAAAGAGTAGATTTTCATATTATATAATGGTATCAAACATCAGTCAGTCAGTTAATTCAGTCATTCAGTCCTGTCCGACTCTTTGTGACCCCATTAACCACAGTACACCAGGCCTCCCTGTCCCTCACCAACTGCCGGAGTCTACCTAAACTCATGTCCATTGAGTCGGTGATGCCATCCAACCATCTCATCCTCGGTCATCCCCTTCTCCTCCTGCCCTCAATGTTTCCCAGCATCAGGGGCTTTTCAAATGAGTCAGCTCTTCATATCAGGTGGCCAAAGTATTGGAGTTTCAGCTTCAACATCAGTCCTTCCAGTGAACATCCAGGACTGATCTCCTTTAGGATGGACTGGTTGGATCTCCTTTGAGTCCAAGGGAATCTCAAGAGTCTTCTCCAACACCGCAGCTCAAAAGCATCAATTCTTCGGAGCTCAGTTTTCTTTATAGTCCAACTCTCACATCCACACATGACCACTGGAAAAACCATAGCCTTGACTAGATGGATCTTTGTTGACAAAGTAATGTTTCTGCTTTTTAATATGCTGTCTAGATTGATCATAACTTTCCTTCCATGAGTAAGCGTCTTTTAATTTCATGGCTGCACTCACCATCTGCAGTGATTTTGGAGCCCCCTCAAAATTAAGTTAGCCACTGTTTCCACTGTTTCCCCATTTATTTGCCATGAAGTTGGGACTAGATGCCATGATCTTCGTTCTCTGAATGTTGAGTTTTAAGCCAACTTTTTTCACTCTCCTCTTTCACTTTCATCAAGAGGCTCTTTAGTTATTCTTCACTTTCTGCCATGAGGGTGGTGTCATCTGCATATCTGAGGTTATTGATATTTCTGCTGTCAATCTTCATTCCAGCTTGTGCTTCCTCCAATCCAACATTTCTGTTGATATATTCTGCATATAAGTTAAATAAGCAGGGTGACAATATACAGCCTTGATGTACTTACATCTTTTCCTATTTGGAACCAATCTGTTGTTCCATGACCAGTTCTAACTGTTGCTTCCTGACCTGCATACAGATTTCTCAAGAGGCAGGTCAGGTGGTCTGGTATTCCCATCTCTTTCAGAATTTTCCACAGTTTATTGTGATTCACACAGTCAAAGGCTTTGGCAAAGTCAATAAAGCAGAAATAAATGTTTTTCTAGATCTCTCTTGCTTTTTTGATGATCCAGTGGATGTTGGCAATTTGATCTCTGGTTCCTCTGCCTTTTCTAAAACCAACTTGTACATCTGGAAGTTCACGGTTCACATATTGCTGAAGCCTGGCTTGGAGAATTTTGAGCATTACTTGACTAGCGTGTGAGATGAGTGCCATTGTGCGGTAGTTTGAGCATTCTTTGGCATTACCTTTCTTTGGGATTGGAATGAAAATTGATCTTTTCCAGTCCTGTGGCCACTGCTGAGTATCCAACATAGTGTGATATAAAGAATTATCTAAAATATACTATATTTATTGAAAATAAAAAGATGGGCAAAGACATATTGACACATGTATATAATAAAGGTACAGACACGGTGGTCAGATCTAAATATTAAACAAAGGAATTCTGCTCAAAGTTTTAAATAAAGGATTTTTCTAACACAAAATGTATTATTTACAATGAACATGTCAGTGATGATGTTTTTGTTCACTTTATTATAAAATAATAAGAGCATTCATAAAAATGGAGGAAACCACACTTACAGGAAACATAAATCTAAATCTTTGAAGAGGAAAATTTAGAGAAGACTGTATTGCTAAAATGAGTGCACTAACCAAACTATCTACAGAGTCGATGCAATCTCTATCAAAATTCCAATGGCATTTTTTACAGAAATAGAAAAAAGAAATCCTAAAATTATTATGGAATTACAAAAACTCCAAATAGTCCAAATAATATTGAGAAAGAGTCACAAACCTGGAGGTATCACACTTAACTTCAAAATATGTCAACATTACAAAGTTACAGTAGTTAAAGCTGTAGCATTCTTGCTCAAAGACATACAGTCCAATACAATAGAGAACCCAGAAATAAACCCATGCATATAAGGACTTCCTGTACTTAAGATGCGGTCATCTCCTGGCAAACTCATAGTAATTTCAAAATATTCTAAATTAAACATTCGGTTATGCAGCTAACCTACCAATCAGGATCAGCATAACTTAGCTTACCTTAAACATGCTCAGAATACTTAGATTATAGTTAGGCAAAGTCATCTAACACAAAGATTATTTTATAATAAAGTATCTAATGTCTTGTAAATAATTCATTAAAACTGTACTGATAGTGACCATCAATGATTATATGGGTACAGAACAGTTGTAAGTGTTTTGGTTGTTTCCCCTTGCAACTGCTTAGCTTCCTAATTGCTGTGGCTTGCTGCCACTGTACCAAATATCTCTACCCTTGGGAAAAATCAAAATTCAAAGTACATTTTCTACTGAATGTATATTACTTTCCCTTCATTGTTAAGTTGAAGAATTGTAAGTTGAACCACTGCAACTCAGTGGTTGTCTGTAGAGCCAAGTGATCCTTATCAAGGGTGCTAGAAAAATACAATGAGGAAAGAAGTCTGTTCAATAAAGTGTTGGGAAACTTTATTTACATACCTACACAAAGAATAAATTGTATTTTTTTATTACAAAATTTATAAAAGTAAAAATCGAGTGGGCCGACGGCCTGGGCCTGGCGCTCAATTTAAACACTGAAAGCCTGGCCGCTGGTGGACTCCGGAAAGGAAACGACATTCTCCTGGCAGGCAGGCTGTGCTGCTTGCAGCTCCGCGCGCCGCCCTTCCCAGAATCGACCCTTCTGCCTCCATTTGCCAACCGCCTCTGGCCGAGCCCGCGCTCCGAGGGCTGAGGCCCACCCCAGAGACAGCGGCGTGGCGGGCGGCGCGGACGGCGGGGACGGGACTGGCGCCTGGCCGCACGTGTTCCTACTCCTGGAATATTTAAAGGATGCGTCAACGAAGATGAAAAGTGGGCTTGTGTTTATAAAACTGGCTAACCCATGTTAAGGGGAAGGATCCATTTCCTTGTTGAATATGTGTCTACTGCAGCTGTTTGAAATAAAAATTTTCAAGGAAAAAAAAATTCTTGGTTTATAAATGATTCAGTTCAAGCAGACGATCTTCTTCACTTTGCCACACCTATGGACTCTCTGTTTCTACTTCTCCACTACCTTATAATAGCCAATAAAGAAGGGAAGTTTCAGCCCCTGGATCAAGTTGTGATGGATGACATGTTCCCAGATAGCAACTTGTTGCTGAAACTTCCCGAACTTGAGAAGTTACTTAGACACGTGACAGAGGAGAAATAAATAGACAAGAAGAAATACCACAAGTACAGCAAAGAGAAGACATTAAAATGATAAAGGAAAAAAAAAAAAAAAAACGTTAATGAGACTATGGCAGCAATAAAAACCAGTAAGGTAAATGTCAGTGCCAGGGTACAGTCTATTGCATTTTTCTCTAGTGGCCAGGTTTCCAGTGACAAGTACGAGTATTATGTCCATTATGCCCATGGTCTGATATCCGATACATCCCTAAACAATTAAAATGAAAAATGAAGTCGCTCAGTTGTGTCCGACTCTTTACGACCCCATAGACTGTAGCGTACCAGGCTCCTCTGTCCATGGGATTCTCAGGCAATAGTACTGGAGTGGATTGTCATTTCCTTCTCCAGGGGATCTTCCCAACACAGGGCTCGAACCCAGGTCTCCCACATTGCAGACAGATGCTTTACCGTCTGAACCACCAAGGAAGTCCTCCCAAAACAATTAAGTGATAACTTATCTAAGTATTTAAAGCTTCCTGTACCTCGAGCTTCAGTGCCAAACCCTCCATAGAAGAAGGCAAAGTTATCAGATAAGCCTGTAGAAGCAAAAGAAGATTACACTAAGTTTAACTGTAAAGATTTCAAGACTGTGAAGAAAAATAGTAAAATGACCACAACTCAGAAGGCTTTTGGAGAAGGAAACGGCAACCCAGTCCAGTGTTCTTGCCTGGAGAATCCCAGGGACAGAGGAGCCTAGTGGGCTGCTGTCTGTGGGGTCGCACAGAGTCGGACACGGACTGAAGCGACTTAGCAGCAGCAGAAGGCTTTGGGTAAAGTTGACAAGAGTAGAATGAAAAGTGTTGATTCCTTTTTTGGTGCAAAACATGTTTAAAAAAATTGGAATAATTTGGACCTTTGAAAGTGAAATTGAGCGAAAATATCTGCTTTCTTCATGTCCCACTTTCATCCTTCCTCATTGCTACCGTACTTCCGAACCCTTAATTACCACTTTTTGAAAAAAATGTAGGATGAGAGCAATTTTCAGATTCACTGGAACATTTCTTTGGATTTGAATTTTGTGTTTCCTGAAAAATAATATGGGAAAGTAATTGTGAAACACCATGGCTTATAGCCTTTGGAGTTTTATTTGCCATCATGAAAAATAATCAAGTGAATAGAATTAACCTTTAGCATCACAAATCCCTCAATAAACTGACATGACCAAAAAAAGAAAAAAAAATGTAAAAATCAACTCAACAGGGGATTAAAAGCATCAACTTAAGGTTTGAAGCTATAAAATTCAGAGAAGAGAACTGCAGAAAACTTCAGGACATTGATCTTGGCAATATTTATTTTTGGATTTGACATTCAAAGCACAAGCAACAAAAGCAAAAAAGATAAGTAAAATTCCATCAAATTAAAATGCTTTTTCACACACAGCGAAAGAAAATTAATAGAGTAAAATGTAAATCTATGGAATGGAAAGAAATATTTGCAAGCATGGAGAACTGGACATGACTTGGCGATGGAATAACAATATATCCATAAGGCGTTAATGTTCAAAATGTATAAGGAATTCCTATTATTCAATAAGCAAAAATCTGAATAACTCAACTGAAAAAAAAATAGACCAAGGATTTGAATAGATTTTCTCTAAAGATAATATATAATTAACCAATAGATATCTGAAAAATGCTCAACATCGTTAATCAACAGGGAAAAGCAAATCAAAATAATGAGCTATTACTTCACAGCTGTTAGCATTAGTTGCTCAGTCATGTCTGACTTGTGATCTCATGGACAGTAGCCCACCAGGCTCCTCTGTCCATGGAATTTTCCAGGCAAGAATACTGGAGTGGGTTGCCATGCCCATCTCCAGAGGATCTTCCTGACCCAGTTAGGATGTATGGAAATATCATTAACACTTCATCAAAAGAAAGATAACAAGTGTAGGAGAGGATGCAGAAAAAGTGGAATCATCAATATTGATGAGAATGTAAAATGGGGCAGCTGCTGTGAAAAACTGTAGATTCCTCCAGAAATTAAAAATATAACTGCTATAAGACTTAACAATCGTGCTAAGTATTTATCCAATGGGATCAAAATTAGGATCTTGAAGAGCTATTTACACTCCCATGTTCATTGGAGCACTATCCACAGTAACCAAAGTATGGAAGCAACTTAAATGTCTATTAACAAGTGAATGCATAAAGAAAATGTGTTATATACACACAAATATCACTGTCATAAAAAATGGAAATCCTGCCATAAGTACAACACAGATGAACCTTGAGGACAGTATGCTAAGCCAATCACAGAAGAACAAATATTTACACTTAAATGAGATATTTAAAATAATAAAACTCATCAAGGCATAGAGTAACATTGTGGTTTCCAGTGGCTGTGATGAGGCTAAATGAAAAGTTGCTGCTGCTAAGTCACTTCAGTCGTGTCTGACTCTGTGTGACCCCATAGATGGCAGCCCACCAGGCTCCCCCATCCCTGGGATTCTCCAGGCAAGAACACTGGAGTGGGTTGCCATTTCCTTCTCCAATGCATGAAAGTGAAAAGTGAAAGTGAAGTCTCTCAATTGTGTCCAAAAAGTTGCTATTCAAATCTAAAGTTTCAGCTGTGGAAAATGAGTAAGTGGTAGAGGTCTGCTGTAGGACACTGTGTCTGTAACTAACAATGCTACATTGTATATTAATAATACTGTCTTTTAAATTTAAAAGTTTATTAAGATTCTAGTGCTCAGTCATGTTCTACTGTGGCCCCGAGGACTGTAGCCCACCAGGTTTCTCAGTTCATGCAATTTTCCAAGCAAGAATACTGGAGTGTGATGCCATTTCCTACTCCGGGGGATCTTCCAGACCCATGGATGGAATCTGCAACTTGCATCAACTGCATTGGCAGGCAGATGCTTTCCCACTTAGCCACCTGGGAAACTGAAGACTCTAGATCTCATGTTAAATGTTTTAACTACAATACAAATAAAGAAATAAAAAGAAAGCCAAGGAATGCTGGCAGCAACCAGTAATTAGAAGTAACAAGAGAAAGATTCCTGCACAGTCCTTCTGAAAGGAACTCAAGCTTGCCAACACCTTGATTTTGAACTGCTGAACTCTGGATCAATGAGGGAATAAATTTTAGTGGTTTTGTGTCACCTAGACTGTGGTAATTGGTTATAATAGCCACAGAAAACTAATACACTGTATAATGAAAATAGAGAATATACTGTCTTGCTAATACACTAATGAACAAGTTGGTAACACACTAAAGAATGAATTTTAGTTGTTTTATGCCACCAGTTCTTGTGGTCATTGGTTTTAACAGCCATGGAAAACTGATATACTGTATAATGAAAATAGAGAATACCCTGGCTTTAGGGCTGGAAGAACAGTCACATAATGTGACTATTACATTTCTCTGAATCTAATTCTGTTATCTGGGAGAAGTATCACTATTTTGTGAGCTTTTAAAATGAAAGTCACACTATGAATTACAATTGTGACACATGCTTGATTGATAAAAGCATACCAATTAAAAGATAATTTTGCCTTTTATCCTAAAAGATAAGAGGATGAAGGTTTGCCAGATTCTTTTTCTCTATTTTTTGAGAGTTATATGGTATTTCTTCTGAAGTGTGTTGCTATGGTGAGTTTCATTTATTGAATTTAAGGTTTTGAACTAACCTTGTGTTCCTAGGATAACCTCATTTGGCCATCATGTATAATGATCTTTATTTATTGCTATATTTGATTTAGTGATATTTCATTAAGGATATCTGAAGCTATATTTCTGAGGATATTGATCTCTAGAAGTTTTCAGAATCACTTATAAAATCTTTGAATTTTTTTTTTGTTATGGTAATACTGATTTTAATTCTTAGTAAGTAAATTATGTAGTTTGTCTTCTATGGAATTTATTCATTTCACTCTAAGATATCAAATTTACTGGCAAAACTAGATAACTGATACTCATTAGTAGACTTTAATGTCCTTAAAACCTATAGAAATATCCTTTTTCTCATTTACTGATGGCAATTATGGTATCATATACTTATTTATTTTAAAGATATTTTCAGAGATCTATTATTATTGATCAAAGTAGAAATATTGAGTTTCACTGAAGCTTTTCTGTTGTTTTTTATTCTCCTGATCTTAGTGATTTCTGCTCTTATGTTTATTATTTCTTCCTGCATTTATTTGTCTTCTTTTTCTAGTTTTTAAGGTGGAATTTTTCACTTACTAATTTTGTCTTTTGTAAAAACATCTAATATAACATTTTCCCCAAGCACTATTTTCTCTATCGGACAAATATTAAGATTTTGTGTTTCCATTGTAACTAAATCAAAATATTTAAAATTTTCCTTGTGTTGTGAGTATATGTGTAAAGTAATAAACACAGAGACAAAGGAGAGAAAAGAAATTGAGAATTCTGAATACTTGAAACTTGATTATCAGTCTTTTGAACTACATCTTTTTCACATTAATCATGCATTTATTTCTCATAACAGAATTATCAAATAGATATTATTAATACTCTTGTATTGCAGATAAATCATTGCTTAATATTCCTATATTGAAATTGGTATACTATTACAGTAAGAAATTAGAATATTATGCCAGATCAGGGAGAAAATATTTCTATTATATCTTAATACTCTATACATTCGCTGGAATTATAATAATAAAATTTTGATCTTCTAGATTTATTTCTAGATATTTTGATTATTATTTCTGTTTATTTTTATTGTTGAGCTAAATTCTGATAAAAATCCTCAAGTTTATTTCATCATATTCTCAGCAGAATTCATTTTCATTTTGAAAGTTTTAAGAAAGAAGGAAGTAGGCTCTTGCATATACTTTTATAAAATTAGGAGGGTAGATTATTGTAGCAACATAAAGAAGATCATGAGTAAAACAATTATTTCAGAAATTATCTGAGTTGATCATTTGATTCCTGTTGAAACATAAAAAGAAGGCCATGCTAGGAATGTGGCAATACACAAGTCTATTAAATGAATACAATCGATGTCTGTGGGAAGATGTTTGCCTGAATCAAGTGTGCTAGATTCATTCTTATTATTAAAATCTGATTTTTAATAATTGATCATACATTATTTTTGCTCATTGATCTCTATGTTTTGTCTCTTCCTTGTTCTCTATTTTTTTTTTTTTCCTTCACTGACATTTGCTCTTGTTTTGTTGATATATTCCCTCCTCTTTCATGTATCAAGTTTTTCAGGTACTTGAATGATTTTTTTTGTTGTTGTTTAATCTATTCGTGTTTTAACTTCAGCAGTTTTTAATATCTTAAAAAAACCCAAAACTATATTTATTGTAAAGTGTCATCACAAGTTGAGGAAATAAAAGATATTTGTGCATTTTTTTTTCCTAAAAAGATACATCTTCTTTCGAAAGACATAAAAAGTAATTCTAATTCTCTTGGTGAAGAATGTAAATGAATCAAACATGATTTGTGCTAGTCAGTAACACAGAACCAAATGAAACGTTTTTAATTATCTTATTAGTAAAAATCCCTTTTTTTCTGAGTAAGAAACCATACTTGTATCTTAACCTTTATAGAATGAAGAAAACTCTGCCCTCTCCATCCCATTTTGAGGGAAGATGGGAGTTTAAATATGTGCAAGTAACTCTGTGGAGGGCTAAAAATAATTTTGGAAACTAGAAAACTAACTTATTTGCATTTCTTTAGCTTGCCATAAGCCCACATGGTCTTTTCTTTAAGAAATAAGAGAAGGTTTTATTAAACAGAGATTTTTACTTAAAATTAAAATTAGAATATTTCTGACTTATTCATTAGTGCAGCTACTGTACTTTCTGCAGACCACTGCGCTGTGCTGTGCTTAGTCACTTATTGTGTCAGACTCTTTGCAATCTCATGGACTCCTCTGTCCTGTCCAACTCTGTGACTCGCCAGGCTCCTCTATCCATGGGGATTCTCCAGGCGAGAACACTGGAGTGGGTAGCCATGCCCTCCTCCAGGGATCTCCCCAAACCAGGGATCTAATCCAAGTCTCCTTCATTGGAGACTTGGATTACTGAATAATCCTGATACTGAATAATATCTACTGAAATTAGAATGTTTCACCCTGTGTTCTTATCCAACAATTTCAAGTTAATTCATAACAATGCAATATGAATATGCTTATAAACATTATTGCCATCTTAGTATTCATACTTCACTCTGATTTTATGTAGGAAACTTTCATTATTTTAAAATAAACTTAATGTCTATTGAGATTGTTTTTAGTAAGCTTACACTATGACTTTTCTTCAGAAATTACAACTTTCTTCAGAGTTGATACCAATTACGACTGATTTTTCCTCATATCTGTATTACATTAGATTCCATAGCACTAATGTTTGAATGAAAAGTCATCATTTACATCATTAGTATAAAATAGTATATAGCAGCAGTCATTATTAGAACCATTTTACTTATAAAATCTAGATCTTTGTCATATCTTTATATCATCTTTCAAAGCAACCTAACCTATTCTATATAGATGGCATATGTGTAGGTATAAATTATTTATCATAATATATTTCTCTATAGCAATGCTTAGGGAAAATGGTATTTAAGTATTTCTTAAAGTTGGAGATTATTTGATGTATTGATCATAAAAGGGATAAGGCTCTCATAGTCTATGTCTGATATTTGTTCCATATTCTGGTATTTGGTCTTAAAATTTCTACTCAGATTAAGTGGTGTGGTATATGAACTAAGTTTTCACATATATCCAGACTCACTTTTGTTTTCTTTTGCTTTTCAAAGCCACTGAATCAGATTTTCATTTTTTTTTCCTACTTCTTTAGTTGTTTGGGCTTGATTTTATGCCCCATTTGAAATGGGATTTTTCTTTATTATTAAATTAGAGCCACAGAGAAATTAACCTCATTCTATTTGATATTGCTAGATTTGTCCTTGGGTTTTCCATTGATATTGATTTTTGAGGAGAGAAAAGAGATCCAGAATGAGGGATCTGCTTTTGTCCAGTGGCTTACCCTGACCTCTGAAATGAATGATTGTAATGGAGCTCTACCACAGTCTCTGCTATTGATTTCCTACCACCCAGAAACACTGTAATACAATTGGAGGCTGGGAGTCATTTTAATGTCTTCTTCCATTTGGCCTCATTGAATCTAAGACTAGAATAAACTGCTTAAAGCAGATTCTGTGTTTGGAATTTGGTTTCATTTTTAAAACTACTTTGAGAGTTTATTCATTGTAATGTATTCCTTTGTCTCTATCAGTAAGTACTTAGAAGAGAGGATTTATATGCTTGCCTTCAAGTTGTCATTTTTCTTAGAAGTATAATTTATCTTGTTTTGATATCTCATCATCAAACACTAACATTTGTTATTCAGCTGTTTCACGTTAATACAGTGATAGTCCCAGGAGCTATCAGGGTTTATGGGACAATTTTATCTTCCTATAAATTGTCCCAGGGCAGTATGCATTTCCGGGCTTCTAGGCTGTCACTTCTCAATACTCTTGTCTCCAGATACTAGTCAATTTCCTCCTACTATTTTCCTGATTCTAATATGCTGAGGGATTAGATAATAGCTACTAAATTTGTCTTTCCTAAAATGAGTTTCACAAAGATGCTTTTAGGATAGGGAGCATTTTCTTCAATTATAAACTGTCAGGACTGTTTCTGGGGGCATTTAATAAAATTTTTTTTCACTTTTTTTTTTCTTGGTTATTGTCACATTAACTTTTAACCAAAAATTCAGACTATTATTCTACAGTTCTTAACTGTACTCTATAATGACCAAACAGAAAAGGTCGTCCGAATTCTGTCTGTGACAGATACTAAAATAAGGATGACAGAAATACTGAAAGATTTTGTTCAATACCTGTTTCAACATAAATCTTCAGGCAAATAGGAATCAGCAAGGAATCCTTTATACATAAACAACTTTATTTCATAAAAAATCATAATTATTATTCACTGTCATCAGGACACTTTGATAGATAATGAATAGGGATGCTAAGACAAAAAGGATTTTCATGTTTTATGTGCAGCCCAATTGTTTATTTTTTTAATTCATTGTTTTAATTGAAGGATAATTGCTTTACAGAATTTTTTTGTTTTCTATCAAACCTCAACATGAATCAGCCATAGGTATACATATATCCCCTCCCTTTTGAACCTCCCTCCCATTTCCCTCCCCATCCCACCCCTCTAGGTTGATACAGAGCCCCGTTTTGAGTTTCCTGAGCCATACAGTAAATTCCCATTGGTTATCTATTTTACATATGGTAATGTGAGTTTCCATGTTACTATTTCCGTACATCTTACCCTCTCTCCTTATCCCCATGTCCGTAAGTCTATGTCTTTTTCTCCATTGCTGCCCTGTAAATAAATTCTTCAGTATCATTTTTCTAGACTACATATATGTGCATTAGAATACAATATTTATCTTTTTCTTTCAGACTCATTTCACTTTTTAAAATAGGTTCAATGTTCATCCACCTCTTCAGAACTGACTCATATGTGTTCCATTTTATGGTGAGTAATATTCCATTGTGTATATGTACCACAAATTTATCCATTCATCTGTCAGTGGACATCTAGGTTGCTTCCATGTTCTAGCTACTGTAAACAGTGCTGCAACGAAAAATGGGATACATGTGTTCTTTTCGGTTTTGGTTACCTCAGGGTATATGCCTAGGACTGGGATTGCTGGGTCACATGGTGGTTTTATTCCTAGTTTTTTAAGGAATCCCCATACCATTTTCCATAGTTCATTTCAGTTCAGTCACTCAGTCGTGTCTGACTCTTTGGGACCCCATGGACTGCAGCAGACTAGGCCTCCCTGCCTATTGCCAACTCCCAGAGTTTACTCAAACTCAAGTCCATTGAGTCGGTGATGCCATCCAACCATCTCATCCTCTGTTGTCCTCTTCTCCTCCTGCTTTCAATCTTTCCCAGCATCAGGGTCTTTTCAAATAAGTCAGCTTCGCATCAGGTGGCCAGACTATTGGAGTTTCAGCTTCAGCATCAGGCTTTCCAATGAATATTCAGGACTGATTTTTTTTAGGATGGGCTGGTTGGATCTCCTTGCAGTCCAAGGGATTCTCGAGAGTCTTCTCCAACACCACAGTTCAAAAGCATCATTTCTTCAGCACTCAGCTTTCTTTATAGTCCAATTCTCATATCCATACATGACTAATGGCAAAACCATAGTTTTGACTAGATGGACTTTCATTGGCAAATTGATACAGCCACTATGGAAAGATCTGTCTTCCTTCCATAGTGGCTGTATCAATTCACATTCCCACCAACAGTGCAAGAGTGTTCCCTTTTCTCCACATCTTCTCCATACCCCCTGTAGACTTTGATGATGGCCATTCTGACTGATGTGAGGTGATATCTCATTGTAGTTTTGATTTGCATTTCTCTAATAATGAGTGATGTTGAACACCTTTTCATGTGTTTGTTAGCCATCTGTATGTCTTCTTTGGAGAAATGTCTGTTTAGGTCTTTTCCCCACTTTTAGATTGGGTTGTTTGTTTTTCTGGCGTTGAGTTGTTGAGCTACTTTTGGAAGTTAATCCTTTGTCAATTATTTCATTGAAAATAATGCTATCATTTTCTCCCATTCTGAGGGTTGTCTTTTCACCTTGCTTATAGTTTCCTTTGCTGTGCAAAAGCTTTTAAGTTTAATCAGGTCCCACTTGTTTACTTTTATTTTTATTTTTGTTTCTCTAGGAGGTGGGTCACAGAGGATCTTGCTTTGATTTTTGTCATTGAGTGTTCTGCCTATGTTTTCCTCTAAGAGTTTTATAGTTTCTGGTCTCACATTTAGGTCTTTAATCCATTTTGAGTTTATCTTTGTGTATGGTATTAGGAAATGTTATAATTTTATTCTTTTACAAGTAGCTGTCCAGTTTAGTCTTTGTTAATTTTTGTTTAGTCTTTGTTAGTTTGATTAGCATGTGTCTTATTATGTTTCTCCTTGGATTTGTCATGTATGGGGCTCTTTGTTCCTCTTGGACTTTATTGACTATTTCCTTTTCCATGTTGAGGAATTTTCAACTGTAATCTCTTCAAAAATTTTCTCATACCCTTGCTTTTCCTCTTCTTCTGAGAGCCCTATAATTAAAATGTTGGTGCATTTGATATTGTCCCAGAGGTCCCTGAGACCATCCTCAGTTTTTCCATTCCTTTTTACTTTATTTTGCTCTTCAGAAATTAGTGCCACCATTTTATCTTCCAGCTCATTGATTCATTCTTCTGCTTTAGATATTCTGCTAATGATTATTTCTAGAGAGCTTTTAATTTCAGTAATTGTATTGTTTGTCTCTGTATATTTAATCTTTAATTCTTCTAGTCTTTGTTAATTGATTCTCACATATTCTCCTTTTTGTTTTCAAGGTTTTTGATCATTTTTACTATCATCATTCTGAATTTTTTTTTTTTCAGGGAATTTGCCTACTTCCTCTTCATTTATTTGGACTTCTGTGTTTCCAGTTTGTTCCTTCATTTGCATAGTATTTCTCTGCCTTTTTACTATTATTTTTTAACTTATTGTGTTTGAGGTCTCATTTTCCCAGCTTCAAGGTTAAATTCTTTCTTCCTTTTGGCTTCTGCCCTCCTAAGGTTGGTCCAGTAGTTTGTGTAAGCTTCATATCTGGTGAAATTTGCGCTGAGTTTCTGTTTGTTTTCCTCTGATGGGCAAGACTGAGTGAGGTGGTAATCCTGTTGGCTGATGATTGGGTTTGTAGTTTTGTTTTGCTTGTTGTTTAGATGAAGCATCCTGCACAGGGTGCTACTGGTGGTTGGGTGATGCCAGGTCTTATATTCAAGTGTCTTCCTTTGTGTGAGTTCTCACTATTTGATACTCCTTAGGGTTAGTTCTCTGGTAGTCTAAAGTCTTGAAGTCAGTGCTCCTACTCCAAAGGCTCAGGGTTTGATCTCTGGTCAGGAATGAAGATTCCACAAGCACTTTGTTATGGCATTAAGGTAGATTAAAACAAATATCCAAAAATGAGAAACCAAAGATGAACCCCAGACAAATGGCATTTACAAAATCAGGCAAATAATAATTAAAATATAGAATATACACATATACATATACACCCATGAGCAAAGTCAAAACATTCCAACAAAAATAAAGTACAAGAGATTAACTCAGCAAACAAAGGAAATAAAAAATTATATTTACCAGTTAAGAACAAAACTGACTAAAGCACAAAGTGAAAAACAAAACTAAAGCAAGGTACCAAGTGGGGGAATAAAGCAATAAAAATGAAACTAACAAATATGTTGAGAGAAAAGGAAAGAAAGAAAGAATAGATATGCAAAGTTAAATAGAGGTAGATGAAGGAGATTTATATACATTAATGATTAGCAGCAAGGGGAAAAAGGAACAGTAGGAAAGGAAAACAAAAGAATAAATATAGAAAAAATATAGTAGGTTTAAAAAATTAAAATTATAAAAACGAGAAAAGAAAAAAAACTGAAAAAGAATGAAAAAAGGAAAACTCCACAGAACTGTAGAAGCCCAATGTAGATGCAGAGGTTTATAACAACAATAAAAAGTGTGACTGAATATACACACATGCATATACACCCTAAGCAAAATCAAAACAATCCAACAAAAATAAAGTATTATAGATTGATCTGGTGAACAAAGGAAACCAACAAATATATGTACCAGAACAAAACTAACTAAAGCACATACTGGAAAATAAAACTAAAGCAAGGTGTCAATTGGGGAATAAAGCATTGAAAATAAAACTAACAAATGTGTTTAGAAGAAAAGGAAGAAAAATATGCAAAGTTAAATACAGGTAGATGAATATTTAGATACATTAAAGATCAATTGCAAGGAGAAACGAATAGTAGGAAAAGCAAACATGGGAATAAATGTAGAAAAAATAATAATAGGTTTAGAAAATTAAAAATTAATATTAAAAAAAAAGAGAGGGAGAGAGAGAGAAAATAAGGAAAACTCCCCAGAATTGCAAAAGCCCAAGTAGAGGCAGAGATTTATAACAACAATAATATAAAGTGTGACTGAAAAAAAAAAAAGGAACGAAAACAAAGCTCAAAAACTTAATTAGATTTCATAGTGCCAATAAAATCAACAACTAAAACAGAGGGGAGAAAAAAAGAAATCCAACAGAATCTACAGAAAAAATCAAAACATAAGAATAATAAATGTTTTTCTTGAGTCAATGCTGTCAGAATCCTTTCCCTTGCTGGGAGTCAGAGTCCACCTCACTTCCCTGGGTTGCTCTGCGACACTGTGCTGATCTCTGGACTTATTGTGGGGGCAGCTCAGATTCTAATGTGGTCTTACTGCTCTGTGTTCTTGCCTTCAATGTCCACAGCTATCAGCACTCATGCATTTTCTTTTATGGGAACTCTCAATGACCTTTAATATACTCCATAGACATGGTCTGCCTAGTTGATTGTGTGGATTTAATCTGCAGCTTGTACAGGTGGTGGGAAGGTTTTGGATCTTCTTCCTTAGCCACACTGACCCTGGGTTTCAATTGTAGTTTTTTCCACCTCTTCATGTGGGTCGTCCACTGGGGTTTGCACCTGAGGCTGCACTGGAGGGCTTGGGTTTGCCCCTACGAAGGTCATGTTGGAAGTGGTGCAGCTGCTTGGGTTGCAGTGGTTTTGACAGCACTAGGTACTCAGCAGTGTTGGCTGCTAGGGCAACAGAAAATATAGTGCTCTAGAAGGTCATGGAAACCAGTATTGGTCAATACGTCCTTGTATTCTTGCCTAGAAAGACCCACTCCCTGACAGAGAAGCCTGGCAGGCCACAGTCTATGGGGTCTCAAAGAGTCAGATACACTGAAGTGACACTGCAGGCATAGACCAATACGTTTTTTGCCTATGGCATCTCTGCCCCAGTGAGAGTTGAGCGTGAAGGTGGCACACCTGCTTGGCTTGTGGGGACCCTGATGGGGTCAAGTTTGCAGGAACACTGACTGCCTCCACTGCAGAAGTTGTGTCTCTATCAAAGTCTTTTTTCAAGCCTCTTGTAACTGGCCTTCAGAAGGTCTCTTTGGCGCATCTTTCTCTGTAGCTCTGCCTGTTCAGGCACTTAGAGGGCTTCCTTGCCTGGGGCCATTCTCTGTTGTTCACGCATCAGGAACATACAGGGGTCCCCCTGGCTGGGGTCCTACCCTGTAGATCAGCATGCCACACTGAGTGGAGTCCTGCTCTGTAGTTCAGTGCATCAGGCATTTGATGGGCAAGCCTCTCTGTTGTTCAGCTGCCAATGCTGATGTGTCTGGGGGGAGAGAGGCTATGGTGATGGTTCCACCCCTACGTGTGATTCAGCAGTATTGCCTTGCTTCCATGGCTGCCCAGCTTTCCTCCACAGGCATTTCCCACAACAATCTCCTCCCTCACATCCCCTCGATCCATCTCTCCATAGTCAACAGCAGCCCTCACCCTGAGATTGCTCCACAATCCCTAAACTCCAGCTACCGGCTGCTGCACAGGGGATCTACGTTCCTGTCCAGGGTATATATGGCTGTGCCAAGGACTGTCTGATTCTCATTCCATTTAGGCTGCCGCAGATCACTGTTTCACTCTAAGCCTTAAATGTTTCTCCTCTGACTCACACAATTGCCCTGATGTGAGGCTTGGACCCTGCTTCATTTCCCCTACCCACCAAGGGCAGGTCCAGTCCTACTAACGCTTTGTTTCTTCCCCTAGTTCCTTTGTCCTACCAAGTTTTGTGTGGTTCTATATATTCATTTCTGCTGGTCAGTTACTCCTGTCCACTCTCACCTGGTGTTCTGCATACACTTCTGTGTCTGAAGGTGTATTCTTGATGTATCTGTAGAGAGAGATGTACTCCATGTCCACCTACTCCTCTGCCATCTTGTTCTCTCTCAGCCCAATTGTTAATGGACACAGGGTTCTAACTAACTATGAATATGTTAAAAGAAGTGCCTCTCTGGGTTCTCCAGAGATACAGAACCAGTGCTTGAGATACTATATCAGAGGACTCTCTGTTTTATGAGACATTGCCTCACACAATTATGGAGGCTGAAAAGTCCCATGATTTGCTCTCTACCATCTATGGATTCTGGAAAGTTGGTGGTGAATTCAATCTGAGTCTGAAGACTTAAAAACCAGGGGAAACCCTGATATAAGTCCCAGTACAAGGTCCAGAGAAGATGAGATGAAATATCCCAACTCAAGCTGGCAGGCAGGAAGCAAAAAGGAGTGACTTCCTCCTTATTCCACTTTTTGTTCTAGTTAGTCCTTTAATAAATTGGATGATGTCCACCCACATGGAGAAGGGCAATCTTATTTATGGGGTCCATGGATTCAAATGTTCATCTCAATCAGAAACACCATCAAAGACACAGTCAAAAACAATGTTTAATCATGGCCTCCTATGGGTAGTCAAGTTGACATATAAAATGAACCACCACAGACACTTAGCATTACACTCAACAACATGATGGGGGTAAGCATTGCAAATGGTTTATTGGGAAACAAATTAGAAATTAAGTCATGAGTTGGACAGGATAACAGGTTTTCTGAACTTGCATTATGATTAATCTTTCAATGGGCTGAATATAAAGGAGATATTACGGAGGACAATTCAGAGTTGGAGGAAGGCAGAGAATTGCAAGCAATTAGGGGAAATACTTAGATAAGTATTAGACACATGGATTGGGATCAGTAGAATGCGGTGTTTTTGAATTTTTAGGAAAAATAATTCTGTGCTTTGGAATGAGAATTGAGCAAATATTGAAGATGAATTATACTGCTAGAGTAATATGGTAAAGGTATCCACTCTAACCAGCTCTTTTCAACATAATACTGAAAGTCCTAGACAGAAAAATTAGATGGGAAAAAGAAAAGGAATCCAAATCAGAAAAGAAGAAATTAAGATGTTTCTGTTTTCAGATGACATGATCCTGCATATAGAAAACTCTAAAGACTCCATCAGGAAAACAAAGTGCTAGAGCTAATCAATGAATTCATAAAAGTTGCAGGATATGAAATCAACATACAAAAATCAATGTTTTTATACACTGACAATAAACTATCAGAAAGAAATTAAGAACACAATCCTATTTACTATATATTTACTATTTATAGTATTTACTATATAGTATATAAATACTACTTACTATACACTTACTATTGGAGAAGGAAATGACAACCCACTCCAGTATTCTTGCCTGGAGAATCCTATGGACAGAGGAGCCTGGTGGGCTGCTGTTCATGGGGTCGCACAAAGTTGGACATGACCGAAGCAACTGAGCATGCATGCATGCATATATTTACTGTAGTTTGAAAAATAATAAAATTCTGGGAATAAATTTAACTAAGTAGCTTAAAGGTCCACATACTGAAAACTATAAAAACAGTGATGAAAACATTGAAGACACAAATAAATAGAAATATATCCTGTATTTATAGATTGAAAGAATCAACATTGTTAAAATGTCTATAATACCCAAAGTAATTTACAGATTCAATGGAATTTTTTTATCAAAATCCCAGTCACATTTCTTACAGAAATGGAAAAAAAAAATCCTAAAAAAAAGATCCTTTAGTGTGGAACTATTAAAGATGCCAAATAGCCAAAGTAACCTTGAGACAGAACAACAAAACTAGAGACATCACAATTCCTGTTTCAAAGCTGTATTATCATATTACATGACATTACAACCTATATTATCAAAGCAGTATTGAATGTAAATAAAAGCAGACAGAAACCAATGGAAGAGAACAGAGAGTCCAGGAATAAACTCACACGTACAAAGTCAATTAATCTTGGACAAGAGCACTAAAAATATACAATTTGTTGAATAACTGATGTTGAGAAAACTGTATTGTAACATGACAAAAAAATGAAATTGGACCCTGATCTTATATCACTCACAAAAATTAACTGCAAATGAATCAAAGCTTAAATATAAGATCTGTAATAATAAAAGCTCCCACAAGAAAGCATAAGAAGAAAGCTCCATGACATTTTTCCTGGCAATGATTTCTTAGATATGACATCAAAAGCACAGGCTATATATATATATATATATATAGATCTGCATCAAAATAAAAGCTCTGCACAGCAAGCAGAAAATCATTGAAATGAAAATGCAAATTATGGAATGGGAGAAAATATTTATAAACCATACATCTAATAAAGAGTTAGTACTGAAAATATCTAAGGAACTTTTAAAATTCAGTTACAAGATTATCATTATTCAATTAAAATTGAGAAAAGATGTAAATAGATATTTTTCCAGATATGACGTACAAATGGCCATCAGGTACCCAAAAAGATGCCCCAAATCAGTAATTTCAAATGCAAGTCAAAGCAGTGAGATCTTACCTCACAACTATTAAAATAACCATTATAAAAATGTAAAAAGATAACAAGTTTGGATGAGGATGTTGTACAGTGTTGTACAACCACCATCTCCTTTTTCATCACCTCAAAAGAAAGTTATGACCAATCTAGATAGCATATTTAAAAGCAGAGATATTACTTTGCCAACAAAGGTCCATCTAGTCAAGGCTATGGTTTTTCCAGTGGTCATGTATGGATGTGAGAGTTGGACTATGAAGAAAGCTGAATGCCAAAGAATTGATGCTTTTGAACTGTGCTGTTGGAGAAGATTCTTGAGAGTCCCTTCGACTGCAAGGAGATCCAACCAGTCCATCCTAAAGGAGATCAGTCCTGAGTTTCATTGGAAGGACTGATGCTGAAGCTGAAACTCCAATACTTTGGCAACCTCATGTGAAGAGTTGACTCATTTGAAAAGACCCTGATGCTGGGAGGGGTTGGGGGCAGGAGGAGAAGGGGACGACAGGGGATGAAATGGTTGGATGGCATCACTGACACAATGGACATGGGTTTGGGTGGACTCCGGGAGTTGGTTATGGACAGGGAGGCCTGGTATGCTGCGGTTCATGGGGTCGCAAAGGTTTGGACACAACTTAGTGACTGAACTGAACTGAACTGGATAGTCTTTCCAGCAGTCATGTACAGCTGTCAGAGTTGGACCATAAAGAAGGCAGAGTGTCAGAGAGTTGATGCTTTTGAACTCTAGTGGTGGAGAAGACTCTTGAGAGTCCCTTGAACAGGAAGGAGATCAAACCAGTCAATCCAAAAGGAAATTAACCCTGAATACTCATTGAAAGGACAGATTCTGAAACTCTAACATTTTGGCTACCTGATATGAATAGCTGACTCATTGAAAAAGTCTCCGATGCTGGGAAAAATGGAAGATATAAGAAAAAGAAGGCAATACAGAATGAAATAGTTGGATGGCATCACTAATTCAATATACATGAACTTGGGCAAAATTTGGGAGAGGTGAGGGGCAGGGAGGCCTGACATGCTGCAGTCCATGGGGTTGCAAAGAGTTGAACACAATTTGGTGATTGAACAACAGCAACAACTACTGTAATGGCAGAAAGTGAAGAGAAACTAAAGAGCCTCTGGATGAGACTGAAAGAGGAGAATGAAAAAGTTGGCTTAAAACTCAGCATTCAACACACTAAGATCTTGGCATCTGGTTCTATCACTTCATGGCAAAAAGAAAAAAAAAATGGAGGCAGTGACAGATTTTATTTTCTTGGGCTCCAAAATCACTGCCAATGGTGACTGCAGCCTGGAAGTTAAAAGATACTTGCTCCTTGGAACAAAAACTATGACAACCCTAGAAAGTGTATTAAAAAGCAGAGACATCACTTTGTCAATAAGGTCTATGGAGTTAAAGCTATGGTTTTTCCAGTAGTCACATAGAGATGTGAGAGTTCGACTGTAAAGAAGGCTGAGCACTGAAGAATTGATGTTTTCAAACTGTGATGCTGGAGAAGACTCTTGAGAGTCCCTTGGACTGCTCGGAGATCAAACCAGTCAATCTTAAAGGACATCAACCCTGAATATTCATTGGAAGAACTGATGATGAAGCTGAAGTTCCAACACTTTTGCCACTTTATATGGAAGTGTCAACACACTGGAAAGACTCTGATGATGACAAAGACTGAAGGCAAAAGGAAAAGGGGATGGCAGAGGATGAGTTGGTTAGGTAGCATCACTGTCTCAATGGATATGAATTTGAGCAAACTCCAGGAGATAGTGGAGGACCAAGGAACCTTGCATTCTATAGTCAAAAGTGTCATAAAGAATCAGACAATACTTAGTGACTGAACAATGATAAAAAATGGTTAGTTGCTCTGAGCATTCTCTTCTTGGTTTGCAGGCAACTACCTTCTCATTGAATCCTTGGATCACAGAGAGACAACTCTAGTGTCTTGTTTTCTTCTTATAAAGACACACCTATTAAGTTAAATCATCATCTTTATGATTTCATCTAACCTTTAATACCTTTTTGCATGCTCTACTTCCAAATACAGTCATACCAGGGCTTAGAGCATCATCATATGAATTCTAGGGCAACACAAACACCCAGAATATACAAAAGGTCACTAGTAGATAGTACCACGTGGTGTTACAGTAGTTGAAAGAGAACTTGGAGTTTTAGGAAACCATTGACACAAACTGCCCACACTAACCAGGCAAGATAATGACCTTTTGCATCAGTTATCTCACAACAGGAGGTCCTGAAAAGAAGCATGGAACTAACAAGCTACCATCAGCCAGAAGAATTTGGTAGGGGCTGAGATGAAGGAGGAGACAATATCCCATTATCTGTCCTTACCACTTTCCAGAAACCGTGCTGGAAACCACACTGGCGGAGGAATGTGTCTCGTCAGGAAGCTCCTGAGTCTGACCAAATTAGGGCACAAGAAAGAAAATTGGCCAGAGACATCCTGAAAACTAGTGCAACAGGGGCAGAAAAAAAATTAAATGTAATAATAGCTAACAATTCCCACTTAAAAAAAATTAATAAAATGAAATAAAGTAGGACTGTGTGAGGCCCTCTTAGGCACAAAAGCCTTTCTGTGTCTCTATTTCTATTTTCTTTTTGAAGGAAAAATGACTTCTGCCTCCTAGACCTTCCTAAATACCAATGAGTGGATTCAAAGAGTTGCTGATCAGGGAAGTAAGAGGATGAAGAAACAAAGAAGGAGCAATTAAAAAACAAACAAACAAACAAACAAACAAAAACAAAACAAAACTGTAATGCAGTGATTAAAGCAGCATCCTGGTTTCTCCTCAAGGGATTCCCATGACAATATTTTTTAGTTCTTCTGGAGGAACTAAGGCTCCTACCCAGGTGGAGGATGGTAACTTTAGGCTGAGCACAAGATTCCTGGATCACTGCCATGCTACTTCACCAACAACCAGTCAGAAAAAAGTCAAACACACTACAACCATAAACCCAAATTCTGCCTATAAAAACTGCCCCCAAACCATCAGAGAGTTCAGAATTTTTTAATATGAGTACCTGTTCTTGCTTGACCTGGCAATAAACTTTTTTTTTTTTGCTCCTAACTCTGATATTTTGGTTTGTTTGACATCCCTAAGCGTTGAGCACATGAACTTTTGTTTGGTAACAAAGATGCTGAGAAATATAGTATGAGTCATGAAAATCAAACAATATAAACAAGCATAACAAGGAATTGTTAAAAACAGAATTGTTAAAAACTAAAGAGGAAGAGCAAATAGTAAAAAGCAACAAGGGGAAAAGTACTTTTTAAATATGGGAAGCAATGGAATTCCTTGAACAACTACTTTTTCATCAGATGCTGTGGATGACAGAAGAGAATGCAAGAATATCTTTAAAGTATTAAGATTAAAAAAATGACCTATCAATCCAGAATCTTATGTCTATAATAAAATGTTTCAGGAATGAAGACAAAATAAGGAAATTTTCAGATGAGAACCAAGTGAATGGATTGCCAGAGACCTACAGTATTTGAAAGCCTAAATGAGGGAGATGGCATTAGCAAGATGGTGAGTTGGGAGGTTCCAACACTTGTTTCCACAACAACAATAAAAATATACAAACAATAGGTGAACAGATACAAACAGACAAACATAACTCTGGGAAAGCTCTAGACTGCAATAATAAGGCATCAGAATTGCCCCAGAACAGAAAAACAGAGGCTGTCTGCAGATAAAAGCGAAGGAAACATTTTACCTGGTCAACCCATTCCCCCAATCCATCACTAGGAGTGATCCCCTCAGGGAAATTTTATCACAGGACAAAGGAGAGCAGAAGCCCAGCAAGACTCACTACCCAGGCCTTTGCAGTCTTTTCTGTGAGAACTCTCACAGACTTCACCATCATACTGAAGCCAGCTGGCAGAGCTACCGGAGACTTTCTTCTGTGTTTCATTCCTGGGACTAGAGCTACAGCTGCTCCCCAGGAGCTCCTAGTTGCTGTTGTGACCTGCTCTTCAGGATCCACATGCCACAGAGCATTGCCATCTATAGGACTGGAGCTGCTGCTTGGGTCCTGAGGCATGGCTATCACTTGACATAAACTGGGCTGAGCTGCCCCTGCCCTACACATTGCCCCCTGGGTTTAGACACATGGCTGTAACTGGCCATCACTACGGATATGAGGCTGCAGTTCTGCAACTTCACCTTGGGGTTAGAGTTGTGACTTTAGCTGGCATCCTCAGTCTATGCTGCTACCGCACGCCCTGCCCTCTGCCCTCAAGCCACCACTGCATCCTGTTATGCCAAAGCAGCGCTGCTGCTGTATTTTCCCCTTTGCCCCTTCCCTGCCTGGTTATTGATAGGGCCCACATGGTGTCTCATTGATACGATGGCTCATTATATAGACCTCGCAAACAAAGAATAAAATCACAGTGATCCGTGCTGCTGCTGCTGCTGCTAAGTCGCTTCAGTCAGTCCGACTCTGTGAGAGCCCATAGAGGGCAGCCCACTAGGTTCCTCTGTCCCTGGGATTCTCCAGGCAAGAATACTGGAGTGGGTTGCCATTTCCTTCTCCAATGCATGAAAGTGAAAAGTGAAAGTGAAGTCGCTCAGTCATGTCCGACTCGCCATTGCCTTCTCTGGTAATCCATGAAACTGACCAATTTGCCCAAATTGCATGCTGTTTTCTCACTGGCTCCTGTCTTCTCAAAGCTATGAGAATACCAGATTCCAGACCTCCAGCTAAGTGGCCATCCCTTCAAAGAAATTTTCGTTGGTGGGGTATAAGAAGGACCCTGTCAAAAAGGGAGGATGCTGGTTCTCCTTAAGAGCCAGTCACCCTCTGTTTTCCCTCTAATAAAGTTCCTTTTTCTTGCCTGACTGACCAGCTCACTCTTTTTTTATCTGCACTTGCCTTAAATTATTTTGCCAAGTCCCTGAGACCTAGACTCTGATCCCACAGGAGATCTGTGCACGGTTACACCTCAGCCACCAGCACCATTACCACAGTAATTGTACCTGCACCCTGGGACCCAGGTGCTGTAGTAGTGCCTTATCCCAGGATCCATGCTCCACAGCCTCTCACTGCTTGTGTGCCAGGACTGGTTCCAGGAGGGATCCCCTTGTTTAGAATTTCCTCCTATGGACCGAAAAAAAAAAAAAAAAGACGACTCAGCAGCTTCCACCTGTCAGGACTCCAGTAACCCTAGCCTCCATTGCCACACATAGGACATTTGTAGTTTTGGACACAGAATCCACTTGCCATCTTTGGTGAAATTATCCTTAGCTGATAGATCTGCAGAGAAACTATATTGCTATACCCTCCCAGGAATCAGAGATCCTACACTTCACCCCACCAAACTGGAGCCCCCAGAGCCACCTGAAGGTGAAAGTCTTTCTCCATTGAAGCCAGTCTGAAGAGGTGTTTCCTCTTCAAATGCAAGTATTTTATTTTATTTATTAGATGCTATTGTGAGTGAGGTTGCTTTCTTTATTTTTTTCAAATATTTTGTTGTTAATGTATAGAAACATTGCTGAATTTGCATGTTGATTTTGCATTCTGCAATCTTAATTCATTTATTATTTCTAACAGTTTTTTTGAAAAGAATTGTTAGGACTTTCTATATATAAGATCGTGTCATGTGCAAAACAGAGGCAATTTTACATCTTCCTTTCCATTTTCTGTGCATTTTATTTTATTTTTCCTTGCCAGATTGTTATGTTTAGGACTTCCAGTACTATGATAAATAGAGTGGGCACCTTTGTCTTGTTCTTGACCTTGGAGAAAAAGCTTTCAGCTTTTAACTATTGAGTATGATGTTATCTGGGGGCTTGCAGGAGATGACAAATGAAATTGCACTACTGTAAGAGTCTACACTCTTAATGAAGTTGTATAATATTACTTGAATGTAGATTTAATAAGTAAATATGTAATTACTAAACCATAGCACTATTAAAATAACAAAACAAAGTTATAGCTAGTATGCCAATAAATGGGATAATTTGGAACTATAAAAAATATTCAATTAATATAAAAAAGAGACAGAAATAGTAATAAAAGTCTGGGGTCAAATTACAGTGGGTCAAATAGAAAACAAAACCAAACTTATAGCCTTTAATTATTTTGCGAATTATATTAGGTTTAAACAAGAAATCAGAAAATCTTTTCTGTAAAAGACCAGATAGAAAATATTTTTCAAACCTTATGTTAAGAGATGAACTCTGCTGTTACAGCACAAACACAATTGTAGGTAACGGGTAACTGCATGAATGCTGCCTGGATTTGACCCATTAGTCAGATTTGGCCCACTGGTGATAGGGTTCTGATTCCACTCTAAACATCTCAATTAAAAAGTAGAGATTGTCTGATTGAAAAAGCAACAAAAGCCACCATTTTCTGCCTACAAGAAATGTATTTTATATATAAAGACACAAATGGATTAAAAATAAAACAAGGGCAAAGGATAAAGTGTTCTAAAGCTAGGGTGGCTAAATTCCATTTTGCAGGATAGTCATTTTCAGGATGGCTCTAAAATGACACTTGAATTTTGTTATATTGGAACAAGGGACTTGGAAGTCTCTTGCTTTTTTGGAATCACTCTTGTCAAAGGTAGGGTGTCTTGCAGGTAGTTGCAGGCAAGCAGGGACACCATTTCTCCATCAAGGAAAAGCATTCCAAAGTGTGTATGGTGGTCTGGGAGACAAAACACTTTGCTCTTCCATATAGAGTTTTTCTTAAACAGCTTAATAAATCTAGCTCCAATATATTAAGAAGCCTGGAATATATGAAAACATCAGGTCTAGTAGTGAAGGTTGTCCTTGGAGATGTGTTATGCTTTTCCATTAAATTAATTTTTGGAAAAAAATCATCTCTTGAAATTGCAGCTTTTTACTTGCTTTGTAAGTAATTTATTTTTCTTGCTTTGTAAGTAATTATTTTCTGTTTGCCTTTACCATTTTCTTTTTTCTTGCTTTGTAAGTAATTATTTTCTGTTTGCCTTTACCATTTACTTTCTTTTATATTTATTATGTCCCTTTTGTTGTTCTGTTGTTCTTGCTTAAAAATTTGATTTTGTGTATTAAAATTAACTTATTCATAATTAAACTACTAAAATTTTGCATTTCATAAATTTTGATATCTTCTTTTCAGTTTTGTTGTTTTCCAAATAGTCTGTAATTGAAAATAGATTTGTTAATATCAAGTATAACAACTAGAAATCTGTTTTTGTTTAGCTTCCAAATGTTTGTGCTGTGATTTCTGTAGGCTTTATTTGGAGCTTTATTATTCTTTGTTAATTAGTTTTATGTAGTCACAGTGTATAATATACATCAAATTTAAAAATTAAATGAGGTTTAATTTATTGTTTGGTTTATGAAAAAAATAAATTTCAAAGGCATTACAAAGCTAAATGTAATTTTGGCAGAAAAAAAGTTGAATGAGTTAGTACCTAATCATGATAAGCATTCCATTATTTCTTAGTGATGTACCAAAATGCCATTTAAATTCTCATTCTTTTAGCTATTGAAATCAATTTTAAAGATAAAAATGTCACTAATTGTAAATTGTGTGTTATGTATATTTTACCACAATACAAAATACAAATGAAAGATGTCTGTGTGCTCTTCCAATGTATAAAATATTGTGTTACATTTAAAATTGCAAATGTATGTGTGTTACAATTACCCATCATAATTTTTGCTGTTAATTGTTGCATATAGCTTTATTTTTTTCTGTTGTTTTGCATATCTTATCTCATGGTTATTGTATATTTTTTCATTCACTATTCAATTTATACATATTGAACATGTACTATGAACCAGGATTGTAGTGGAACACAAGAATAAATAGGTAATCAGGACAGGAAAATTTCTGTCCTCATAAAATATACTGTCTAGTCTAAATAGAACCAAACATGCATACATTTTAATATATGTGCATATGTATATATATATAGAGAGATATCTATGTGTATTTTATATGTATGTTATGTTTGCATTTGTCCATCTGTATGTACTTATTCTAATACACATATGCACGGATATACATGGGCTATCCAGGTGGAACTAATGGTAAAGAACCTGCCACCCGTGCATGAGATGTAAGAGACTTGGATTCAGTCCCTAAGTCAAAAAGATGTCCTGGAGGAGGGCATGGCAACACACTCCAGTATTCTTATCTGGAGAATCCCATGGACAGGGGAGCCTGGTAGGCTACAGTCCATAGGGTCACAAAGAGCTGAACACCACTGGAGCAACTTAGCATGCGTGCACACATGGATATATGTATATGTTATAGATATGTTATGAAATGTTGGTGGCACCTGTCAGTACATAAATACTTGAAAAACATGAGGTAAGTTAAGGGAATAAAGTATAACAGATTTAAAGTCTATTTAGATGAAGGGAAGGCTTCTCTGACAGGCAACATTTAAGTGAGTCATGAATGAAAAGGAGAATCTAGAGCAGGAGTTTTCCAGACAAAGGGAGCAGTGGGAAAAAAAAGCCAGTAGTTGAGAATGAGTTTCAGTTAAGTTCAGTTCACTTCACTTCAGTCGCTCAGTCGGTCCGACTCTTTGCGACCCCATGAATCGCAGCATGCCAGGCCTCCCTGTCCATCACCAACTCCCAGAGTTCTCTCAAACTCATGTCCATCCAGTCGGTGATGCCATCCAGCCATCTCATCCTCGGTCATCCCCTTCTCCACCTGCCCCCATTCCTTCCCAGCGTCAGAGTCTTTTCCAATGAGTCAACTCTTCGCATGAGGTGACCAAAGTACTGGAGTTTCAGCTTCAGTATCATTCCCTCCAAAGAAATCCCAGGGTTGATCTCCTTCAGAATGGACTGGTTGGATCTCCTTGCAGTCCAAGAGACTGCAAGAATCTTCAATACCACGTTTCAAAAACATCAATTCTTCGGCGCTGAGCTTTCTTCACAGTCCAACTCTCACATCCATACATAACCACTGGAAAAACCATAGCCTTGAATAGACGGATCTTTTTTTTTGGCAAAGTAATGTCTCTGCTTTTCAATATGCTATCTAGGTTGGTCATAACTTTCCTTCCAAGGAGTAAGCATCTTTTAATTTCATGGCTGCACTCACCATCTGCAGTGATTTTGGAGCCCAAAAAACTATATAGGAAAGAAGGTCAGTAATTCTTACAGTCCTTACAATGGTAGGAAACAAAATTAGAGAGTAATATCATCAAATTAACATTTTTAGTTGATTCCAATGAGAGGAGTCGACTCATTGGAAAAGATCCTGATGCTGGGAAAGATTAAAGCCAGGAGGAGAAGGGGAGAACAGAGATTGAGTTGGTTGGATGGCATCACTGACTCAATGGACATGAGTTTGAGCAAACTCTGAGAGCTGGTGAAGGACAGGGAAGGCTGGCATGCTGCAGTCCGTGGGATCACAAAGACTCAGACAGGACTGAGAGACTGAATAACAACAAAAACAACATTTTAATTAAATCGTTGTGGTCATAATCAAAGATGGAAGAAGAGTTTGAAAGCTATTGTGTTTGTTTGGTTAGAGATATTTGTTTGAAATAGGTGGTGGCAGTGGAGGTGCTGAAGAGTGGTGAATATTGCACAAATTTTAAAGATAAAGCTGATAGCTCTTGTGGATTTATTGCTTGTATAGCATAAGAGTAATAAAGCAATTAACAATTTTAGATTAAGCAACTGATGCAAAAGTGACGCCATGTTTTGAAATGGGGAATAACAGAAGAGAAACATGTATTTGGGCAGAGTCAATATTTCTGTTTTGTCATTGATGATGTTTAATTCCATCTGTTAAGTTTGAATTGCACAGTATATATACCAACAGGAAATGCCAAAGAGGCATTGGATACATGAGGGACATCCAAGGTCAGGAAGAGGTCAAGACTGGTCATGTTTAGGAATCCACAAGGTGCAGATGAAATTTAAAGCATTGGATAGAGATAAGCACAAGATAGAGAAAAGAGCTGGAGAGAAGAAAAGGTCCAAGAACAGGGATGGGCACTGTTTGGGTAGAAAGGAAGCAAGAAAAAAACTAGAAAGAAGCCAATGAGTTAGAAAAAACCCAGGAGAATATTTTGTGGGCCCAGTTTCAGAATTACTTCAATGAAGGAGGGAATTTGATAAGTACTGTGGAGAGTTTGAGCAAGATGAAAATTAAGAATTGAGTGTGATCTTTGACAAAAGGGAGATTATTATGACCTCAGTATAAACTTCGGTGGAGTGGTAGGAAGGAAAGTCTGTACAGAGAGAATTCAAGACACGAGAAATGCAGAAAATGGAGAGACTGGCAAACCTCCTGAGAATATGTTGATAAAGGAGAAATTGGAAGTTACAACCAGAATTGTAACTGCTATCTTCCAATTTCTCCATTTAAGGGATTGTTGTTCCGTCCATCAGTTCTGTCTGACTCTTTGTGACCCCATGGACTGCAGCACTCCAGGCATCCCTGTTCTTGACCATTTCCCAGAGCTTGCACAAACTCATGTCCACTGAGTTGGAGATGTCATCCAACCACCTCATCCTCTGTCATCCAGTCTCCTCCTACCCTCAAATTTTTCCAGTATCAAGGTCTTTTCCAAAGAGTTGGCTCTTTGCATCAGTTCGTTCAGTTCAGTTGCTCAGTCATGTCCGACTCTTTGCCACCCCATGAATCGCAGTACGCCAGGCCTCCCTGTCCATCACCAACTCCCAGAGTTCACTCAGACTCACATCCATTGAGTCTGTGATGCCATCCAGCCATCTCATCCTCAGTCGTCCCCTTCTCCTCCTGCCCCCAATCCCTCCCAGCATCAGGGTCTTTTCCAATGAATCAACTCTTTGCATGAGGTGGCCAAATTATTGGAGCTTCAGCTTCAGTATCAGTCCTTTCAATGAATATGCAGGATTGATTTCCCTTAGGATTGACAGGTTTGGTCTCCTTGTGGTCCACGGGACTCTCAAAAGTCTTCTCCAGCATCACAGTTTGAAGGCATTAATTCTTCAGTGATCAGTCTTTTTTTATTGTTCAGCTCTCACATCTGTGTGTGATGACTGAAAAAAACATAGCTTTGACTATATGGATCTTTGTAGGCAAAGTAATATATCTGCTTTTTAATACACTGTCTAGGTTTGTTATTGCTTTTCTTCCAAGGAGCAAGTGTCTTTTAATTTCATGGCTGCGGCCACTGTCAGCACTGTCAGCATTGTCAGCATAGCAAAAGTCTATCCTGTTTCCATTGTTTCTCCATCTATGTGCCATGAAGTGATGGATTAGGATGCCAAGATCTTCATTTTTTTTTAATGCTGAGTTTTAAGCGGGCTTTTTCACTGTCCTCTTTAACTTCATTCAAGAGGCTCTTTAGTTCCTCTTTGCTTTCTACCATAAGCATATTGTCATCTGCCTACCTGAGGTTATTGATATTTCTCCTGGCAATCTTGATTCCAGCTTGTGCTTCATCCAGCCTGGGATTTCGCATGATGTACACTGCATAGAAGTTAAATAAGCAGGGTGACAATATACTCCTTTCCCAGTTTTGAATCAATTTGTTTTTCCATGTCCAGTTTAAACAGTTGCTTCCTGAGATGCATACATTTTTCTCAGGAAGTAGGTAAGGTGGTTTGGTATTCCCACCTCTTTCAGAATTTTCACAATTAGTTGTGATCCACACAGTCAAAGGCTTTAGCATTGGCAATGAAGCAGATGTTTTCTATAATTCTCTAGCTTTTTCTTTATCCAATGGATGTTGGCATTTTGCTCTCTGGTTCCTCTGTCTTATTTAAATCCAGCTGGTACATATTAAAATTCTTGGATCACATACTTTTGAAGCTTATCTTGAAGGATTTTGAGCATTACTTTGCTAGCATGGGAAATGAGTGCAATTGTGCAGTAGTTTGAGCAGTCTTTGGCATTGCTGTTCTTTGAGACTGGAATGAAAACTGACATTTTCCAATCCGGTGGCTACTGCTGAGTTTTCCAAATTTGCTGGCATATTGAGTGCAGCACTTTCACAGCATCATCTTTTAGGATTTAAAATAGCTCAACTGGAATTCCTTCACCTCCACTGGCTTTGCTTTTAGTCACGGTTTCTAAGGTTCACTTGACTTCACACTCCAGGATGTCTGACTCCAGGTGAGTGATCACATCATCGTGGTTATCTGAGTCAGTAAGATCTTTTTTTGTATAGTTCTTCTGTGTATTCTTGCCACCTCTTCTTAATATCTTCTGCTTTTGTTAGGTCCATACTATTTCTGTCCCTTATTGAACACATCTTTGTGTGAAATGTTCCCTTGGTATCTCTAATTTTACTGAAGAGCTCTCTAGTCTTTCCCATTCTATTGTTTCCTCTATTTCTTTGCATTTTTCACTTAGGATGGCTTTCTTAGCTCTCCTTGCTATTCTTTGGAACTCTGCATTCAGATGAGTATATCGTCCCTTTTCTCCTTTGTCTTTCATTTTCATCTTTTCTCAGCTGTTTGTACGGCTTCCTCAGACAGCAAATTTGCCTTTTTCCATTTCTTTTTTCTTGGGAATGATTTTGATCACTACCTCCTGTACAGTGTTATCAACCTCTGTCCATATTTCTTCAGGCACTCTTTCAGTTCAGTTCAGTCGCTCAGTCGTGTCCGACTCTTTGCGACCCCATGAATCGCAGCACGCCAGGCCTCCCT